>JANZXV010000006.1:26807791-26819763 GCA_027576455.1 Erythroxylum roigii
TTTATTCATAAAGTCTGTACACGACTTTGAACAAAATGCGCTAAAGGGGATTGCCTTTAGGGCACTACTCTAACAGTCATGACATTTCACCAAACTAGATTTGCACTCAGGATATCATCAAATGTGGAGAAAATGACTTTTCGCACTCATCACGAGTACTTTGAGTTCTTGGTCATGTCCTTTGGTCTCACCAATACCCCAAGCACCTTTCAAGCCTTAATGAATGAGGTCATTCAATCTCACCTTTGCTAATTTATTCTTGTGTTTTTTGGCAATATCTTTGTGTACAGTAAATCATGGGTAGATCATCTTTCCCACCTTCGGATAGTCTTTGATATTATGAAAGGATATAGTTTTACAAAATTTCTGATTCGGACGTAGTTGTTTATAGCATAAACAAAAACAGAAAAATTAAATGCACAATAGCAAATCAACACTAGAAATTTGTTAACGCAGTTTGACACACTTTGTCTATACCTGTGAGGCCCTCACTGAGCTTAATACTTTCACTAACGACATTAGTTTTATACAAGTCTTTATCGAACCAACTCACTTAACCCTTGACACTATCCCTCGTCCTAACAACTCGTGAAAGTAATTGACAGAAGTTGAGTTCTTGAAGTTTTTTAATCTTGTTGAAACATTTTATGAGGACGACAAGCATAATTTAGATGACGAGAATCAACAAAATCATAAAGTTAGGTCATGAAAATTGGTTCTTAAAGGTTTTGTGAAAGAAGAAGTGTGAATATCAATTAATGAATGAACTGATTATATATAATTGCAAGAGTAAGAATAATGCAGACAGTGGTCAATTTGGTAGTGGATTGATAATATCTCTTAAAGACAAAAGTTTATTTTGAACTTAAATGTTTACAATAAAATATAACTTAAACCCTAACATTTTGAAACGTTCGAATTAAACCCTGATATTTCTAAAACATTCAGAACAAAAAATTTAATGGGGTGACTACAAAATAGTCCAAAATATTTGGATTGATTTTGAGTTGATAAGGATTGATATCCTGAGTTGATAAGGTTTAATAAAAGGAAAGTTTATTCAACAAAATTTCTATGGCCTTTTTTTTTGAACACCCTACTTACAAGAGGGGCTAGCAGAGAATCGAACCTGAGACCTAACCGAAATCAAGCCTCGCTCTCAACCATCGAGCCACACCCCTTGAGGGTTTCTATGGCCTTTTAATTCTTAACAATTCTGATTAGGATCTATTAAAAAGTGGGTTATATTGTCACATAATTAGCTTTTTAAAATTAATCAAAAGTGGGTTTCACTATCACATGACAACGAAACTCAATATTATATATTGTAGAAAATAGATCTACAATATCATTCTGAGGAGGCATAATTTTTGGAGTGTCCAGCCTACTTATACTAGTTCTTGGAGTTGGCGTAAGCTGTAATCGGTTAGGGATAAGTTTTGTCATCAATTCAGATTTCGAATTGGGGATGGTATCTCTACTCTTTTTTGGTAGGATCCTTGGCACCCGAGTGGTATATTGCGGTCCTTGACTACACCGAGAGTGATCAATGGCTCGGAGCTCCCACTTTTCGCTCGAGTAAAGGAAGTCATTCTTAACGATAATTGGAGATTGACTGAGGTGTCTTTGGATTTCATAAGGCTCCTTGCACCACCAGGGTATACCCCCAATTCTTCCCTTCCCGACCGTCTGGAATGGTTAGCAAGCCCCACCAACCGCTATACCAATGCTTCAGCCTACACTATCTTGAGACCTCCCCTATCGGAAGTTCTTTGGTACAAGCTGGTTTGGTTAAAATATAGTAAACTCCTTTGCTCCTTCATCTTATGGTTAGCCTTCCTCAAAAAGTTACAAACTAGGGACAACTTGCCCTACCTCTACACTCCCAATCACTGTTCTCTATGCCTTACAGCTAATGAATCCAGCGATCATTTATTCTTTGAATGCCCCTTTTCTAAACAAATTTGGGATCAATGCCTCACCTTCTTCCACTTGCCTATCTTTAATCCTTCTAACCTTTCCACCATTCCCTTCTGGTATAGTTCTTTGAGTACCAGGCTTCCAACCTTACCTTATCTGCCTCTCATTCTATCTACTACCGTTTACCTCATCTGACAGGAACGTAATGCAAGATCCTTCAAGAATGAAGCCAAGGAGGCAGAGCGAGTGTCTCTCGGGGTAATCTCCCACATTCGGGAGTCTCTCAGCCTTTTCAGTGAGGGGAGGTAATTTTATTTGGTTGGCTTTTGTTGTTTTCACTTTCTTTGTAGGTTAGGTTCCTAGCTTGTCCACGCACCTTTTGACGGTTCACTTCTGTCTACATACGTACTTTTGAAGGAAAGTGGATTTGGTCTCTTTCAATCCCTACGCTCCTTGGATGCATGTATGGTCTATTTGTCGCCGGCCTCGGACTCCCTATTACTTCTTATTTAGTAAAGATTTGCTTGAGTCTGTGTCTTTGTTGTTGAGTAGTGTGGTTAGTTTCTCCTTTCGTGCAGGGTGGCTCTTGTATACTACTAGGCTGTAGGTCGATTGCTTAGAGCTAGCTTTTGTGTCCTCCGTGGTACTTGTAAAGGACTTTTTGTACATTTTTTGGTTTATTTATTAATTTTTTCTGATTTACCAAAAAAATAGGTCTCATTTATTACATGGCAGTGGGACCCTCACTGTTATACAATAGGTCCCACTTGTTATGTAGTAGTGAGACTCACTTTTTATTTAAAAAATAAAAATAATGTTAGGTCAACATTTCCGTGACATTTAACTAATTGAGTTAAAATTTTCATCAATTTAGTATCTGTTTTGAATATTTTGAAAATATTGGGATTCAATTTAAATACTTTGAAATGTTAGGGTCTTATCTGTATTCTATTGTAAATGATGAAGTTCAAAAATGCAATTTTAACCTATCTTTTAACAATAAGGCATACCTTGTAGCTGACTAAGAAACTTATCAAACTTTTTTTATTGAAAGATTCATTTATTTATGATAATTTATTTATTTATTTATTTTTTCATGTAAGTCATTTGAAAAATGTCTCTTGATTAATTAGGGGTAAGGCTGCATACTATTGAATTTCTTTAAACTCTGCGTTTCAGGGCGAATTTTATTTAATTGTTGTTGTGATAATATAAATAGTAAATATTGGAAGATCAAGAGCCAAATTTGAATATGACAAAGAGTATTGAATTCATCTGAGTTCAAGGGCAAATGAGTTGTGAGAGGTTCTATTATAAGTGACATGGTCAATAAAATTACGAAGGAAGTGATTATGTTGTGGCGGAGTAAATAAGAAAAAAGTTACAAAGAGATTTAATGAGAAAAGGTGAAGAAAAAGAATGAAAGTAAAAATTTGTACTGAAGAATTTATTTCAATAATAGTTTTATGTTGTAGACCTTATATCCAAATATTATAACTATATTAAAAAATTTAAAATAAAGGAAAAAATCTGTAAATCACTATAATAAACAATTAAGTCTTTATTTAAGAATTTTCACAGATCTCAACATTTGTAATTACTTGAAATTATATATTTTAATGGCATGATTCTTTTTTAATCTTCAAATGTTAAAGTTGTCGAATTTCTAAGTAATTAAATCGAATTCGTTTGAGTCACTATTTACCTAAAATATGTATGCGCACTCAAGGTCATTGTTTCATATGAAATCAATTGCTTATCTAGAAAGAGCACGTGGTAGGGGTAAGCAGGATGCTTGACAGTCGTACGAAACCTTCTTATCCTTACTTCCTAGTTAGGACACTGTCCCTACGTGAAAGGAAGAAATGTGGAGGGAAGGCTTGTGAGTATTTGCAGTTGCAGAACAGGGGGACATTGCTACGTTTGTCGGCTCGTATTAACCAAGATGCTAAAAACACGAATTTGCTAATCATTTATGTATTGCTCTACTCTAATCAAACAATAATATTCCAAATCCACTCTACTACATACAGCCACTTGTTATTGTTCTCTAGACACAAAAGCTAGCGGACGAAGAAGAGTAGGCAAGCGAGCAACTTGAAGACCCTTGGAGTAACAGCAGCCGGGACGGTGTCACCGGTGTCGAAGACGAATGCAGTGTAGTCTCCGTCGGCGACTTATCGCTGGGCTTATGTGCCTCGGTTCCTGCAATGGGCTCCTCACGGATTTCCCTCAGCAGCACCGCCACGTCTTTCATTGTTGGTCGATCTTCTCCGCGGTTGCTGGTGCAGAGAAGGGCAATCCCAAGTGCTTGGAGCATTTCCTGTACCTGAGTATCTGGGTGTCCCTGAAGTTTGGGATCAAGAATTTCAACGGGATCCTTCTTGCTTTTTAATTGCTCTCTCACCCATTGAATCACATGGTGCCCGTCCGGGAACGATGGGTCCACCGGCTTTTTCCCGGTTATTATCTCCAAAAGGACTACTCCGTAGCTATAAACATCACTCTTTTCGGTGATCTTTAACATGCAAGCATACTCTGCAAGTCCAATACAAAACTGAAGTTGAGTCTTTTTTACACAACAAGAATATCATATTTGATTAAGCTAAAAATGATCTTGAAAGTGAATGAATCAATCAATTCTCACCAGGCGCCATGTATCCATAGGAGCCTGCAAACTGTGGGCTCGCCGAGAACGAGCCATGTCCATCTTCCACCAACCTAGCTAACCCAAAATCGGCCAAGCATGGTTCGTACCTGTCCCCAAGTAATATATTATGCGCTTTCACATCTCGGTGCAAAATCGCCGGCACACAGTCATGGTGCAAGTATGCTAAACCCTCAGCCACTCCCAAAGCTATTTTAAATCTCGTCTCCCACTCCACTAACCCCACGTTTTCTTCATGTAACAATGCTCCTAATGTACCATTCGCCATGTAATCGTAGAACAACAGCTTCGTCTTTCGATTCGCTCCCCACCCGAGTAAACGGACGATGTTCCGGTGCCGAATTCTTGCCAGCGTCGCAATCTCCGATGAAAATGCGGCGGAGGATGTTTTCTCCAATGTGTTAAACCTTTTAACGGCGACAGCTGTACTTGACGGTAGTGTCACCTTGTAAACGACGCCGGTTCGGCCTCGGCCGACGATGCTGTTAGCATTTAACGATTTGGCCACGTCAGCAATTGACAAGTCGAGTTTCTGGTAAAGTGTAACTTCCCATGGTGGGCCCATTTCCACGTCAGAGTCGCCATCGTCGGGTCCACGACCCCGCTTTTTGCTTCCGAGAATGATGTAGAGCGCCGCCATTAGGAGCGCGCACGCCGCGCACAGTAGCACCGCCATTGCCACCCGTGCGGCGGTGGATCTTCTCACACGCTTCTCACCAGCGCATTGGTTGCCGGAGAAGCAGAGTTCGGGGTTGCCTGCGAGGACGCTGAGAGGGAGCTTAGAAAAGAAAGGTGTATCCGGCACGTGCCCCGAGAATTTGTTGTGCGAGACGTTGAGGACCACGAGATTTTGCATGTCGGCAAGATTTTGAAGATCGCCAGTGAGCTGGTTGTGAGAGAGATCTAAAATTCCGAGCTTGTCAAGCGCTGTGAACTCCGACGGGATCACGCCAGAGAGCTGGTTCAAACTCAGATTCAAAGCAATTTCAAGCGATGGTATCTTACCGACACTCGGTGGAATATTACCAGACAACTGATTGCTGCTGAGATCCAATAACTGTAGCTTAGAGCATGAACCGAGTTGACCCGGAATCGAACCGGAGAACCGGTTCTTGGATAGAACCAGTTTGGTTAATGAACCGAGTGAACCAAGGTTTGGACTTATCGTGCCTTCAAGTAGGTTGCTGGAAAAATCAACAAATTGGAGGAAATCGAGTTCATCGAGACTATGCGGTAGGCAACCGGAAATAGAATTGGAATGTAAATCCAAAAAGGTGAGATTTTGACAACCGGAGATTTCCTTGGGTATGACTCCTGTGAGGCGGTTTGATCCGAGATCCAAGAAATTTAAATTCCTCAAGCTTCCAATCTGCGGCGGAACTGGTCCGGTGAGCTTGTTATTACTTGCTCGGAACCGGATCAACGACGAGCAGTTACCGATCTCTGGAGGTATTTGGCCGGAGAGGTAGTTGGAGAGAAGGAGGAGTTTATTGAGTTTCTTGAGTTGGAATATTCCTCTGGGAATGGGTCCCATCAGTCCATTTTGGGACAAATCTACGGCCTCCAGATTCTGACAATTGGAAATGGAACCTGGGATGATACCTTCGAGCTTGTTCTGCCACAGGAACAGTAATGTCAGATTGGACAAGTTGCCTAGTTCGGGAGGAATTGAACCGCTGATCTGGTTGTTGTCGAGTTCGATGTGAGTGATCTTCTGGCAGTTTCCTAGTTGCGCTGGGATTTCTCCTGAGATTTGATTGACGCTCAGTTGAAGCTCTTCAAGCTCGGTCAGATTACCAAATGATTGAGGAATGCTTCCAGTGAGTGAATTCATTGACGTGTCGATGACCAGCATCTGTGTGCAGAATCCTAGCTCTGGTGGGATTATGCCCACCAGGTTGTTTCGCCAGAGCAATAAGTTCTTCAACTTGCGGAGCTTGCCTAAAGTTCTTGGGATTGAGCCAGTGAGGGAGTTCTCGTAGAGGTAGATGTTCTGGAGCTCGGTGCAGTCACCGAGTTCCGGCGGGATTTGGCCTGAAAGGATGGTGGTATAGACGGCAATGGTTTGGAGCTTTGTTAGTAGGCCGAGACTCGGTGGAAGAAAACCTGAGATGCTTGTCTCTGCTAGGCCTAACATCACCAGATTGGTGCAGTTGCCAATTTCTTGAGGTATTGAACCCTCGAGATTCTTGTTGCCCCCAGCTCTGATCCCCTCAAGATTCTTTAGCTGGCCTATGGTGCTGGGTATGGTACCACTGAGTTGATTGTCGTATAGGGTCAGCCATTTCAAGCTTGTGAGATTGCCAATTTCTACTGGAATCGAGCCCTCGAGTCGGTTCGAGTTGAGATGGAGTTCTTCAAGGCTGAGCAAGTTGCATAGCTCGCTTGGGATTTCTCCGGTTAATGCATTGTCGCTCAAGTCCAAATGAGTCAACAGAGGAAGAGAACCAATCTCTGATGGAATTGAACCAGTGAGGTTAGTTCCTGACAAGACCAGCTTGTTCAACGATAACAATGAGGTGAAATTGGAAGGAACTTGTCCCAACAAATCCACATAGCTCAGTTCCAATGCCACAACCTCGCCGTTGTTGCTGCAAGTGACTCCGAACCACTTGCATGGAGTTTCATCGCCGACTTTCCAATTACTCAAGGCCTCAGGCAATCCTGTCAGGCTTGTTTTCCATGAGAGAAGAACTTGGCCTTCTTGGTTAAGGGCAAAAGCTGGGAAAAGGAAAGGAATTTGAAGGGTACAAGAGAGGATTAAGATGGATAAGAGGGTCCAAGGATTTACAGGCATTACAGCTATGCTACAAACTCCAATGAGAGGAGCACAAAAAATGGTGGTTTTAGCCTAGGGAGGGACAATGAGAGCAACCAAATCATGTCTTGTGGGCTATATGCTTTTTTCTATTTTTTTTAACCTACAAATCTCTATATTAATTTCACTAGATGTACCAGCCATAAACAAATTGAAAGAAACCCAGAATCCCCGGATCCAAGAAACAGCTAGGCCATGATGCTTGTGCAGAGAGAAAATGGAATTTTAGATGGTTGTTTTGTAACATTTGTTTATGGTTGATGAGAGGTGAGGGTCTGAAGGGGAAAGTGCACATAAACTGTTTTTATATCTGGGATTGGTGGATGAGTGACTCTGTCTACCACTTTTTTAGAACAAACTTTTTTATCTTTCTTTCTGTGCCCTTCTGTTCTGATATTATAAATTTCTCTTGCATATCCCTTTTTTTTTTCTTTTCTCTGTTTATGTAATTAGTAATTCAATGACATTAAAGTCGCCATCAGGATTTGGATGTAATGTTCGATCTTTCTTATCAGAAATCAAGATGAATGAATTGATAGTTGCACCATATCTGTCCAGGATGGTATTGTGAAGAGCCTTGGTGTCCCTGACTCCTGAGTGGAGTTGGATGAGTCCATCAGAACTAAAACCCAAATTTACAAGATGGATAGATAAATGTTAGCAACAACTTTAGAGTGAAAATGAAATCTGTACCAAAAAGGGAAATTACTGACAAGAAAATGATTGATTAACTTCCATGAGTTGGTTAGTGCAATTGCTTGAAGTGGCTTGATCTGGTAGTTGAGCAAATAATTCCTACAACTGCTAATTCTAGTGATTTCTCCCTTTCCCTTTCCATGGAAAGAAAGACACAAGTGTTCATGAGGACTCAGAGTGCCATATTTCAACCTATTTCCTCTGAAATGGATTCAGCATCCAAACGTTCATAAACATACAGACAGTGTTTTGATTTAGATTCAGATCTGTAAGATGAAACAACACGGCAGAAATCAAACTCTAGTCAGATCCATTAAAATGAGATTAGGTTTTATATTAATTAGTTTTGCAAGACACAGCTTCAGATTCCCCCCTCTTTCTATAAAAACCTGTCCAGCAAGCTAAGGAAATGAAGCCATCACGTGTTGTCTCGTGACCACAAAGGCCATCACCATATGATATTATTTTGGTTAATTACTTGACTTATAAAGAATATGTTGTCCACACTCACAATGTTGCCTGCCTCGTGACTTGGCTATGTAGGATTATTATTATTTGACAAAATGGAAGTCTGTTAGGAGGAATCTAAGCACATGAGAAGGAGAGTTTAAAACGCTTAAGACATGGGGTAGGAACAGCTTTTTTGTTTGTATAATGAAGTATTCTTTTGTCTATGGCAAAGTAGTAAAGAGACAAACACATCCCACTAGACTTAAGAGCATCCTCTCCCTACAACTACTAGGTCACCTTCACTAATTCTTATCCTTTTTTATCCCTTCTTTATTTACATCATTGCTTCTACTATTTCTGTGTCTGCAAGTGCGTATGTCCATACTCTTCTGCTTAGTCTTCCAAAATCATCCATTGTGTGTATTGACAATGAATTGATACATAGTATGGTGCAGATTGAATGTGCACCTTTTGGATCAAACTTTTGTTATTTCATTGTTTCAGTTACATGCAAGAAGTCTCTTAGAGAGTCTTTCAAGTATTCTGGACTTTTCAGTTTCGAGTTTTCTGAACTTTGTATTAAGGTTCACTGCCAAGCACTTTGGTCGATCTCGTAGGTTGGCTATGTAAAAAGAATGAGTGTTAATTTACTGTTTCCCAAATTGGGAATGATGGAAGGGTCATTTTCTTTTCAAGGCAGGTGGCAGTGGCAGTGGCACACCATGTGGTTCATTGTTGTACACAAACACAATGGAGTTAGCGTTAGGTTTGTGCTATATATGATATGATCCAATGCCAAAACTCCATGAAATGTGTCAAAACACGTACACAACTTGCAGATCTTATGTTGGCTATCGAGGGCTAGCAATAATTAACCATATGTACCAGGAATAATGTTTCGATTGGATCTGAGTCCAAGCCTCCACAAATTTTGAAGAGGGGGATGTAAGTATGCTTGTTAACAACAAAAATAACTATGAATTTTCAAAGTTTGGAAGTAAACGGAGACAAAAGTAGTAGGACTGAAATTTAGTTCTCGGCCATGTGTTTCTTGTACCTACACTACACCACAAAATTCCATTAATAAGTGATGTCGCCTCCCTATCCCTCCAACTCCAATTGCAACCTTCTGAAAGTGACCTGATTTGGACTTTAGCTTTACGAATAGCTGGGAACATTTATACACCATTCCTTTTTTCTTTTCCTTTTCTTTTAAATTTTGCAGTGCTTTCTTCGAAACTTTTTTTGGTTCCCTTTGCAATGTACTTGCTGGTCGTGTTACTTAAAAGACCTCAAGCCTCTCTCACTGGCGTTTTTCTTTTATATCCTGTAACTTTTATTTATGAAAACCTAACCTTCTTTTCTTTTTGTAGTTCAATTCAATTGTTTGAAGAAAGTAGGTCTTTTCCCAGCTGGCCTATGAAGAATGTCAATTCAAGCATAATTTCTTGACATTAGGTTTCATTCTTGCACTTCTATTTAGGTTTCATTCTTGACATTAGGTTTCATTCTTCACTAATATTAGTCTGTAAGATTCAAGTTTTTTTACTGAATTTGAAAACAAAAAAAAACTTAAGAAATTTTACTTATCTTTAATTAAATTTTCATTTATTTTATTAAGTTTTCTATAAATTTATATACAATTAAAGTCAATAATTAACGTATCTAATGCACAAGACTCTCTAGTAAGGTTCACATTAACCGCAACATTCTTTTTGTATTTTTACAAAGAGACTGTCTCCATGACTTGAACTTGTAACTTTATAGTTATAAAGGAACAACTCATTTTTACAAAGAAACTGTTTATAAGAATTGAACATGTAACTTTATGGTACAGTTGCTCTACCTTCTCATTATATATAATTAATAAATTTATATGTATGTTAAGTTGTAATGTTTTGAAATTTTATTTAGTAAACACTAAATAATAATGTGATTATGAGCTCTTGAGTTAAAAATACTGATCAATTTTTATTGACAGATACCTACGGCTTACTTCAACGTGAATGGGAAGTGCTTATTCACCACGTTCATCAGAGGAGGGCAACCACTTTAATCTCTTTAAACAGACATATCCATGAGCCTAAATGAGATGTAATAAACTTAATTT
Organism: Erythroxylum roigii; assembly: GCA_027576455.1. Classification (NCBI taxonomy): domain Eukaryota; kingdom Viridiplantae; phylum Streptophyta; class Magnoliopsida; order Malpighiales; family Erythroxylaceae; genus Erythroxylum; species Erythroxylum roigii. The sequence continues at coordinate 26,818,454 of JANZXV010000006.1, forward strand.
GCGGTAATAATTTTTCAAGAACAACAAATGATTTCCTTCATCACATGTATTACTATTCATCTGAAATCATACTTCCTTCTTTGAAAGGCATGGGAGACTGAATCTGAATCTGAATCTTAGACCAGACCCTCTGTTCAATTTATGTAAAGGGATAGTTAGGATCTGTGTGTACACATTCAGAACTAGAAAAGCATCATGCAAGAACGTGCAATTTAATTTATTAGGCATCCGTGTGGATGATCTTTTGATTTTCCAATTGTAAGTCCACTCGGCCGATCTCCTCATATTTGGCTTTTTCCATCTAACATTTTGTTTGTTCACAGTGCGTGACATGAATTAAGAAGACCTCACAAAAATGATCTTATAGTCTAATAACAAAATGTAGACCCTGATTTAAAATAATGATTTGATGTCTGGATAGATACCATAATCAAAAGCAAAATGGACTAACTTGTGTTATTAGTGATGATTGATAATAACATTGCTCTTCCCTCCATTTTCCTTAAAAGATAAAGTTGTGTTCCACATATGAATTATTTTTGTGAAATTGCATATCTTTAAATGATATATTTTTTTTATTTTTAATTAATATTATAAATTTTAATAGACTTTTAAATGAAATTTATCATATGTATGCATAAAAGGCTTTTTATGCAACCATATGAAGACAAGGCAAAAAAGAAAAAGGTGTGGAGCCTGCACAAGGGACTTAGGTAGAGTACCTTACCTATATAGCTAGTCCGACATATAATTATATTGAATTGTGCAAATTATTGTCTACTTTTTCCCGTCTCTTTTTGCTTTGGCCTTATTCCTTGCTTTGGGGGTTTGCCTCCTCTTTTGGGTATAGCATAGCTTCCAACTAGGTGTTGAAAATAATATTTCAAATGGCAGTCATTGTTCTATTAGAATGTTCTTCAATTCCCGTCTTTTGAGGCTAATGGACTAGGTAATCTTTTCCATCTTTCGGCTTTGAAAGGGGTCTCAGGATTAAGAAAAGAAAGATGACTCTCATTGCTTCTTTTCTCTTCTTAAACACTTTCAGAAAACAGCATGACGAATACTTAAACAGCGTACATTAACCTAATCATACGCGCTAGGAATAACGAAAACAATATACTCTCCAAATTACAAGTATTTATATGATAAATTTTAAGGAAAAAAATAACAATTGAAAGAGATTTGTTTGCTCGTTTAGAGTTATATTATCAGTGACGGAGCTAGAAATTTAAAATAAGAGGGTCCAAATATTTAATTTTTAAAATTTTGAGAGGCTCAATACACCACTGGCCCCCAAATACCTTCATCTT
>JANZXV010000006.1:26841813-26854161 GCA_027576455.1 Erythroxylum roigii
TTTTTATGCATTTTTCCTTTTTAAAAACATTCACAAAAACTATCATTGTATCATTATATTCTATAAAATTCAGAAATTTCTAATTATAATGCCTAAATCATTTATTACATAACTATATTTGATCAATTTTTTCATTTAAACATATTGTTTAGCCACATATAAATCCAATAGAAACTATCGTCTACCATTGCATCAATTATGATTTCACAGCTATGATGATCATAAATAGTGCACCTATTATCTTTAGAAATCATTGAAAAACTTTCTTCAATATTTTAGCTACGCTCGAAAGATAGTGTTCTAAGCAAAGGGCGCAAAGGACACTGGTAAGAGACACAATACCTTCTTTAGTTGGAACAATAATATTACCTTTACCTTTAGTTTGCATAAGGTCTCCTCTTCCCAGCTTCACCTCGATTTTGGAAGATTTATCAAGTGAAGTGAACATATTGACATTTCTAGCTATATGGCTTGTACAACTGCTATCAATAGCCCAAACGTTGGCTTCGTCTAACAAAAAGGACTTGGTGACCATAAGCAAACATTCCCTAGATTGTGGTTGATCTTTAATATGATTTGCTTATTCTAATAGTTGATTCTCTGCTGACTCCATCTTCTATTTACAAAATATTTCGATATGTCCAAATCTTTTGTACCATCAACACTAGTATTGAGGTTTGCCTTTGTACCAATGATGCTTCTCGATGTGGTTTGTTCTGTTACATGTTCCATAGGGTGAAAATTTACCTTTTATGAAATTATTGTAAATTTTATGTTGAATTTCGGCCTTTACTATACTAATTACCAGTACCCTTTTTCCATATTTGACTTTATTTTCTTGCTTTTTTATATGTCACCGTGAATGCTCCTTCAATATTCTCTTTATGCCTCATAAAGATCTTTTGCTCTTGTGCATATAATTTACTAATTAATTATGCAATTAACAAAATTTCAAGTCATAAGATTCTTTGATTGTCAAAATCTTAGGCTTAAATATGTTAGGTAAACTAGTCAATATTCTTTCATCACCTTCAAGTTTTTAAATGTTTCACCATAAAGTTTAATTTGATTCACAAATTGCTTGAGTCTAAGAGAATACTCCCTGACTATCTCCCCTTCTTTTATCTTCCACACATCAAATTCTCTTTTAAGAGAGGGCATCTTTACAAATTTTTACTTTTCCATTACCTTCAAATTCTTCCTTTAATTTGTCTCATGCTTGATTTGGTGATTTGCAAGCCATTATCCTTGTAAAAATTACATTTGATAATAGTAATTGTATGCAAGTGAATGCTCTAGGTCTTTAATCAAATATTCTTCATTTTTTTTTTATTTTCCCTAGTAATTGTATGCAAGTGAATGCTTTAGGTCTTTAATCAAATATTCTTCATGTTTCTTGATTTGTGCTAATATTGAATTTTGCGGAAAGGAAGTTAAATCAGATTCACTTTCAATAATCTCCCACAAACTCAATGCTCTTATGTATAATTTCATCTTAATAATCTACAATCGATAATTTTTTTCTATAAGCATAGAAGGAGTAGGCACGAAAAATTGCTTGATACCATTTTGAACTAACTCATAAAGTCACCTGTATTTAAATTATCCAGTATTTATACTCTTAATTAATTTCAAGTTTTTAAGCTCTCTAATTCACTCGTAAATAAAACTCACATTTGCTTAAAAGGAATGCTCCGATACCATTTGTTAAAAATAGTAGTAGGAAGAGAAATGAAGAATAAATTTTCCTCTCAACATATTAAATTTCATTTCATCAATTTAATTAAGCCAAGATCGAGAGAGATTTTTAAACATAAAAATATTAACTACTAATTACATAATTATTCCTTAATTCAACAAGCAACCAACGTTTATCTAAAATTTCAAGAAATACTTTCAAATTCAAATAAACATATATTTAAAAAAAAAAACATAAACTAAGAGCTTTACCGTAAAATCTGCTGAAAAAGTCAAAATTATGCAACATCTTCACTCCTATTTTCGAGTATTACCATTAAAACAGGTCGATATTGGTTGTCTTTCCTTGATCAGTGGACTTGGAAACAACAATGTGGAATTGAGACGTCATTAGAGAAGTGAAAGGTTTTTATTTTAGTAAGATCAACGTTTGTAAGGAACAGCGTGAAAAGGCCAAAAGGGAAAGGACCCTTTTTATTTTACATGTAAATCCTATCTTTGTGAGTTACGATATTTTATCGTAAAATGCCTTACACCCATATAAGACAAGAAGGAAAGGTTTATAACCTGCATATATACATGATTCCTAGATTTGTATTTTGGTTAACATAATTCAAGCTGGTGGTGAATGAAACCTTCTGTGGATCAAAGCACGGCTCTGCCTCCAAAGTTTGTATGCCTCAGTTTCATCATTAGCCAGGGATGAACAGTTGCTTTCGTTACAGTCTGCAAAGTATTTGCCGCTGGTGCCTTCAACTTGAGGACTCAAAGCAACGTAACAAGTGGTGGAAGCACCCTGCAAGGACGCACATTTCATGTAATGTTAAGTACTACTACAGTCCAAATAACTAGGCAAGTCCTGTCTCTTTCTCTCCTAATGTGAATCTCTTGGTTTAGAGAGGTGACAAGGGAAATATAGACAGACCTGTGATGTCGTCTTCAGTAATTTGGAAGCAATGAAGTACAAAGAGTCTGCATACAAAAGTTTCTTGAAGATAAATGTCCAGAAGGAATTGATATACACGGTCACTGGTAGTTTGTAGTAATTAATGTTCCGAAGCGGGAAAAAAGAATTTGTACCTGTGACAAAACTATTGTGAGCCCTGATGATTCCTGTCTTTACGATGCCTGGGTGGACAGCATTTATCGTCACTCTTGCATTCCTTGCCTGCAATATTTTCCTTGTCAGGCAACCAAATGATTGTCATCTTCAGAACATTTCTTTTCTTTTTTTTTCATTCACGTTGCAAATGTTGTCAGAAGAACAAAACATGAGAGTTTTCGAGAAAGAGAAAATAAAGGCAACAATGTAATACACGGAAGATTTTTGCAGTTAATTATATCTGACTACAGTTGATTTGATGGCATACGGAATTTAGAATTCTAAAGTGAAAACATTGTGAAATTTCACCTTCAGCTGCCTTGCAACTTCCTTGGCATGCAATATGGTGGCCAATTTGGATTGAGCATATGCACTTGTTCCATTGTATCTGAAAAAGTAAAGCTGCAACTCATTAATGTGTTAAAACAGCAGTGGAAGGTGGACAAAGGAAAGAGATTAGTCATACTTGCTTGGACTTAGCATCTCGTTGAAAGAAAACTCATCCCTCTTCACCCATTTGTGAATCACAGAAGATAGATTTATTATTCTTCCCTGAATCCCTGTCCATGTTGCTGTGTCCATCATTTTCTCTATTAGCAAGTCTGTCAGCAAAAAGTGCCCTGCAACATTCATCACCAACAACACTAACAAATTTGAACACAATACTTTCCCTTGCTTTTCAAGAAGCAAAATATCACCTTGCTGCTATAATTTAAAGAACAAATAAAAAGATAAAAATGATGTTTTCTCTTATTGCATGCAGAATTCCAACACTTGTGCAAATTAGGCCATCATCTTTACGGTGGTCTATCCTCTATAAAAGCCTTATAGACTCTCTTTGCATTGTGTAGAATGGATAGTGTCTGATTTTACTAATTTATGTTTTCACAATCATCAAAATTAAGTCCTCCACAATCTATATCCCTTTTTTTATTCAGCTAAAGACTATGATGACAAGTTTTATTTGCAAGTATGCACCACATGCATGTGTCTCTGTGTACTATGGTGGGAAAGCAACAAAGTGAATACCAAACTTTTCTTCTTGTCATTGTCACCAAAATCATGGCTTTCCCTACCTTGATTTTTGGGTGTCGTTTTGATTTATGATTAATATTCAAAAGGGAAGAAATAGAGTTGGAATAATATTTTCCTATTTTTGGGTAAATTTATAAATTAAAAAACAAAATTAAGACATACCTAAATAATTCGTAGCAAATGTCAACTCAATCTTGTCTTCAGAGAATTCTAAATTCTTAGAGTATATACCAGCATTATTTCTGAAAAAGAGTAACCAATTTCTACTATCAGTATCTAAACAAACATTGTACGTCAACTTGGTGGTGAAGAGGGAAATGAAGTTCAATGTCATAAATTATGTATACTCACATGAGGATGTTAAGTGGCTGTCCAAGAGCAAGAAAGTCGGAACAAAATCTCTTGACTGACGCAAGTGAACTCATATCAATTTCCATTGTTATGATCTCTGCGTTTGGATTCTCCTTTTGTATCATCTCCTTTACTTCACTTGCCTTCTTCAAATCCCTTGCAGGCATAACTATTCTCACTCCTCTCTTTGCTAATACCCTTGCAGTTTCAACTCCAATGCCCGATGTAGCACCTTCAAGGGATTAGAACGAAACTTCTTCACTTGTATATAATTTACAGAAAAACAGTATATATGAATCCCTTTTTATTAGTTCATGTAACAATCCACAAGTATTTAGCTTGTCCACGGAAAGACTTCTGCTTTTCCTTTTTAACGAGTAAAAGATGTCGCAAGAATTTTAATTCTCATCTTGAATCGTAAGTGTTGGTGGTAATTTTGATGAGTTTTGTAGTAATAAAATTGCACGGTATGGCAAGTTTCGAAATGTGGCCTAGAAACAAGTGATGAGTTTGTGGGAGGATATGGCGCTCAGAAGAGACAAATCTACCATATCTTGCCAAAACCAAAAAGGGCCACGAATAAAATAAGCATTCTGTGAAATATGCAGATTGCAGGCAGAAGGGTACCAAAGTTGTTTCTACTTGGCTAAAGTAGGATCTTAATGTTTGATTATCATGAACCCATCAGATTTTTTTTTTTTTTTTTGAAAGAATGAACAAGAGAGTGAGGAGATGTCTTGATTAACCTACCTTAGATTCTTATCTTCTGCTTTTAAGAAAGTGAGGAGAACAGACTGAAATGATGTTGGAGATGCCAAAAACTAAAAGTAAACACCATGTTTGTGAAACTCCATAGGAAGCAGAAGAGTATATCGTCTGGGTATAAAACCCGTTTCTTGATTCATAACACTACAATTTTCATCCGATTCACTCAGAAGAAGAAGAAGAAGGAAACAAAGAAATAAGTAACTCAAATCTGAGGCGCAAAAACGACATGGTAGGGTGCACCAGACCTGCTTTGAAGCTTGAAGGTCAAGAGGAAAAGATAATATAATTGGATTACAATACTATCTTAGTTGATGGTGGAGATAATTAGCAACTAACCAGTGATAATAGCAGTGAGATGGGGAGGGACTGAGAAAGCATGACCTTCAGTAACTTGCTCGGCGGTTGCATTGGAGCCATAACCACTTGGCCCTGCAATGCCTGCCAAGTACTTTAAAGTTCCCTTCATGATGGTATTGATGTCTGGAATCTTGGACAACAAGAGAAGCAGCTTACCGCAGAGACTACGAACGTAGTACATATATATATATATATATGTGTGTGTGTGTGTGTGTGTGATTAGGAAGAAGAATTCTTGGGATGTGGAAATTGGTATCTCTAACTTTTTGTTCACTTCCTCATACCAATTTAACAAGCAAAGTCTTTCCTAACCCTGTAAAAATGGTACGATTTCTCTTTATTTTACCTTCATGTACAAGAATTGGTTCTTCCATTTTTAGGTTAATATCAATAGTATATTTATTAATCTGTTTTTGTCAATTCAACATGTTGATATGGTGGACTATCCATATTATATGATTGATTACTCTGGACTCCATTTATATTGAAATGCGTGACATGGTCCTATTTCAAGTTAGTCAAAAATAATTAGTTAATTACCACTAAGCAAAAAGCAATATTAAAATGAAGAATAGTTCGTAAATTACAGATACACATATCATTTAAACTTTATAATTTGTAGGGATACCCTTGAAATGCTCGAATCTTACTTGTTCAACAAGATCTTGAGATATCAATTCTTGGACGCTTTACGAAAATTTATATTAATTACTAGAAGAAGCAAGAGATTCATAGTTGTTGAGGAAAGATTGCATTAGGCAAGCAATCTTGACTAATTAGTAATTACACTAATCACATGTCAGAATGTCAGCACCCTATTATACAAAAGGTGAAATGATTGGCTGAGACCACCTTCCAAATGTGGTCCAGTGACTAGCACATTCTTTAAGCTTGGTGACTATGGAATACACCATTTTCTTTTTGGCGTTTTATTTCTCATAGTAATATTCTGTGATTGTAGGAAATGAACCATCGGTTTGTCTGTATCCCTTTTCTCATTAATTATGATTCTCTCCACATTGAGTGACTCCAATTCTATAGCTGTGGAAGCTCAGAAGAGATTATGATATATTTTCAGGAGAAATGAAAAGAAAACCAGAAGATTGTTCTTTTAAGTAGGAAATTTTTGACCTGTGAAAATGGTATGATCTCATTAAATCTTTAAATGCAATTGTGGTGAGATCACATCAATGGATGATTGTTTATTTGGGGTAGGAAAATTTTGACCTGTGAAAATGGTATCATCTCATTACAGGCATGCATACAGTACTTTCTTCTGATATGCTCGTTGGTTTGGACCGTTTGACATGGCCACGATTAATCCTTCCATCATGTCCCTCTACAATAGTTAGGTAATCATCTCTGGAGACATGAATTATTTCCATCTTCAAATGAAAGGGACAACATGTTCCTGGCGCACACCATTTTCAGAATTCTCAAGACAAGAAAGAGGCTAGCAAGTGAGACTTGAAACAGAAGTTTGGAACCTACACAGTCAAGAATTCAGATAATCAATTCCTAAACTTGCTACTTAGTCTTAGTTCTGCCCGTATTTTACTCCCATACTATACAATACTATTCGTCAATTTAACTGCACGAGGTTCATGTCCTCCCAGCCAAGAGGCTTGGAATGGAATCCTCATGGTTGTTAACTAGACGTTTGAGTTGAAATGATTATTATCTCTATTCTCTATAAAACTAAAGTGTTGAAAATCTAAATTAATGATAACCTAACATCTAATTATTGATATGAAAAAGTAATTACTATTGCAATTGCTTTGATATATACTTTACCATGTAACATCTATCTGGGTTACAAAATTGACACTTTTTGCTTACCACAAATTAGTGATGCCATTAGGTATATATTAATCAGAAACTAGTAAAAATAATTCAAAATTTTACTTTGTTTCATTAGAAAAGTATCAAAGGTCTAATAAAATTAAATTTTTTTTGGTGAGAATTTGGAATAAAGCATAAAATGCCAAAAAAAGAAGAGGAAAATCATCATTTTTGCTTTTAGTATAAGCATTTCAAACTCATAAAATCACCCAAAAGGAAAATCATCCAACAAAATTGATCATGTCTCCATGTAGTAGCCACACGAATGAAAAAAGAAAAAAGAAGAAGTGATAATTACATGTAATATGATCATGAGAAAACAAAGATCGTAAAATGATGTAGGGAGGAGGTAAGAGCTGGGACTGGGAGACAAGGGTGCTTTTTGCCGCGTCATTGATCACAAATTCGTTTTGGTCGACATGGCCAAGAAATTCAATCCTTTCACTTTGAGAAAAAGGATAGCCATTGTCGGAGGATTGATGGACTAAAAGAGAGCACTGAGGTTGACTCCTCCAAAATGGAGGTAAATGGTATGAACTGGCTACCTATGCATTGGGGACCCCGCCTCGGTCTCCAACCTTGCCAGCACTACTCATCAATTTGCCACAACTTAGTGAGACACTTCCCTTCTTGTTTCACATGTGATCTTCCTCACTTTGCCTTCTTCTCTCTCATTAACTCTACAGAAACCGTAGTGTACAGCCTTTTTTTTTTTTAACGCTAATTCATATTCTATTTAACATTGGTTCAGTCTGATTTTGATGGGACTGAACGCCGTTGCGTGGATCTATGACTCTGAATAATTTTCGCTAGGGAATACCTGTAAAATAACAAAAGGCACGCCGGGAGTTAATTGCCGGCAGGCCCCACCGACGCTCAAATCAGTTCTTTTATGATAGCTTGCGGCTATGAATGGAGAGGGAGAATAGAAATTCAGACCCCTAGGGTTACCTGCGGTAGTGAACTTATATAGTACATACCTGTCGGGCTTAGCTCATCATCTGGGTATGGGCCGATCGGCCCATATGCCATTCTAGGGTTGAGCCTGGGCCTAGGACGACCGATCTGACCAATCATAATGCATTTATACTAATAGATCAAATTATTTACCAATTAATTAATAGATTTTAAATGTTCTCAACCTGATTTCATTTATAAATATTTTAATGTGTTACAAATAATTTCTTTTAATTCTAAATTAGATTAATGTTAATAAGCATAGTCTATATATCAATGAAAGGAACCTTTTTTTACCGGCCATTAGTATTGTTAGTTGGGAAAATTTTACCCTTTCATGATGCAAAAGGCTAAGGGTTTTAACTTGTGTCTTAAGCTAGTGTTTAGAATACTGGACCAAAAGTTTGTTTTGCTTGATCTTTTAGTTAACTACTCAACCTTTTCCATATACTTACTTCAATGATGAATTTGCATTGCATCAAGAACGAAAAGGGCATTCTCATTGGGTTTTTGAATTTGAGACAAAGGCATGAATCATTATTCTTTACATCCCATCTCATTTTCTTAGTTGAGAAATCAATAAAGTTATAGTCTTGAATGAATTAAAGTTACCAAGTCCACAACAACTCCACTCTTATCACCGTAAGACTTGGGTTTTGTAGACATGAAGCAAGCCCATTGAACTACCTAACCACTGAAAATTAACCACTAGTCACTGCAACTGTTGTTTTTCCAAATATCTCAACAACCCTTTTCTCCATTTATGATTATGAGGCTGAAACGACATCAAATCTCAAGGGGATGTATCGAGTGGAGTTCACTTGCTGTTTTCTTCCTTTGTTGGGATTAAACATTTATTTTTTGTTATTAGAAAGTCAAAGCATCAAATGCTTTTCTTAAATGGAAGGAATAAAGCGTTGCTAATAAAGAGTAAAAAAAAAACAATTGCCGACACGAACTATTAACACTTAACCACCGATCATTATGACAAATTAACTACCTTTTATCATCAATGATGTGTTGATCAAGCTCGAAGGATTCATTGGATTACATTTTAATGAGGGTAATTAATTAACGTCACTTCACGCGTCATCCATCAACTGGGGAGTTGAAAAGGGCCCCATAAACTAGGAGGCAATCGCGGGAGAGTGGGACAAGACAATAGGGCAGTTTCATCGCATGTATTGGATTATGTAGGCTAGTGTAGTGTTTTGCATTTTGTGATGCCTTACCTAATGCATAGATTATTGGATTAGCTATTACATCCTTAGCATGATTATCCATGTCAAGTACTGAACAGCAATAGATTGCCAATCTTTCTTTTGTGCATTAGGTGCTTCAAGATCAAAGATTTTTGTAAAAGGTTGTTTGTCTTCATCATCTTCTCAGATCCACAACACCCCCATTTCCCCATATTTCTAACATTTTATATAAAATAATTGAATAAAAAAAGTTCCACGTTGAGTTTTTTCTTTTTTTAATTTCAGAAGATATCCCACGAGTATCCAATATTCTAATCCAAGTCTTGCTTCAAACTTGGACTGCCAAAAGGATTTAAAAAAACTCATATGTTGAACCAGTTTGCCACATTCAATCGTTGATCCAGTTCTATTTTGGGATTATAATAACTTTAAAACTCAATCTTCCTTGCTAGAAGTTGCTTCTTTTAATCTACGCAAATTTGTGAGTTAGAATATAATGTGTAATCGACCTTTTCTCTTATTAATTTAATGTTAAAAATGTAACTGACGAAATTTCAATTATAAAAATTATAGTTGAAATTTTTAAAAACCGATTGATGTTTAAAAAATACCAAAAATATAAAAATAACATTTCTCTGGAGGCTATTACGTGATTTTGTGCCGTGCAAACAGAGACTCCTAGCTAGGGGGGCTAGACTTGATGTTGCTTGTAACAGATGCGGCCTAGTTGAATCTATAGATCATGTGCTGCTCAATTGCTCCTTTGCTAGAAAAGTGTGGAATGCTGCAGGTATTACTCTACAGGGTGATGACATTAAAAGGTGCATCTCATCGGTGCTAATTGATAAGATTTCTGCTGTGGGCCAAAGGGTGTTTGTGATATGTTGGAGCCTTTGGTTCCATCGCAATTTGTTGTGTTGGGAGCAGAGGGATACTCATCCGAATGCCATCTTATCTTTTGCTGATGAGTTCCTTGCAAATTGGAAGGAGGCAACCTATGCGTTTGGTCGGTTACAGTTTGATGGTATCAACCTATCTCGTGGTCATTTTTGGAGTAAGCTTGATGTAGGATGTTTGAAATGTAATGTTGATGCTTTGGTTGTGCCAGGAGAAAATAGCTCGAGTTTTGGGGTGGTCCTTAGGGATTCTTACGGTGGGTTTGTAAAGGCTTTATCGGGCCAGATTTCATGTTGTGAGGATGCCTTCCTTGCTCAAGCCATTTCCATCAAAGAAGCCCTCACTTGGCTTAAGGATCAATGCTCGGATAATATTATTTTTGAGTCAGATTGTCTTGAAGCCATTCATCATCTTAATAATTCATCCAGTAATCTCTTAGAGGTTGGAACGGTGTTGACTGATTGTCTCTCTCTGAAGAATAATTTCACCCATTTGTCCTTCCATTGGACTTCTCGGTATGCTAATAAGGCTGCTCATACGTTAGCAATGGTCGCTTTATTTCATGCAAACTGGTTTGAGTGGGATTCTATCCCAAGCAGTATTGCTTTTATTCTTCTTTGTGATTGTCCGTCACTTGTTATCAATTCAGAAGAGGCTCTAGGTTCGGGTGTTATAGGGTAAAGTCTATTGGCTTTGGGTTTAGGTGCTTCTTCTGATTTTGATTGTTCGTTGTTTTTAATGATATTGCTAAATTTTAAAAACATTTATAAGGGATTTGTACAATTGTTAAACAGAGGTGAGCCTCATTTGTCGAGAAATTGATCTTTACAAGCCCAATCGTTACGATGTGATGATAATCTCAAGAACTTGTATAGAGTCCATCACCACTACGTGTTCCGACTTCACCAACCAGCATCTGACACGTCAGAGTCTCTAAGTTGGATTCCATGGAGCCATCCGCACAGAAATTTCTTCCTCTTCGTTTCAGAATTGCCGCGTCACACAAGAGGAAGAAGAAGGACCCTGTCCCTCTCCTCGCAAAATCTCAAAAAGTCCAAATTTTGATTTAAAATTTCCAATCTTTCTTGTTAGGGTTTTGCTAATGATCTATCACAACCATTTCGACGTTGTAAGTAACTTTTCCCATACTCATTTTCAGCTTTCTTGTGTTGCGATTTTACGGTCTTTGATTGCGAATTTTGGCAATTCCAGGATGATGATGATTTTGGGGTGATTTTTCAAGTGCTCACAGTTCAAAGCGTACAGGTTTTTTCTCTATTCACTGTTTTATGAATGACTATGTCAATTTCTGTCTTATTTTTTAATTATGTTATTTCTTGATTTATTTTCATACTTTTTGTTTTTGGTGTGGATTTGCTTGCAAATTTTAGGTGTTAAGCGGAGCTTTATAGATCTTGAGGATGACGAAGATGACATCTTTGGGCCTAAAAAGGTGCTAAATTTGTTGACTTGTGGCTGGGTTGGTCGTGCTAGGCCTAAGCCTAAACTCAGAACGACACATTGGCTGATCGGCCCATCCCTCGGTGTTGACCTAATTCCTGTAGGTATTAACTATATAAATTCATTACCTCATCATGAAAAAGGTACGATTTTTAGAACCCTAGTATTCTTTATTCCTGGCCATCAAAACCCTCACAAAAAGACTAACTTGAGCGTCGGAGGGGCCTACCGGTAGTCAACCCCCGGCGTGCCTTATTGTTTTGCAGGTACTTCTGAACCAAAGTCAACCAATCTCATGGATCCAAGTAACAGCGCCCAGCCCCTTTCAAATCAGACAGAACCACTTAGTAATAAGCTATTTTCTTGTTTGGTTGACAAAAACATACAAAATATATAATCCAAGAGTTTACTTATTTTTTGAGCTTGGAGAGTAAGTAAACTCATCCTCTTCCTATCTTTATCTATTTTAATTGTGTTGAGAATAAAAATAAGAAATTATTGAAGAAAAATATCCTTAAGGAATCTACATAATTACTTAGCTATAAAAATATTAATATGATAATAATAAAAAGAAGAAAAAGAAGAAAAAAAGTTAATAATAATAATAATAATAATAATAATAATAATAATAATAATGTAGCTAGTGAGAACTAATAGATATTTTGATCTTTTTGTTGG
>JANZXV010000006.1:26941463-26961904 GCA_027576455.1 Erythroxylum roigii
GCGACTTGTCGGGGCTGAAAGCGTACAAGGCGACTTGTACAACCTACAAGGCGCCTTGTGCACGACTAACACTTACAGGTGAGACCTAAGAAACCCCGCAATCCGCAAGCAGTGTTAGGTTTGGGCCAAAGGAGTATTGCTTCCACCTTACTAGGGTCCATCGATACCCCCTCTGTTGAGATAGTACGTCCCAAGTAGGAAACCGAAGTTTGGGCAATTAAGCATTTAGATTGCTTTAAGAATAATTGTTGTTCCAACAGGACAAAAAATTATCCGCAAATGGGTCATGTGCTCAACCTAGGTTCTGCTATACACAAGAATATCATCAAAGAAAACAAGGACGAATTTATGTAAGTAAGGACTAAATATCGTATTCATTACGGACTGAAAGGTGGATGGAGCATTCGTAAGGCCGAAGGGCATCACCAAAAATTCGAAGTGCCCATAGTGAGTTCGAAAAGCTATTTTCTCCACATCCTCCAAATGCATCAGAATTTGATGATAACCTGCACTCAAATCCAACTTAATGAAAAATCGACCACCATGTAGTTTTTCTAGTAACTCTTCAATGACGGGGATGGGAAATTTATCCTTTAGTGTCTTAGCATTCAATGCTCGATAATCTACGCAAAATTGTCATTTGCCATCCTTTTTCTTTACTAAAAGTATAGGTGACGAAAAGGGAGAATGACTTGGACGAATAATGCCTCTTGCCAACATGTCTGCGCACTGCATCTCAATCTCATCCTTTTGAAGACGAGGATAACGATAAGGGCGAACCACAATGGGACCTGGCCCCGGTTCGAGTATAATGTGATGATCGAGGTTGCATTTAGGAGGCAAAGTTGACGGTTAAGCAAACACTGCTTTAAATTCAGCTAACAATTGCTACACTTCCAATTTCTGTAGTGTTGTCGATATCATATTAATGGAGCCATGGCGATTATCCTTGATTCCTTCCAATTCCACCGCACGATCGTCCTTTGTAAAGCTCATCTTCATAACTAAAAAAACCCATGTAATCAGACCCAGAGTGCGTAACCAATTCACGCCCAATACAGCATCAAATCCACACAAGGGTAGCAGAAACAAGTCCACACTAAAGTGTTGATTACCTAGTTGTAATTGAGTTTTCTTACATATACCTGGGCTGCGAACATGTTATCCATCAGCTACCACGACTTGTAAACTGTTCTGTTGGTCCACCGGAATTCTAAATTGTTGCGCTAAGCTCTCATCCACAAAGCTATGGGTACTCCCAGAGTCAACTAACTCGAACAAAGGCTTTCCTTTTAGGCTTCTTGAAATTTGCATAGTTTGCGGTGCTCGAATACCTATAATCACATGGATGGAAATTTTCAGTTCACTATGCCCCTCATCGCAACTACCTTCCTCCTTGAGGTATACATCATTCTCACAAATCTCCAACACAAACAACCTTTTACATTGATGACCAAGTACATATTGCTCGTCGCAATTGAAACAAAGTCCCTTGCTTCTCCTGTCTTCCATCTCAACTCAAGTCAAACGCTTAACTGCTAGCAGTTTGATAGGATTAGGGGGGTTGGTATTTCGTCGAACCGGTGGGAGGGTATTTTTATGCCCCCTCCCTGCCTTTCGTACAAACGAGCGAGACTCATTGCATTAGTCAAATCAGGTGGATTTTTAATCTCCACTTCGACTGCAATATGTTCTTGCAACCCACTAATGAACAGTTGTACCTCTTGTTTTGCAGTTAATGTACCGACACGAGCAGACAATTGCTAAAAACGACATTGATATTCTATGACTGTCCTGTCTTGTTTGAGTTTAGCTAGTTCTCCAAGTTCATTGTTACGAATAGGTGGGCCAAACCTTAAGTTGCATTGCTGTTTGAAGTCGCCCCAACTCAAGTTAGCTCGATCCCTTTCTAGATTTAAAAACCACAATTGCGCGTCACCTTCAAGGTGAAATGATGCCAAGCCCACCTTGTCTTCCTCAGGTGTGTTTTGGTGACGAAAAAAATGGTCACACCTATTTAACCAACACAAGGGATCCTCCTTGCCCCCATAAGATGGAAATTCTAACTTAGAATACCTCGGGACATATGAGCCTCCTTCCATGCGACTGGTTTTATGGTTATCTATTACTGGTCGGCTTGTTTTGCTGCCACTTGAACAACTGTCTGTTTGCTTACTTTTGGATTCCGACTTGACTGTTGCTATCTCTCTAGACAGCTCCTCCCATTTCTATGCTGCACGTATTTGGGCATCTTGATACATCTGCATAAATCTCTCGAATTGTTGCTGTAAAAGCTAAAAGTCACCCATAACTGTTAGCTCTGATACCAAGTTGTTATGAACATGTGTGTGGGATCGAGTTATGGGTCTGTGATTCACTATAGGATCAAAAGACGGAGATCCTTGCTTGTTAGAATATCTACCCTTTCGACCTATGTTGAATTGACTTAAGGGCTCGTTAGAGAGAACCCTACGATCTCTTAACTTTAGGAGTTCACAACCTCTAATATGAAAAAATCAGCTCCCATATTCCATAAAAACATAACGTTTATATATTACAAGTGTGGGTAGGCTAGTCCTTAACCCTACTTGCCATACGTAGATACTCTTAAATAACCAAAATAAAACATTCTATAATCAATAATAATATTCGAATAAGAATATAAGGAAAACTAATTTAGGAAATTGACTTTTTCTTCCCATCTGTAAATCTTTTGTAAACCAAGATTGATTTCTGCGATTTAGGAGCTGTATCTTCAGCCTCTGTAACGTTGCTCATAACATATATAGATCTAAAACCTGTTTAGAGCTATATCAACACAGTGACTCACTGCAATGATACCTAATATAAATGGTTTCTTGCAGGTTCAAGGTGGAGTCAAGGATTTGAAGGACAAACAAGAGATAGCCGAGGTTCAGCTCCAGCTTGCAAAGCTTCAACTGTTCAAGAATGATTTTCAGTTGGAAAAGCAAGGCAGAACTGATCAGTTAAAGTCCACCACCATGGATTCATCATCATCAGCCTCTCAGCAACCTGGCGTACCACTTCCAGTTCCTACAGCTTTTCAACAAGCTCCTAATCTCTCTTCAAATGCTGCAAATCTGCCTCATGGGAGTCCTACTATGATAGTACCTGCAACAACAGCACCACCGCCTCCTATCCCAGGAGGATCTCTACAGCCTTTTAGTCCATTTCCTCAGACCGTGGCATCCTCCATTCCAAATCAAGAATCTTACCATTCAGCAGCTGGTGGGGCCCAGAAAACTGCTCAGCAGCAGTATCATATGCCTTCAACTCAGCAGTCGCAACCATCACCATATACGTATCAACCTTATCAGTCACCACAACATTTTCCTGTCAATACGTCAGTAACCCAGGTGCCTCAAGTGCAGCCACCTTTCCCGGCCGTTAAACCTGAATTCTATGGCTCACTAAATCACCATCCTGACGAAAATTATTGTTTTGCATCTCAAAAAAGCGTTAATTTCTCTCAGCTACCTAGCATGCGTCCTGCTTCCCATCAATTTAACATGGATCCTCCATCAAAATTCATTGATCCGCCCTCATTTGGACCATACTCAGAATCCATGCCATTAAGTTCACAAGAACTAGCATGGTTGCAACAGCAGAGGCAAGCTCATAGTGCCGATTTTAACCATTCCAATGCTTTCCCTACCCACGATGGCAGTTCTAGTGGGAAGCTTCCGCAATCCTTATCATCCACCTCAGAATTAAGGAGTGGAAGCAGTTTCTCCCAAGTGCCGACTGCCCATATGATACCACATGCTATTCCAACTGCGTCAACTTTGGATGATGAATCAGACACTGGTGGGAATGAAAACAGGGAAAAGGTTGATGACCTTGTTGACATGTTGTTGGTTTGGGATTCCGCAGGGATTTGGTGAGAGCAACAGTGAAAAAACTGACAGAGAATGGACAGTCGGTGGACCTGAACGCTGTACTAGATAAGATGAACAATGGCTAACCTAAACAACCTAATTAATTTAGGTTTCTGCAATGAGGTGGTTTAGCTCTTCCAATGCTTGGTTTGGAATTACCGGATAATAGTACTGTTCAGCTGGCCAGCTATGTAAATACATACATCTTTTAGAAGCAAGTTGCCTTTGCCTTAATTTCTTATGGTTGTTATTTAAGTTGAAGTAAGGAAGGGCCACTTGCATGGTTTGTGATCGCGTTCATTTGGTGGATATGCATAATATTTGCAATGGTTGTACGTGAATATCCCATCCTGCTTCTGCAATTCTGGACTGCAGCCCCTTTCTGTTTATGGAGTGGCTTTGGTTTATTACAGGAGCCAGACTCAAGTCTAAGGAGAGACTGGAGGCCAACTTTAAGAAAAGCCGGAGGTTAACATTTAAAAAATGTTTTTATTTATTAAAAAATTATATAAGTACATTTAAAAACAAATTGAAATGGGGGCCATGCCCCCCTACCCTTATACATCGCTCCGTCCATGATAACAGGCATCTTTCAGTATAACCAAGTTTCCTTCTGACCACTGCTTTACTCTCAAGAGACAAGAATCCTTGTTCCTGTTGCTTTCAGGATCACCAAATTACTTTTTATTCCATAATATGTATTAATTCACTACATTAAATTCGTACCCTACCAGGTATAAGTTTGGCGATGCATTGAAGGTCATAACACGGTGTTACTTACGTGGCACATCTTATAAGATGCATTAAGCTCTGTATGTTCCTTCTCTCAAACGTTTGACTAAACCAAAGAACGAAAATTTGCATTTCACCCCTTAAAGTTCTCCAGGTTCATTTACACCTCATATGCCAAAGATTTGGTGAGGAATCTAGTGTTAATGGAAAGTGGTACAATGTGTGTTTGTAGAAGGATTTCATCAACAGAAAAGGCGAGCAAATAACGCCGGTCTTTCTGCACCATACATTTCCTTTTTAAGAATCCATCGTACGATTCTTAGCGAACCGACAAGAAGTGTGGAGGAATCTTGCCTCAATGATTGCTTGGAAGGTACCTTTTTCTAGCTAGGAGCATGGGTTTCTCCATATTAAACTAATTCTGTTGTCTACTGTCTAAGCACTTCTGTTTGCCAAGTTTGGTAGCCTTTCGTTGTTGAAGACTCGAAGTCTTCTGTTCTGTCTCTTCTCTAACGAAACTCATATATGTTTCGTTTACCCCTACATAAGTTCATGCTGTGAATGATTTCGAAAAGAAGTCTCTTTCTGTCAGTTTTGACTAGAAGGTCCAACGAGTTCGAAAGGAAGGTTGAACAACTTTGATAGCAAGGAGACAAATATAATAATAGATTCAAGCAAAACTTGAGGGTTCTGATTGAACGCAAGGTCAGGATGGCCCCAAATACCACACCCGTTGGAAGATCACACCCCAAATTTGGCTTTATCAACTTGATTCTGTACCTCAAAATCCATCATCTTCGAAATTGGTATGAACACTTCTTTAAATTTTATTGTTCTCTATATGATATACCCTAATTAAGTTTCCGTACAATATTCAAATATATTCAATGTAAAGAGTCCAATTTACAGCTTAGATAACTTATTAAGAAATTATTACTCTAGTATCACTTATAATGTCCAAAAATTTTACATTTTTATTTAAAAAATTAACATATAATCTAATTTATTAATAATATCATGAGTTCAGATATTGTAGACAGGGATGGAGCCAGACTCAACTCTAAGGAAGGGCCGGGGAAAGAGGGCTGTGCGTGCAGAGTTGGAGAGAAGAGAAGATAGGGATTTTTTTTAAAGGGGGGCCACTTATATTTTTAATTTTAAAAATTTTAATTATATAAGTAATTTTTTAAAAAAAATATTTGAAAGACCCCCCTTCCCTATAACATGGCTCCGTCCCTGATTGTAGATGCCATTTTAAATTTATTATCTATTTAATTTAAAACTATTGTAATTTTTTAAATAATTTAAGGAGAGGAAATGGAATAGAATATAATCAACTCTATTTTTTTAGGCTCAAATCTTGATATAAAAATACACTAATAGGTACATGAATTTAAGCACCAAAAAACACCTTCCTTTTGGTGCTTTTCCGGAAGCCATCTTAGGAAGAGAATTTCTACGAAAAATTGCAGCTCAGTTTGATTATAATCGATCAAGTAGGGAATCTTTCTTAGTCAGTTGAAACTTGGACGATATATCTTCTTCGGAGGACCATTGTTGTGATTGATGGTACAAACTTAAGGACTAGGGAAGTCCACAACCTAGATGGAGGAGGAGGACCAGTGCTTTTTGTTTTTGTCCTGGCTCTAAACTTCTCTTCTTCAATTTATACGGAAGATAAGAGATTGCCATGACTGAGCTCTCGGTAACATTAAAGTTATATGGTCCCATCTCATCGGTTTTGAATGCTGTAGCGGTCTGCTTATTCCATAGTGCCCTGATTTTGTAGAACTGAAAAGGAAAAAGAAGAGAAAATTAAAGAGGAGGTCCAATCCGAATTGTAAAATGGACTTTAGTTGCTTAATCACTATCATCTTTATTATCATTCTGGTTTAGGTTATGAAAAGACAGCCCCACACTCACTTACTCTAGATCTCTTGTCCAATATTATAGTGTCCTATCGTGCCCAATAAATCTCAGCCATTTATTTATGTAAATTCTGTATGAATCCCGCATGGACCTCGCAAAATAAATGACTGAGATTTCATAGGACTGAATAAGATAAAATAATATTGGACAAAGGATCTTGTCTCCTTACTTCCATGCTTCACTTAGATATAAATAACTCTGGCAGTAAAAATAATTATTATCACACTATTTTATTAAAAGAACAAAGAGTTTCTGGAATCATTTTTATAGAATGTGATACTCTTAAGTGCTGCCCGCGAGTTTTTGGCATGCACGACAGCACGAGGCTATATTCATACTAAATATTTAATACAAGCAGCTTTATTAAAGAAAAGTTGGCATAAAAGATGCAAATATCGGACTGTTTCTATTGTTAAAAAACAGAAACAGCGCATCAATCTCAGTTAAAGCAATATTCGAAAACATATTGGTATGTGCTGGTCACCACTACAATCAATTAATATAATCGGACTAAAAAAAGTAGACATTCTGTGTTTAATCTGAACATTGTATAATAAAATAATTGAATTATATGAAAAAAATTATGTACAAAAAAAATTAGTCAAAAGTATTTTGATATTACTAAATAATTAGGTAGTCATGATAATTATAAATTATTTAATTAAAAAATTAAAGATAAATTAAAATGAGTTTTGATTTATCCAATTCTAATTATGAATAAGAAATAGAATTAAAATTTATAATCATTGCTAACATATTTGAGAATCTCATGGGTTAATATAAAAAACAAGTTAAAAAGGACAAAGATTTTTATAATCAAGTTGGACTTGACTATAAAGTATGAGAAACTTTATGATTAAATATAACATATATTTAATAAATAAGAATCAGTAAGAAATAATGAATCTTATTTGGGTTTAATTGGTATTTAATCAGAAATATTTGTAATTCTAATTAAAGATTAATTAAAATAGAATTTAATTTCAATAAAATTACTATCCAAAACTTATTATAAATAGCTTTCAACATTAATAGAGCTAACACTTCTTACTTAACCCTTTACGTAAGAGTTACAAAATTTTCTCAACCTATTCTATAGCTACTGTTAAAGGTCGAACATTTATGCGGCTATGGTAGTTGAGATGGATCGGTTTTGAAAATGGTTCGAGAGATACGATAAGATTATGATCAAACTTCGAAATAAGGTATGAATTATGATTAATGATTTATTATAATTTATACGTTAATCATTGTATAGAATTAAAGTGATCTAAGTTTATGGGAAATTGAAATACAAAAAAGTTTCGTAATTATTCCGTTGCGATCGAGATCATAATTCTGTCCGGATTTACCAATATAAAGGTCTCTCAAACTCTTCATCAGTTGATTTTAACTGTGTAATCTTCACATGAATTTGATGGATTTAATAATTTTTAATATAAAATTCTATTTTAAACTCTCCCTTTTCAACTAAATCAATATTAACTATATTTTTCTTCAAATCAATTTTTAATTGGCGTGTAATACCTCATTCTTTTTATTTAATTTTCTATTTTTGACCTTTGAATTCTTATGAGATATTCTAATTTTTTAAGCTAATTCATAAATACTAAGTAAGTTAGCAATAAATATGCTATTACTTATAGTTGGATATACTATTTCTGACAATTTTAACAATATATTAAGATTATGTTAATATTTTAATTCTTATTTTTTTTGTATCTTATATAAATACAAAGTATTATAATTTCGTCATCAGTGTTTTGTAACACGTAGGATAAACCTTATTACGTGTCTCGAATCGTTCATGAAAGGGTTAAAAATGAAGGAAATGCGAAATACATAATTTCGGTTCCATCTGTTATTCTGAAGCAATTTCTGATGCCAAAATAAGCTTCAATCTTCCCGAGACCTTTGCGAAAGTTGATCACCGACACTCGGTTAATGCCTTTCTTTAGTTTTCTTAAGACGTAAGCACTCATAACAGGTCAGAGAATCCGTATGCTTACAAATTACTCAAGTAACTGAGGGAGACCTTAACCTTTTTATATAACTTCCATATCAGGCTTTCCTATCACAAGCCTGATATAGGTCTGATCTACACTAATTGGAATCTATTTTTCTCCTGAACTTCTACCCATTAATCCAAATCATTTATTGGGCCACTT
The DNA here is from genome assembly GCA_027576455.1 of Erythroxylum roigii. Classification (NCBI taxonomy): domain Eukaryota; kingdom Viridiplantae; phylum Streptophyta; class Magnoliopsida; order Malpighiales; family Erythroxylaceae; genus Erythroxylum; species Erythroxylum roigii. The sequence continues at coordinate 26,950,192 of JANZXV010000006.1, forward strand.
TATTATCTTTGTTAGGAACGAATTACATAACTTAACTGATAAGTTATTAAAAACCCGAAAATACAATTAATAGTTGTCCAATTTATGAAGAAGGACAAAAATGTCCAACATTCTCCCCCTTGGACAAGAATTAATTGCAGTTATGACTCAAGTTTTAAAACAATTTAAAAATCGGTTAAGTCACGCTACTATATTAGTACCAAATTTTTTAAAAATAAAACATTTGATCCAAAGGTAATGAAAGTCCAACATTCCATCCAAGTCTTTCGATACAAAAAAAATCAAACACATGTGTCATGTGTAACACAGGTTCAATATAATCATGAATATCTAATACCTCACTAACATGAATGGGAAAATGGAATGTGGTAAATTAGGATGATATCTGTATGATCTAAATTATATCATCTTTATTTGTAAGTCTCGATTTCTCCAACTTTATGTTAAATTGCATGTACTAAACTGTAGCAGAGAAATCTTGTTTTCTCTCACCGAATGCTAAACAGCATTAAAGAAAACTTGTTTTCTCTCTCCGAATGCTAAACAACATTAGAGAAAACCTTTATATTCTCCAAATGAATGCTAAATTACATTAGAGAACCTTTTATGGGATTAAAAAACTTATATCCTCCTATGTCATGTTTAATTGATGGCTATCCATACTAAACTGTATGCGTCAAAATGACATAGACTAGAGGTTAATCTTTATGTATGCCCTAAGACCTTTAAATGTTTAAGATTGACAAAAATATTAAGACTTTCATATGTATTACAACCATACACAAGAACAATTATTACTGGGGATAAAAAGATGATCATCTATATTAATAAATAATCATAATGTCATAATACATCAAAATATACAAAATGTTAAGGAGCAAATATAATGATCCCTAACTATTGTTGTCTAAGGACTTTAATACGCCCATACTGGATACATGTCTAACAAATACTAGTGGGCGAAGTCCTTTAGTCAATGGATCAGCTAACATCTCCTTAGTCCTGATGCGCTCTACTTCAACGTCACCCTTCTGAATCAACTCCTTTATGGTCAAGTACTTGACCTCCAAATGCTTAGACCCTGTGATATTCTTGTTGTTGTTACTGAACAATACTGTAGCAAGATTATCATAATACAATCAAATGGGTCTAGCTATCAAATCTACTACAGACAACTCAGAAATTAAGTTTCTAAGCCAAATCGGTTGTATAGCAGCTCCATAACATGCAACAAACTTTACATGCATAGTCGAGGAAGTTACAAGTGTCTGCTTGATACTCTTCCACGATATTGCACCATCTGACAACATAAAAATATACCCTGATGTGGATTTACGATCATTTGGACATATAACGAAATTGGAGTCTGTATACCCTGTGAGGTTTAAATTGTTGACTTTCTTATATGTCAATGTATAATCCTTGGTACCCTTTAGGTATCTCAACACTCACTTAATTGCATTCCAATGGTCCATACCTGGGTTAGCCAGATATCGACCTAGCAATCCAACAACAAATGTAGTATCCAATCTAGTGCACACCTTGGCATACATCAGGCTACCAACTGCACTAGAATACGAGACATTCCTCATAACCTCTCTCTCAACTTCATTCTTTGGACACTGTGCCAATGATATTCTCTTACCATGAGAGATAGGTGCTACAACAGGTTTACAATAAGTCATATTAAACCTTTGTAGCACTCACTCAATGTATGCTCTTTGTGAGAGGCTCAAGGAGTGTTGAGATCTGTCATGATAAATCTGCATATCGAGGACACAAGATGCTTTCACCTAAATCCTTCATACCAAAATGATTGGCCAAAAGTTGCTTTACCTCATGCAACATAGTCAAATCATTTGACGCGAGAAAGATATCATCCACGTACAGTAGAAAGATAACTTTGCTCCACTAACCTTATAGTATAAGCATATTTCAACTTTATTTTCCACAAAGCCGAATAAGGTCAAAACCTCATCAAATTTTAGGTACCATTATTTGGAAGCTTGTATCAGACCATATATTGATTTAGTCAACTTACAGACTTTGTCAGTTGCATCTTGATCTTGAAATCCTCCAGGTTGCTCCACTTGAACCTCCTCATAAAGGTTACCACTCAAGAAAGCGGTATTAATGTCCATCTGATGTAGCTCCACATCATAATGAGCTACTATTGCCATCATCACTCTAAATGCATCCTTCGAAGATACAGTAGAGAAGGTAACATTGAAGTTAACTCCTTCTCTTTGAGTGAATCCCCTGACAAACAAACGTGCTTTAAACCGATCAACTTGACTCTATATGTCCTTTTTGATCTTAAATAGCCACTTACAACTTACAGGTTTATAATGTTGAGGTAAATCAACAAGCTCCAATACCTTATTATACCTTATTGACTGCATCTCATCCTTCATTGCTTTCCACTACATATCCGTATAGGGTCCATAAATGACTTCTATAAAAGTAACTGGATCCACAACATATCTTATGTCATAGTCTTGCTTACCCAAATAGACTATGTAATATGGAGAGATAGCATATTGCCTCTCTCTGGTAGATCTGAGCAACTGCATAGGTTCTTGTACCTCAGAAACTTCTTCTTGAACAGCTATAGGTTCCTGTGCCTGCATAGGCACGGTGCTTAGACCTACATCCATCAGACTTGACTGTATAAGAAGCGGATATGAAATAATTGCAGTATCCGCCTTGCTATCTCCTAAAGAATGTGAAGATCCTCCCTTATCATGGACATCGTATTCTAGAAACTTAGCCGTCTGTGATTCTACTGTTCTGGCCCGTCCTTCTCTACAATAAAATCTGTAGCCTTTTGAGTGGTCGGGATAACCTACCAAATAACAATGAGTTGAACGAGGTTAGAATTTGTTCTCATAAGGATTATACAACCTTACCTCAGCAGGGCAGCTCTAGACATGAATGTGTGCAAGACTTGGCTTCCATCCCTTTCAGAGTTCAAAAGGCATCTTTGGTACTAACTTACTTGGGACTCTATTAAAGATATACAATGTTGTCTTGATAGCTTCGCCCCAAAGTTATTCGAGTAGGTTAGTCCTGCTCTATATTGACCTCATCATGGTGCGATTGCATCTTTCGACCACACCATTTTGCTCAGGACTACTTGGCATAGTGAACTGAGCCACTATTCTAAATGATTCCAAATACCTGGCAAACAGATCCTTTTCTTGTCTTGCAACCCCATGTCTTCCATAGTATTCCCCTTCCTTGTCAGATCTAACTATCTTTTTTTATTTTCCCAATTGGTTCTTAACCTCAATCTTAAAGATCTTAAACTTATCCAAAACTTCAAGCTTTTCTTTAAATAAGAACACATAACCATAGCGGTAATAATCATCTATAAATGTCAGAAATATCTAGCATTGCATAACGTGACTGTGTAGGAACAACTAATGTCTGTATGTATGAGGTCTAATAAACCAGAAGTACGAGTTGACCGTTTTTTCTTTATCTTGGTCAACTTACCTCTACAACAATCGATACATATTTCTAGATCACTGAATTCCAAAGTTGCGAGATTGTTATCCTTTATCAATCTCTCAACCTTCTCTATGGAAATGTGGCCAAGACGTTTATGCCACAACGTATATGATGTTTCCTTTATGAAGAGTCTCTTTCGAGTAACATGTTCAGTAACATAAGAAGAGGCATACATTTCATTAGGAGTAAGACACATTCTATATAATCCGTAGGATAACAGGGCAGTTTCGATATGTCTTGTATTGATAGAAATATTTACAACTAAAGTATCAAATACAAAACGAAAACCTTCTTTATCCAAAACTGATACAGAGATCAAGTTCCTTCTAAAAGACAGTATATAAAATGTGTTTCGTAAAATTAATACAAAACTAGTATCGAAGTTTAATCCTACAACTCCTACATACAAAACATCCACTTCTTCATTGTTGCCAACCCTTAGCTTCTCCTCTCCTTTAGTCAGCCTTCTCCTGGATCTGAACCCCTGCATTGTGGAAGTAACATCGTTAGAAGCTCCATTATCTAACCACTAAGAACTTGATGTGGTTATAGCTACATTGGATTCATAAATCATAAAGGTTAATGAGTTACCTGACAGTTCCTGCTTAACCTTCCATAGCTTGTACTTCTCGTAATCAGACTTCCTATGCCCCTTCTTCTTGCAGAAGAAGCACCTCATACCCTTTAGGTTATGTGGCCCATTTGCAATGTTGTACTGTCTAGTCTGAATCTTTGGAGAGGGTTTAGGTTTCTTACCCTTACCCTTAGGCTGTTGGGGCTTAGCCTTTCTCTTGCCTCTGGCAGCTACAAACATAGCTGTATGAGGAGAACTCTTAATCTTCTCCTCCGCTGTAGCACACCGGGAAATCAAGGCATTGATGTCCCAGGATTCATCCTAAGAGATGTAGGAGGTAGCCAATATCTTAAACTCTCGAAGGAGCGTATTTGGTGCCTGATGCACTATGAGATTATCAGGAATTGGTACATCAAGAGCTTTACGCCAAGTCTGAAGGTGTACCATCCTAATAATGTACTCTTGGATGCCTCCTACTCCTGTATACCTCAAAGAGAATAACTCCTTAATTAAGGTGCTCTACTCTGCATGAAAAGACACCTTGTATCTCTGGAAAATGCCATCCATGAACCTTTGCTATGGTCATATCCAGTAATCCACTTAGCAGATGATCTGGGATTGGTCTCTTGATGGTCAAATAGCACATCTTATTTGACCGCTCCTAGATTGTCATAGCTGCTTTATCGGCTTCTGAGCTGATATCAGTAAGTGGAGAAGGTCTCTATATGCATCGCCATGTTGAAGTTAGCCATCTCCAATGAAAACTCCACGTCTTTCGTCCACTTCTTGAAATTGAAACCATTTAAGGCCTCAATTGTGACAACATTCTTGTTTACAAAAAAGGTGACTTCAAGATAGAAAAAACAATGTAGAAAACCAGTTTAAATGTAGGACAACAACGATAACATTATCTATACAGAGAATCCGATCATACATATTATGAAACACCTATGGGCTGAATATATAATATATGCAATTAGACCTCCATATAAAAGCAATCGGAGTACAAACTATCAACTCTCATGACACTACCACCTATGGGTGAATAGATCATTTAAGCGACGGCTTTCCTCCATCTAATGCCTTTATGTAAATATCAAAATCTCATATAAGATCAACACCTGTGGGTTGAATAACCAAACATGAGACCAAAGAAATCCCCCAACATGCATGCGGTACAATCCAAATACTGGCTTGAAAGACCACTGTGGTGTCTACAATCTTACCAGTACCCAAAAAGATCATAAACACAAGGGATACATCTTTATATCATCCTCACGTTCTATATGGGCATAATATATGTCAAAATTAATTATAACTATAAAACTAGATTCATAATCAAATAATTACGTATCAGTACTGAAAACATTCTCTTTAAACTTTATTTGAGACTTATATATATATATAATCTCAATGAGAGTGTCTATCGTACTTTTCCTAAATAGCGAACCTATCGCACGAGACATAAAACTTTAAGTGTCTCCTTCATGTGCAGTTCAGAGTACGAAAATGCACTCAAAATTTGCTTAAAAAAGTTTTAAAAACTTTTTCGGAATCTAATTACCAAAGTAATACATCCAGAAATTTGAAAAAACCACTTAAAAAATACCCCGAACCTGGAAACTGACTCAAAAGGACCCACGGCACCTTCACGGGAATTATGAATTTTTTTAGTACTGATGTCAGCATTACTATAGAGCTGACATCAGTGCAACACTGTGCGTTGATATCAATAGGAGTGTGAAACAGGGGTGTAAGTGCATAGCATGCTCACGAACAGACGTGCGCCTGATACCATGTGACACATAGGATAGACCTTATTACGTGTTCTGAATTGTTCATAAAATGGTTAAAAATGAAAGAAATGCGGAATACCTAATTTTAGTTCCATCCATTGTTCCGAAGCAGCTTCCAATGCCAAACGAGCTCCAATCTCCCCTGGACCTTTGTGGAAGTTGATCATCAACACTCGGTTAACGCCTTTCTTTAGTTTCCTTAAGTCGTAAGCACTCCTAACGGGTCAGAGGATCCGTATGCTTACAAATTACATAAGTAACTGAAAGAGACCTTAACCTTTATATATAGCTTCCATATCGAGCTTCCTCATCACAAGCCTGATATGAGTCCAATCCATACTAATTGGGATTCATTTTCCTCCCGAGCTTCGACCCATTAATCCAATTCATTTTTTGGGTCACTTTATTACTTTTGTTAAGATAGAATTACGTAACTTAACCGATAAGTTATTAAAAACCCGAAAATACAATTAATAGTTGTCCAATTTATGGAGGACAAAAATGTCCAATATGTTTAGTTTAGTTTAGTTTGAACATAAATGATCACAACAAATAAAAGGAGAAAAATAGAAATAATACTGCTAAACATGAAAATATATTTAATTTTATAGTTTCGTATTATTATCATTTTTTAATAACAAACACTGTCAGGAAACTTTTAAATTTAAAAGTTTAGTTTATTATAATTTTTAAATTATGTTTTTGAATAGAATAGAATATTTAATATTAATATAATTATATTTATGTTACTGATAATAACTAAATATTAAGTAAATTTTAGAGACAGATTTTACTTAATAATATAATTCTTTTAATATTATTAATAATAGTTTGTAATTTTTCATAAATTATGTAATTAAGTAAAAAATTAATTGCCAGAAAGAGATTATAAGTTGAATTTTTTAGTTCACCTAAATATTTGGTTTGAATTTTTTAATTCACGTAAATATTTAGTTAATAATTAATTTTTGACATGAAGGCCTAGATAAAGAAGATTTTGTTAACAAAATAGTGACAAACCAAAATTTGCATGTTGTTTACGTTTTCCAAGTATAAGAAAACGTAAACATCATGCATCCATTTAAATACAAGAGAGCATGTTTTCCCATCTAAGGTAAACTATAGGAAAAAAGATACGTTGTCAATTCTCCTATGGCTACTTTCAAAGAGTCAACTCGTTTTGGAAGCGGAGACGGTTGCAGTGATGAATTTTTTAGGTTTAACTCAGAATACATAAGAAAAATGACACTTTTACAAATTACAAGTAAGCTAATCTACAGAGTAAGTCCTGCACTTAAAAAATCTCGAACGCCAATCAATGTTTTCATCCAAACGCATCCCCTGTTCAGTGTACGAAGTTCAATCCATCAGTTACATGTCAAAACTGATGAGAAAACCCTTTTGGCTTTTGCTCGTATTTCTACTAGCTAAGCACGTAAATCCTTTTTCCTTTTTTTATTCTTATGTTTAACAAAAAGGAAACAATATCAAACAATGAATCTGTACTTAATCATAGGTATCGCGTGTTTTCGTTTTTCGAGATCTGGCATGTAAAATAGCAAAGCTGCAAATTTTCCAGGAAAATATCAGGAGGATTTCTTGGTTCCTGAGGAAAATCTCTTGTCGGAAGCCTTTCCTAGGGTGGTCTACGCCTCCTGGCGCATTTTAGAACTATCGAGCCTCAGTATTTGGCTTCCCTTATCATGGTTGCTTAGTCCAAGATCAAGAAATACCACTCTTTTTCTCAAGAACTCAATAACATGTTGGTTATTGGTCCTTGTTTCTCCATTTTTTTTCTGTTAATGGTTTTCTTGCTAAGTCAAAAACTATTTTCAGTAACTTGACTACTTCTCTGCTGCGAAGACAAAAAATCCCATGCTTTTTTTTTTCCTCGGCAAAGTTTAGTGTATTTCGTGAAATGGAAAAGCTCTGAGAACCCTTGACCCTTCTCTTCTATTCCTCCTTTGCTCACATCTTCTTGAACGTTGTCTTGAAAGAAGGGCAAGCTCTGTTTCTTTCAGTACTCTTGCTTTTGTAACTCTAATTAGTCAAACTTTGCCAGACAGATGGGGAAGTTCTCAATGAGGCACTTGCTTGTGGTTTCTGTAGCTCTGAACGTTAGCTTGCTTTTGAGGGTAGTCTTCGAAACTGGGACTGAGCGTCTTGATGGGGTGGCACTGCTAAAGCAAGTAGTCGGTGGTGGTGTTCTGGCTGAACTGCATGCTTATCGCCAGACACAGAAGGCTGCCTCATCTTCTTCTTCTAGTTCACCATCCACTGCGACACTGGTCAACTACACCGAGGACAGAGTCATCAATCTTGACCAGTAAGTGCTGACTAACTCACTCTTTGTCATTTGCATCTCCTAATTTTTTGTTCGATGTCAATCAATTACCTCTGAAAAGGTTCATTATTGTTTTCGCCCATTCCCTTCAAACTGTTAACGTGGTTTTTGGTTGGCAGAGTTTGGTGTTGTCTTCTCAAAATTTACATTTGCCTTTTCTTCTTTAAAATTTTTTCCCATTAAATGGTGATTTTGTGAGGAATTGGTTTTTTTATTATAATTTTCTTTTAAAAAGTTACGTACATCTCTTCCAACCCGAAAAGCGTGGAGTTTACTTTTAAACGGCTCTTTCCAAGAATTCTGGCAGAGTTGCTGAAGACAGGTCCTTTTCTTTGAGTATTCAAACGTTATACTGTTGGCAACAGATTTTCTGTTCCAAAGACCTGTTCCGTCTGTTCCCTTGTTGAATCGTTGAGGTCAAAAAGGAAAAGGTAAAAATGGGTAGGGAACTACACTTATGGTTCATGTTAGACTTGGGCGCGGTGGCGAGTGATTCACGGTCTTTTCGTGCTTCGTGATGATAGCTGTGTTCTTTTGTCATTTCTGATTTCTCTGTTCCCAGCTCCCAAGTTGAGGGGTGATACTGCAAATTGAACAGATCTCAACTTTGGGTTCCGAGCACCTGTTTTTGTTGACTAGCCTATTATCCTATTTTATGATCATCTATTACCTCATCTTTGGTTGGTGCTTATTACACTTTGACCGCACCATCATTGCCCTCCTCACTAACTGCTACTCTTGTGCCCTTGTGGACCTCAAACAGGTAAAACAAATCCTTAAAAAAGCACTCTTTAAACATCATTTCCCTCAACAAAAAAGAAATCTTACTTTAGCCATTGTCATCGTTAAGTTTGGGAACCAAAGTGCACGTTTGTGGGTCCTCGTGGGTCAACTTTTTTGCGGAATGCATCCAACCCGGTTTTTGGCCTTTCGGAAGATCTAAACAACAAAGTTTATTTTAGGCGTGGGAGTGTCTGAGATCTGAAAAGTGAAGTTGTGCACTGCCGCCCCTGTAACTTTGGCATATGGCATTTTCACGATCCTCCTCTCTGGTTTTATATTAAGGGAAGTGGGCTTGTTGGATCTTCCATGTTGTGGGTCCGCCTAAAGACGATTTTATATATCTACCAATTACATGTACATCATCTAATCATTGATGTGTTCATGTCAGGGGGATGGCCCTACCAGTTACGCACTCCCATTCGTACCCCACCTTTTGAAATCCCACTCCACTGCTGCTACTCACTTCTTTTGTTCTAGATAGGAAAGTGGGGTTGAAAAGTAGAGGTTCGATCTTGCAAATTTTAGTCTCAGGCGTCTATGATAAAATCACTTACTTTTTTTTTTTTTTTTGGGATAAAAGGGGAAGGATAAAGATAAACTAAGTAACAAAATGTGGGCGACAGAGGCTCGATAAATCCTCCAAGAGGATCAAGTGGCACCCAATGAGTGTGGTAGCAAAATAGTTAACTCCCAGAGCTAACTGCACAGCGTACGTGGCTAGCCAATTCACACATCTGTTGCTCTCTCGATAGACAAGGCGATGAACAACAGTCCAGTTTCTGGTGAGCAGCATATGAATACTTCGGATGAGGGAATTAAGGGCTTGGGATCGACGATCGGAGGAGGAGAGGATATCAAAGACCGCTTTAGAGTCTAACTCCAGCTTGATATGGCGAAGACCCTGGTTTCACGCTATATTGAGTCCGGTATAAACCCCCCATAGCTCTGCCGTCAACGCTGAGCACCAACCTAGCTTCTGGGCGAAACCGCCGAGCCATCGGCCATCATCGTCTCGAAGGATCCCGCCAGCTGTGGCCAATTAGGATGCTCGCCGACTGGAGCCATCTGTATTAAGCTTGATCCACTCAGGAGGGGGAGGTCGCCACCCAATGAGATGTTCTTGCCGCACGCTATACCCGGTAGAAATGGCGTGCTGGGGACTACCTGTGGAAGCCTGGAGCTGACCTGCATAAGACAAAATAACATCATGAGGTGAGGAAGGCCACGTAAAACCACTGTCAAACAGGGTTCGGTTTCTCCATTGCTAGAGGAACGAACAGGAAATGCCAAACAAGGTGGCCCAAGCGTGCCCTTGGAGGTGATGGCTAGGTTGGAGGTTGCAAAGTAGCCAGTCCCGAGTCGGCAAGGCGAAGAAATCACTCTGATTCGTGGGCGGAGGGAAGAGGCTCCAAACTTGACGGGCTTGTCGGCAATCCCTGACTATGTGTATAGAATCTTCCTCCAATCCGCAAAGATGGCAGGAGGCGTCGGAAGTACTATGTATCCGGACCCGATGTTGGTCGGTAGGGAGCCGTTCGTGGGTTAATAGCTAGAGGAAGGAACGAATGCGTTGGGGGCCCGGCCACGTCCAGATAGGCTTCCAGATCGCATGACCCGAAGCGTCGTTATGGCCCATGCTCATGGTGTACGTGGAAGCAACCGAGAAATGCCTCGTTACGATGCCGCCCCAAATTATTTGATCAGGGCCTAGATCCGGGTTGGGAGGGAAAGTACTGGTTATCATCTGGGCAATGTGAGGCGGGAGGTAGGGTTGAAAGTCGTGCTCCAGCCAGTTCCCGGAGGAGTCGATATAGTGACAGATCCGAAGATGTAAAAGGGAATCGGGAATTGGGAGAAGAGCTTGGGATCGGAGGGGACCGATTCCCGCCAGCCAAGGGTCTAACCAGAAACGAATACGTCTACCGTCACCAATCATCCATTGAAGGCTCTGTAAAACTTGGGGCCACGTTGCTTGGATGCTTCGCCAGATCATGGAGCCTTCGGTGGTGCCAAGGGAAGAGGGGAGAGTGGTGAGATTGGTGTGATACTTGGCGGCAAGGACTTGCACCCATAAGGAGTTAGGCTAGGAAAGCATCGTCCAGCCCAGTTTGGTGAGAAAAGCATCGTTAGTTTGTCTAAAGCGCCGGAGACCGAGGCCTCCCAACTCTTTAGGTTGACAGACAGCCTCCCAGTTGACTAGGTGAATCTTCTTCGACCCATTGGAGGACCGCCAGACAAATTGCCGTATTAGCCATTCCAACTCGTCACATAGGCGGCGGGGAAGGCGAACGGTTTGCATTGTATAACTAGGCAGCGCTGCAATGACCGATTGGGCTAAAGTAATGCGGCCTGCGAAAGACAACAGGCGGGCAGACTAACCGGTGAGCCGGTTATGAACCTTATTCAGAATGTGTTGATACGTGCGCTGATTGACATGGTCATGCAGGAGAGGGACGCCAAGGTATCGACCAAGGTCATGGGTCTGCGGGAAACCCAGGACGCTGCTCAAGCAGTGAGTCATCCGAGAGGAGAGATTGCTAGAAAAGTAACACCGAGACTTAGCTTGATTGATGCGCTGGCCAGAAGCCTGGCAAAAGGCCTGTAAAACGTCCGTAATGGCAGCCACCTGAGGGAGGGAGGCTTCGGCAAAAAGGATAAGATCATCCGCGAAGAATAAATGGGACCGGGGGGGTCCCTGTTTGC
>JANZXV010000006.1:27005604-27017338 GCA_027576455.1 Erythroxylum roigii
CGTTAAGTTGACGTCCTTAACGGTCGGATGATTTCGACCTCGATCAGAGTACTTATTGACATGCCTTTTGATGGTTGAGATACCAGATAAGTGATATGTATAAGAAATTGACAAGAGTTTGATTAGATAAGATTGAATTAGTGAGAAATTGACAAGAGTTTGATTTGCTGCGAAAATCAAGTTAATTCCATCAATAGTAACAAATTCACTTAGAGCACTATAGCCTAGGTAAATAGAGTTTGAACGATTATACTGAAAAATCACACCAGGCAAATTCCCAAGAAAGGAGAGGGTCACAAACGGTTCCTCTTAAAACCCAACCTTCTAGACATAATTTTCCTAAACATCTAATTTAATAGCACAATAATTCCCTACAACTATAACTGACAATAACTATTAAATAGACAAATAAAGGACACCATAATTTAACAAGGTTTAGCCAATTATGCCTACTTTTTTGAACACTACTAAATTAATATTTTACTATTTACAAAATATTATAAATGAAATATTACAAAAGATGGGAGAAAGAATTTTGCCTTAGGGAAAGGTTAGCAATTTTTTAATGATCAAAAACTAAAAGGGGAAGGGTTGTTTTATCAATTCTATAATTTTTTAATGTGTGATATGCAATTGTGGGATGAGCCATAATTGTTGACAATTTAACATGTAACTTATATCATTGTTAAATATATGTTGAGTTGGCTTACTCTAAAACATTTCAGATTACTTCAATCTTTTAATTATAAAATATAAGTTCCATAGTAATTAAAAAATGACCTTAGTCCCTTACCACACGTAAGAAATGTCGCTACCCCACTATTTGCCAAAGAAAAGCACTGATTGCAAGACTGAGGGAATAAGAAAAAAAAAGGAAATTGAATTTAAAAGTTCAGTAATTTTTAATTATAATGCAAAAGTTTTAAGTTTTAAGTTTAAAATATTTGTTGTTACAAAACTGACAAGAGATTGAATAATATTAAAGAATTTAAAATATGATTAAAAATATTGTTTTTACTCATTTAAAAATTTAAAGTTCAATTAAAAATATTATTAAATAAAAATTTATTAATTAATTATAGTTTATAAAAATTTATTAACTGACTAATTAACGAATAAATTGACAAATTTTTAACTATAAAAGTTATTAAAATAAATTGAACTAAAAAGTTTTTGAACGATTGAACTGGTTGAATTTTTTAATAATTATGAAAATAAATTATTATTATTCTAATATTAGTATTTAATTATCTTAATCATTAATTTCGTATCATGCAATTAAAAATTTAAAACTGTGATTATTAATAATTATAAGCTTAGTATTACAAAATCTAAGGATATCATTAAACGTGGATAAGATTTTTTTCACACCATAAAAATTTGAGTACAGACACTGTAGACCTTGACAATCACATCAATTTATATAGCCTTAACGATAGAAATAATTGTAGTCTATCCTCATTCCTTCTAGGCCCTTGGTTTTCCTCGTTCATGGCTGCCATCGACAATGAAGTTGCAGAAGACTACTTCCATTTGGTTCACATATACAAGGATGGTCATATAGAGAGACTGAAGTGAACAACTATTGTCCCACCTTCACTTGAATATGTGGAAAGTGAGAACAAGACTCCCTACACTTCAACAAAATGACCTAAACTTCAAGGCTACTTCAACTCCAAGCCTCGGTGAAAAGAACAGAACCTATATCACTTCAGCAAAGATGAGCTGAATCTTCAAATGTCTCTCCCACCTGCAACTGAATTTGTTTCTTTATTCAGTTCTCCAACGGGGTTACCTCCAAGTATATTTTATACAGCCCAAAAATTCTGCAAATCAAAAACATACACTTCTATATATCCAAGCACAACTCAGAATCATTGGACCTCCCGTCCGGAATCCAAAACACCAACAAACACAAACCTAAAATTAGCCTTAAGTTGAGCTATTTTTTTTAGCTTAATGGACTGATGTATGTGGAGAAGATTAAAACTCTAGCAGTCCACAATCAAGCACCACGTGCGTTAAAAAAAACAGCCCATGTAGTTGTTAAAATGGGCGGTAGAGCTGGGAGAGTTTGACATACGCTACAAGCCACGAATGGCGATCAAGGCCCAAGCACTGGCGGACTTCGTCGCAGAAATGAATCAACCTAGCTCGCAGGACGATCAGCGGGACTACCAATCCTGAGGAAGCTGAAGCATGGCTGAAGAGGACTGAGAGGGTCCTGAATCAGATGAAGTGCTCAGATGAGGAAAGGCTCGAATATGCAGCTATTCTGGTGGCTATGGATTACGTGTCAAAATGGGTGGAAGCTGTAGCATTGTCAAACAATACCGGAGCTAGTGTAGTCAAGTTTGTTAAGAAGTACATATTCTCGCGGTTTGGAGTCCCAAGAGCTCATGCATGTGCTCACATCACACAACAACTAGAAGAATTTTACCCACCTCAAAACTTTGCAAATTCCAAGGCACTAGCTCCTTTCCTCTTGGTCTAGATTAGGCCCTTGATTGCCTAAAACACAAACTCTCTGACTTTCTCCTGGACATACACCATGGAGAAGTACTTCCCACGGAAGGCTTCTAAGAACTCCTTCCATGTCAGCACTGAGGGTTCTTCCTGACTGCGCGGTACCGATTCCCTAGGAAGGTAATTTTGGTGATTTTTTGCCTAGATTTGGAAGATATATCAGGTTTGGCTCCACGCATTCATTTGTTTCTACAAGCATGATTTTACATGATGTTAAATTGATGCCATTGGATAAAACTTAGAAATTTATTTATCCTTTTTCCGAATATAAAAGCTTAGAAAAGAAATGGAACTAAAGGATAAATTTCTGTTGGGGTTGGGAGCTTACAAATTCTGTGAGCCCGAACCTCATCGGAAAGACGAAAAGGGTTCCACCATGGACCGAGAAACCCTGTCTCGGTGGTTTTATCAGTTTCAAAGCCCAAATTCTAACAAGTGACTGAACAGTTATAGAAAATAGATGGATTACTTCTCTTGCGTATAATCGCATTATCTGAACAAATTCAATTAGGTGTAAAGAGGAATACATAAGTCATGTGTTACGTTAAACTTAAAACCATACATCAAGTTTCCATGTACTACTTAAGAAACTATTTGCAGCTAGATCTGATTTTCTCGGAATAACTTTTACTTAATGTTTTTAATAATAATATGTATTGTATACATACATCATTGTCCAAGTTATCGATCTCTTACGAGATAGTATACTACAAAGGAAGAGTAGTGGGGACCAAAATTGAAAAGTAAAGATGTTTTATTGGTGTCAGATCAGGGGAAAAATGATGTGATCAATATGGGACATGAAAATGTGGTCAGGTTTCTCTTATCTTAGCTTTGTGATTAGACAGAGAAGGGTTATTTCTTCTCAAGGCACCCTAATTGCAACTTTTGACTTAAAAAGGCAAAGTGGATTGGGTACCCGGTTGGACTCAAGGGGGACCAAGGAATCTTAATAAAAGGGTTGACAACCAGTTAATAGCCCAACATTTAAGTTAACTATGGCAATTATGTGATTAAAATGAATCCTTCCCACTAAAACAAGGGAAGTACCATACAGTAACCATCACCCATCATTGCTTGGTAAGTTTCCAATGCTTTCTCATGTTTTTTCCATTCAAAATCTTTAACAAAGATGAATAATCAGATGTTGAATATGTTGGAGTGTTGTGAATGGAGGTGATTTGTGGGTAGCGTGAAACTTGCACACCCTTGGTGGTCCAGAAAGTAATTATTTCAGGGACAAGAAATTGAAATTCTATTTAATGGAGACAAGCAAAAGTTGAGACCCAAAGCCAAAGGAGAAGAACCTAATCATTTGAGGAAAGGATGAAGGGAAAGAAATGGCCTTCCAAAGCTTTACTTTCACTATCATTTTGTGATCATCATCTCTTGAAAAGGAAGCTTCATTGTTGGTTGATTGAGACAACCAAGAAAAGTAGTGTACCTTTATGGACCAAAAATACAGTATACATCTGTAGTTTCCACGCCTAAGCTACCCATCCATATTATCGCTGCACTGTTTAGTACTAATTTTGGAATTTTTTAGGGTAGTGTGCATCAGTTAATGTAACATTCGTGACAGTCCATGCATGTGACCTTCAATGTGTCCCCATCAGCCGCACGATATACATATGAGTCAGTCTATTTCACTAAAACTAATTACAAGCTGGATTAACTAATTCTATCTTATGAGCTTCATTAAAGTAAATTCGGACAAAATTAGAAAGTACAAGCTTATAAATAGCAATATATATTCTTAATTAGATAAAAAGATTTAAGTAGATACATTTATACATGAGCTAATTACATACAATTAATTAAAGTAAGAGAATTGAGAGCTTAATTAATTATCCTCAACATTTTAATCAATTGACTTCTCTAAAGAAGCTAATTAGATAAAATTGGTTATTAAATTCCTTAATGGATGATTCAAGTGGTTAGAGATTATTTTTAAGTGCTATTTCATCTCCATTAAACTCTATATAATTAATTAATTAATTTAAATTTAAATTTATTGTTTGAGTTAAACATATTAGTCCAATGACTCATTCAAAACATAAAATTATCAAGTTATGTTATACACTAGATAATTCATTTAGTATATATTCAAAAAAAAATATTGAATATGCGTTTAAATAAATCATTATTGTTAGAACATTACTCGACTAACTTATCTTAATTGCTTGTTATGGTCCTTAAAACATTTTTTTTTCAATAATGCTTTTTGGGGGAAATATCAGTGGTTGACTTGAGTTAAAGCATTAATGGATTGAGAACTCAAAACCAAAGTCCATGCCAATGGAATGAATTGATATGAAGGGGGGCTCACAACTCAACTTTAGTTCAACTTTCTTTTCTCATGCTTCTGATGATCATGTCGTGGGCTATAGCTCTTATCATCGAGACAAGACATTGAGCATGTGTATTCATAACGATCGATTAGATATGTTTCTTATTTACCCAACAGTAACCTAATGGTGCGGATAAGTGGCCAATCCCATCACTGCGCTAATTCTCACACTAATCCTCAAATTCAATGGCTCTCAACAAGCCACTTAACCATGTCTTTGGTTCAACCGGAATAAAAGGTGCCTTAAGGCTAAGACCTTTAGGATACTCTCTATGTTTCGAAACCAGATCCTTTGTTCAGTTTTATTTTGTCTTATTCTGTCTCATGAAATCTCAGTCATTTATTCTGTGGAACTCACGCAGACCCCATATAAATAAATGACTGAGATTTATTGGACACAATAAGACACCATAATATTGGACAGGAGATCTGAACTCCTATGTTTCCACCTCCATGGTAATTAGCTTCCCTTGTTAGTTTTTTTGTTTTTTGGGTAACATATAGTTTACTTTAAGTGTATTATACTTGATTTTGATTTCATGTGGGTCATTTAAAAACAATCTTTAATAAAGAACAAGACTGCTGTATGAAAGGATTATCTGGAATTGCAAATTGGTTTTGGTCTACTGTAAAACAAGTGTCGGTTTGACCTCCATTAAATACAATATTAACCAATAATATCTAGGAAATGGCTGATTAAACTAATAAATATCAACCCTGACATCCTCACCTACATTTAGGATTAATTGAAAGATGTTCTTTCATATCTATGTCGTAAAGTTTTCAATGAAAGGGTCAAGTGATTATCGAACATCTTGAAGAGAGTAAATTTGAAGGGAATATTGTATTTTAATGGTTCAAATTAGCCATCATGCAACTTTAATTATTTATCACGTTAATCTATCAAATGCGCATTAATTTTAAAGAAATTATCTTTCCTAGTTCTATCGTAAATGCAATTGAGGAACAACAGGGAGTTGACGTGGCGCAGACTATTGGAAAGCGGGATAAAAGCTATCATGACGACATCGTATAGGACGTGGAGGAAAACTATACGTGACAATTATAGAATCTTTGTTATGGGCTGTCCCAGGGGTGGGGTTAGTTTGGTCTTTTCATTCCTTTGTTCCTAGTTAAAAATAATTAAAGAAAAAAGGAAAATCGGCGTTTCCATAATTTCTCAACAAAAAAAAAAAACAAACAAACAACAAGTATGTCAGAGGACACTCATCCTCTACCGCACGATTGGCTTATCTCATAACAATTTCGAGGACTCTTTGATGTTCGTTCACACTTCGCAGGCGTTTCTACTTACCGGTCTTTTTGATTTCGACTGATAAACTGTACATAACAAGGTTGACCCTATTATTCCGCATGGTCCCAATTTTCGTCATCCCACGTCAGATTTTCACTGCGTTCTGTTGAATCCAGCTGCTGACGTAGCATTTTGATTGGAGGATCATGACTCGTTCCTAACAAATGAGACGTAGGATAATATACTCGATAATTCCCACAGATTTAGCGAAAATAGTTAACATCTTTTAATGGTAATAACACGCTTACGAATTTATTACATCATTTTCTCCACAATATTACTATTTTAAAATAATGTTCACTTATAAGTTATATCTTTAAATGTTATGATGTGTACTATTAATTATTTCTAAAATAATATAATAAAAATATATTCAGCTAATCACTAAATTGTATGAAATTAAATTATTAAATTCTATGTAATTTTATTTAAATAATCATAATTCATATATATCTATATATATCAAATTTATTTTAGTTCTAAATGATGTCCAAATTTGGTAATTTCATATCATACAAAATGTAGTTGAGAGAATGGAATTCAAGTTCAGGTAAGAAAGTTATCATTTTATTAAAAGTTAAATTGTTAAATTAAATTATAATATTTTACTTATAATTTAATTTAAATTCAAACATTTTAATATTTTAAAAAAGAATTTTAATATTTTACAAACAATTCAATTTAAACCTTATCTTAATATCTCCATCAACTTCTTATTCTAAAAATTCTAACTAATAATTGTTTTATGGATTCCCTTACTAAATGTGCGTCCTACTCAAAAAGTGAGGCCAAAAAAATTAAAATGATAAAGTTTAACCTTTTTATTTCTTATTTTTACTATTTTTATTACTCATTAAAAAGTACTTGCTTGAACTTTAAGTTTTTTCTTTTATTAATTGCGTAAATTTTAGTTTTTCACTTTTTTATTACTATTCTTATTAATTTTAAAAAATACTTTCTAGAATTTAACTTTTTCTCTTTTTTTAATTCAATCAAATAATATGTTTAAATTTTATTTATTTTCCTTTTCTTTTAATCTATCTTGAACAGTACGAAATATTTTAGTACTTTTAAGATTTAAACTTTAGGTGCTTAGTTAAGAAAAGTTCGACTTTTTCAAACAAGAATAATTGACGACTTTTGCTTTTAGTTGATCATATTCTCCAAATTTTCTTAAAATATTGATCGCTCCAATGGTGCCTCAAAATTGTAGAATCATATCAAGACTTACCAAGGCTATTCATGGATTAGCAGGTTTTTTATATTGAAGGATTAGAACCCTAGACTATTGCATATAAGTCGTGTCATTAAAAATTCATGAAATGCATTTCATTCACATACATATCATTAGCATACATATCTAAATTATGATTTAGTACACATTGCAAATATAATATATGCACTCAATTGACATATTCCGAAGTATGAAAGGTTTAAAATGATCATAATGTGAATTGTGTATTGTTTATGTCTTGAACTTTAGTTTGGTGGATTATAATTAGTAAACTTGGAATTAATTGTTACCATTGAAAAATTGATGCATTTAAATGTACATTTAGTTTAGGAAAAATGTCAAGTGGTAAGACAAGTGGACACGTGAAAAATTAGGATGACTAAGCCTATAAGTGAGTGACATTTGTCATAGGTAATTAATTGACAAATGACATTGATCATGGAGTGACAAACGACCTCACATGTTGGTGACAATTGGAAGCCTAAGGAAGGGACAAACGACTTACATGCTTAGGGACATATGTTATGGTAATAAGGTGACACCTCGCACCTAAGGTGTTAAGCTTCTGTAGGAGTAAGATTAGTTTTGTTCATTTCTTCTTCTTACTTCTTCTCACACCACCAAATCCTCTTAACTTTACATCCGTGTGTTTTATCTATGTTTGTGTCCATTTTCTACGCCAATAATCCATGCTTTTTACCCTTCACAAGATAGTTAAAAAATCAGATTATTGTTGAAAACTAGCCTGTTGTTACCTTGTATTTGTGATGATTTTTGCATGCATGAAGAGCTGAATTAGCTTGATCTTTGAAGTGGAAATTTGAGCTAGACAAAAGCACAAATAGACTGACAACATCCAGACATTGCCGGATCTTCAAGGCAATATCTATCTGGAGCGTACTGTGAGTTAACCTAGATATTTTCTCACTATGTTTGAATTATTTTTGATTAACTTTTAGATATTGAACTTTTACTGATATGATTATGATATTCTGGGTATTGTTAGTCTGAGAAGTTTGATATTCAGAATTGTATTGGAAGTGTTTTCAAATTTAATGTGCAATATGAAATGTGTTCTCAATTGTATGTTGAATGCTGGACTCAGATCCGATGACTATGCATACTGAATGAAAGTTACTAATAACATAAGATGTGAAATGATGCATTATATGGCATTGATATGCATAATTAGATAAATGAGTTGTGACTGGAGTGATCAACATAACAAAAAAACTTAAAGCTTAGAAAATGTTCATAAAGAGCCACAAGCTCAATGATTAATGAGCTTGGTATCCACAATGGGTATGGGACAATATCTGAAATGAGTCTGGTATCCACAAGGAATGCGGGACAGTTAGATAGGTGCTCAGTCACAACAAAATGAAAATGAAAGTGGAGTCTCATGTGCATTTTCATATATATCTTTACATGTATCATGTGAATGATTGCAAAGAATGACTAAATTGAGTTGATATAATGGTATGCAATGTTTGGGTACATGTTGATGATATGGATGATTGAGATGAATGATTGAAATATTCTAAAATGATTATATGAAATGTTTATATTCATAATGAGCTTGTTGAAATATGATGTATGCTATGATCAGGTACTAAATTTTGAATGATGTGATATATGGAATTTGATTATGAATGATGTGAGATACTGATTGAACTGTGTTATATACTTGTGATGTTTGTGTTCTGTTTTGAGTGAGCACATCGATGATGGTTCACTCAGTGAATTCGCAAAACTCATCAAAATTGTAATGTTAATTTTCAGGTACTGAGAAGGCCTAACATCTAAGGCAATCTAGTAGCAGTCTAGTATTGTCAATTTTTGAAAACAAGAATGGCTCAAAGGTCTGGTTAACTGATGTCTGAAGAGTTTAGTTAGACTGTTTTTGTTAGCATTCCATTTTATGTTAAAATGTTTGTATAGAACAGTAAACTCTCAGATGTTTTTGTAACGTAAATATATGGATTATGGAATGTAATGACAAAGTAAGTTTATTTTTGTGAATTAAATGACGAAATTTAGTCATTTGAAATACTTATATTTTTGTGATATCATATAAGTGAATATGATTGCTCTAATATGTTATTCTCATATGATTTTCAGATGTTCTCTGAATGTTCGGGCATATGCTCTGTAACAGTGGCGTGTTACAATTCAAACCTAAAATGATGGTTTTTTCATAGGAGAGTATCTCCACTGGCATACTCTCAATTCAACACTGCTCCTAATTCCTAAAGGCGATGGAATATGAGAGCCCCCGTCGACAGAGGGGTCTTTGGAACCTGAAGACAACTTTAGACGTTGACAAGCAATAATATATGAAGCCGTTCATAAGTATGAAACTAAGTGTGCCGAAAGCAAAACTAAGTGATTTCCTTTAGAAAGCACATCAAATCAAAACTATATCCTAGGCATCAATTTCTAACATTATATTAGCATTTAAAAAACACTTGATGGATAAGTTCATCCCAATTCGAGTGATAAAATGTTTGGAAAATTCCTTTCACATCTATTTCAAAAAGAACTAAGATTTCAAAAATCTAAAAGGAATTTTATGAAAACCTAAAGCCTTATAGAGCTATTGTGAAATATGGTTGAAGGGTCACAATTTACGGAAGGGTTTAGGGTAATTACGATTTTGAGCCCTATTTATTAGGTAGATGCACATCTAATAAGAAGGCTTACAAAAAATAAAAATGTCATATAAGATTTTTTTTACTAAGAAGTTGACAAAGATGTTAAGATAGGGTTTTAATTGAATATTTTTAACGTTATAATTTTTTTAATATTTAAATTAAAATTAAATTCTAATGAAAATGTTAAAATTCAATTAACTCTTTTATTAATGTTAACAAATTAAACTCTTCTTTCCTAAGGAAATGGTTGAAAACAAGAAGAAACGAACAAAAAACTAATGACCTTTAAGGTGTGAAACTAAAACTAAAACTTGGTAACCTTATGTCAATATTGTTGGGTTTGAAAGCCACAAATCAAGATTGAAAGAATAATACAATGAAAAGCATAAATGGTGGGTAATGTAAAGTCTATATCTAGCTTTTCATTACTTTTTGACGTCGGCATGGTGACAAAAATCTTTAAAAGATACTAAGGACGACGATCGATGTGAAAATATGTGTTTGCGTAACCTCTACTAAAAGTAACTTTAAAAAAAAAAGGCATGGATTATGTAGTCTCTAGGGTATATATCCCCACACACAACATGTTTTGCCACAAGAGGATTGGGCAATAGCTAGCTAATATCATAGCTAGTTTGTGTTGTAATGAAATTAGCAATACTGTTTATTTCCATCACTTCAAGCCTTCTGTTGCTTATTCGCAAAGAGCAAATTTTTATATAAAAGGATGCACAATGGAATTTCTTGTTCTTTACCTATTTCATGAGAAGAAGAAGCAATAACAATAATTGACTGTGAGTAATTGGGTGTCCTATTGAAAGCAATATTCCGAAGGACATTTTTAGAGCTAAATGACGCCAAATTGAGAAGCTTTTTGTCTTGTCTTACAATAACACATAAAAAAATTAGTGTCTGCTTATTGGAATAATAGCCCATGCAGTTGCCTTAAAAGATTAAGACTTAATTAAGCATGCAATTTAAGTCTTAATCTTAAATTCACAGACATTATTAGTTTGGAATCACATACAGCCAATATTATTAAGTTTTTAAGAGACACCACCTTAGGGCAGGGCACTTTCACATCCCGACAAGTTAAAATTTCACGTGTGAGGCGAGATCCGCGTGGCCCCGTTAAATAATAATGATAATAATGTAGTAAATTACCTTGAAACCCTTTGAAACTTAATTAGAATCTGATCCTATCACGACCGTTTGAGTGTAGATATCAGAGGGATGTGGTCCAATGAATAGTGGTGCAGCGAAACATGGGATTGTGATCTTTTACAAATAATAAAATAAGAACATGTTATTTGTTGATGAAATGACAGACGAGAAAAAAGAGGCCAAGTATTGTGATGTGAGGGTGTGTGCGTGTACTGGCTCTACGTATTTTCAGAGACTATGAGTCGCATTAGCTTTTAGCTTTATCTTCCTACGTGGACATTGTCGGTCGTATACGTCATCAATGCCCTCATCATTGAAGATAATAATTCCCGTATCACAATTTAGCTTTAATAAAAAAATATTATCCCATTAAAGCTAAAACAAAATAGAGATTATGTTATACTCCTTTTTTATATACATTTTAATTATTCAAAATAAGTGTCATTCTTGACTTTGTATACATGTTTATAATTTTACTTCCAAAATTAACC
>JANZXV010000006.1:27044042-27060158 GCA_027576455.1 Erythroxylum roigii
CGGTCAGCTGGGATTTTTGGAGAGCTTAGATAGATTTATTATATTTTCCTCTTTCATGTAGTATTTATGTACTAGGTTTTGTTGATGTACATGTAGTAAAGGTTGAAAGACACGATGTAGACTTTCGATTTTGAGAAATGAAATGAGGAAAAGCTAGTTTTAAAACTATTGTAGTTTTTCTTATGATGCTTTATAAGTGAAAAATGATATTATGCCATATGAAGTGAATGTAGTGATTGAACGTAGCTTGCCCTTATCGTAGGATATGTATCGGAATGACCTTCGGACGTCCCGGGGTGTACCCTAAAGTAAGGGGGTGCTACAACAATATTAGGGAGTTCTTACAGTCACAACATCAAAGCAACCGAACAGTTTCAACATTTTTTCAATATAATGGGATTGACATAAAGAGAAGCTATTTTCAGTTTTCTCATTTTAATACCAAGCATTACATCAGTTTCTCTTAAATCTATCATATCAAATTGAGAACAAAACAATATTTTGGTCTCATTGATCACATCCATATTAGTACAAAAAATGAGTATATTATCAATATAAAGGCATATAATCACACAATTTGATCGAATCATTTTTGTATAAACCTAGGAATAAGATGCATTCACAATATAACCATTGCTTACTAAGGTTCAATCAAACTTCTCATACCATTTTGTAAGAGCTTGTTTAAGTCTATAAAGGGACTTTCTAAGCTTCCACACCTTGTCCTCCTAACAAGGAACCATATAACCCTTACCTTGTTCCATATATATTTTTTCCTTTATGTCACCATTAAGAAATGAAGTTTTCACATACATTTGAGTTACTGATAGGCCATAATTGTAGTAGAAGCAACTAGAGTTCTAATAGTAGTAATTTTGGTCATAGGAGAGTAGGTTTTAAAATAGTTAATGCCTTTCCTTTGTTTATAACTTATAACCACCAATCTGACTTTAATTTTTCCTATAGTTCCATCAGGTCTCATTCTCTTTCTAAAGATCCATTTACGTCTAATTGGTTTACAACCTTTAGGCAAATTAACTAAGTTCAAAGTACAATTTGTCATTATTGAATCAAGCTCACTTTTGATGGCTTCTTTCCAAAAGCTAGCATTTATGGAAGTCAAAGAATCTTTTTATACCTTAGGATCTCCTTTAATTAAAAAGAAATAAACAATGTCCTCATTTATTCTATCAATATCATAATTTTCAAATAAAAAAACGGTAACCAAATTTAGTCCAAAAATTCTTTTAATTCTTCACCTTTTACTTTTCTTAGCTTCATTTACATATTCATTTGAAATAGAAGTAGAAGCAGGCAAAGACAAAGGCACATAAACAATATTAAAAGGACCAACAATATTACTGGCATCATTTTTCTTTAAGGAAAAGACATATTCAATAAATCTCTAGATTCACAAATAGAATTATCACTCAATGAAATAAATCTCTATGCAACACTATTATAAGCATAAGCAATAAACACATAATTAAAGGTTTTTGTCCCAATATTTATATTTCTAAAGTTTGGTAAGCCAAGTTTGGCTATACATCCCCACACTTTTAAATAATTAAGATTCGAAACAAATCCTTTTTATAGCTCATAAAGTTTAACTAAACCCCCACATTTTTAAATAATTAAGATTAGGAACAAATCCTTTTTATAGCTCATAAAGTTTAAATAACTCTTTATGAGCAATTATATTAAGAATATAGCACGTTGAAATTACTGCTTCCCTTTACATATTGTAAGACATACTAGAACTCAATAACATAACATTCTTTATTTCCTTAAGTGTTCGATTTTTTTCTCTTAGTTAAGTCATTTTGTAGGAGTGCATAAGGGGCATTAGATTTATGCATTATACCATATTTTCATAAAAACTATTAAAATTAAAACTATATTCTCAACCATTATTAGACATAATTTTATTGAGTTTCTTATGTAATTGGTTTTCTATTTCTGGTTTGTATTTTAAGAATATCTTTTTGGCCTCATCTTTGGATCTTAGAAGCTAAACCTTAGTGTATCTCAAATAATCATTGATAAAGGTTAGATAGTTTTTTTTTTCCTTTTTACTAATAGAGTTCTTAAAATTAGTCAAATTTGTATGAACCAACTCAAGCAATTCATTGCATATAGTTGTTACATGTTTAAATAGTTTTTTTTAGCAAACTTTGCTTCTACACACATAAAGCTCTTAAAGAATTCACCATCTATAACATTTATCAAATGCATGTTTTTAAAATCTCTTAATAGAAGCAACATTAACATGTCCGAGCCTACCATGTCGCAAATTAATATATTTACGATATAAGCATAAACAGTAGAAGAGCTAGCATTAAAAAAAGGAGAAATAATGTTCAGTTCAAAGAGTCCATCAACTAAGTACCCATTTCCCACAAAGTCCCCATTTATGGTAATTATGACCTTATCAACCTAAAAAGAAATTCAGTCCAACCCTATTAAGCAAGTTACCAAAACTAAGTTCCTACACCGGAAGGGGAAACATAAGACATCATTTAAAGCTAAAGTCTTTCAGGAAGTAAGTTTAAGAAAGATTGTTCCTTTACCAAGCACTCCAACAGTTGTGGAGTTTCCCATGAAGACACATTCTCATCTACAACATCTTTAAACTAGTGGAACAACTCCTTGTTTGTGCAAAGATGCTTTAAAGCACTGGTATCCAGCATCTAGGCAGTTTTGTTCTCCACTAGGTTAGCCTCGATGACTAAAGTAGCTATAATTTCATCATTTTCAGCAAGATTGGCTTGAGGAACAGATTGAGTAGTAGGCTTCCGATCTTGGACTTTATAATAATGACATTTATTCACTTTATGGTTTGGTTTACCAAAAAGATTGCAAGCCACCTTCTTCTTTTTAATTTCTCCATCACTTTTTTAAACTGGTTTTGTTTTTTCTGCTACTAATCCTTTTGATTCTTCTTGCCCTTGCCTTTAAACTTGTCCTTAGAAGTACCAGTAGAAGACTCAACCAAGTTAGCTTTGACAAAAATAGAAGAAACATAATTTATCTTATCTTTAAGGTGATTAGCCTCCTTAGTTCTCATGTGATTGATAAGCTTATAAAGATCTATATCTTCTTACTTGTGATTCAACTGATTTGTGTAATCCCTCGAAAATGGTGGAAACTTCTTTAATAACACATTTATCTGCAATGTCTCACCTATCTTCATGCCCTTACTTAGCACATCAATTACTAGGTTCTCGTATTTGCAAACTTGGTCTAACACTAGTTTGTCATCCACCATCTGAAATTGCAACCATTTTCCCACCATATATTTTTCCTTTCTAGGAACATTTGCCCCATACTTCTTTTTAAGGGTGTCTCAAATGACCTTGATAGATTTTTTATTCGAAAAGAGATCAAACAGAGAGTTGGTCATATGATTTACCAGACGTCCTCTAGTTGTTTCATTATCTTTTTCATGATTTATCCTAGCTTCTTCTTCAGTGAGAGTAGTAGGAGTTTTAGAGGTTGTGACTTTAATACGTAGAAGATCAATGAATAACAAATAATCCACTTCTAGTTGTATAAAGGAAATAAGTAATTTTTAGGACCAAATTTGTAATTGGTTCCATCTAAGGGTTCGAGTTTGAAGAGGTCAGGTAAGACTTTGCTTAATGATACGACCATTGTAGATTCCTACTGTGAAATTTTGCTTTTAATATGTAAGAAAATAAATATATAGTAGAGAATAAAACTTATAGAATAGTTGTATCATGGTTTAGCCACTGTCTTGAAAACAAAATTTGACACAATTGTGGTGCAATAGATGATGTCATTTGCTCCCCAAGGTTAACATAACTAGGCCATGAATTCATGCACTCAAGGTCAAAAACTTGGAATTCACAAAAATATAGTCACCTTGAGAGAAAGTATTATTAGTTTATTGGAAGTCTTTTTCTATCAAAAGAATGATTATAAAGCCCAAAATACAAAACCAAATCAAACGTTGGAGAAGAATTTGTGGGTGAGGCAAAAATCATGGAGATGAATTCAAAAAATGCTCATAACATTTATGGACGGTGTTTGTAAAGTTTGAAAATCGAAAGAAACAAAAATGTGTAAAGACACAGTCAAAGAATAACTTTCCGGTAGAAAAGTAAACATATTTGATAGAAAATGACAGGAAATAGCCCAACCCGAATTAATGACTTACACCTCCGCACATGCACAAAATTTTCCCAGGTCCAACTTCTTATCAAAGTACTAAGGGACAAATTACTCAAGTCTTAACAAACACTCCTTTTAATAGAAAAACAAAAAATGTTTATAACCATTGATGTGAGATAAGAATACAACAAATTTGATAAAAACAAGTAAAGAAGGGAGCCATTTATCCAACAAAATGTTAATTGAATCCTTATTATTTAATTTATCTAAACTTTTTCTCTTTTAACAAAATTCAAATGATCTTTTTTATGATTTTAATTATTTCCAATTCTTTTTCTTGTTACAAGTTGCTTAATCAAATAAATAGAATTAGATATGTTTGTTAACTATCTCTAATATGGATAAGATATCTTATACATGGATATTTACAGTTTTAACTTTTTTTGGAATTGATACAAAGGATCTTATAATTTTTAATTACTTCCATTTTTATTTTAACAACGAATTATTTTAAAAATTAATAGTACCTTGAAATGTTTAATTATACCTAATAATATCGTATATTTAAATACCTAAAAAGGAGTTATATACACTCACTTGTTTTATCCTAATTTCAATAATATTTAAAATCATTATCTTACTAAGTACACACACTTTTTCATTCAACAAATGAATTACATTGTTACGATTTACGAATTTCAGGCCTTAATAAAAGAAATTAGATTTGCTAGTTTTCTTCATCACTCATCAATATCAATTTAGTATCAACAAGTCATACTAATTTCCTATATGTTGGCAGTGATAGACATGCTTTTGTGCATGATAGTTACCAAATCTATTTTAATTGAATACATACACCTCAATTAATTTTGTTTAATCAATTAGACCATCTATGAAAAAAGAATAATTTGGTGCTTGCATTGTTGATGAGAAAAACTATCTAGTTAGAGTTTGCAATCAATCATATGTCTCTGAAGATGAAGGTAATATACATACATTAACTAAAGGCTCTTTTAATTAGTGTCCTGATGTAGTTAGCACATATGGGAAATGTCCTTATACCTTGTTCAATCGAGAGATAAATGTTACAACAATTCAAGTTACAAACAATAATATGTAGTTAAAGCTAGTTCCTCTGTCTATCTTCACTAGACCTACACCTAATAGGTAATGTTATGTTATTGCATCTGTAGCCTACTGTTAGACCGTTAAACTTTGAAGCACTTCTTAGTGACATTCATGATGCACCTTAGGCAGAAGGTTAGCTGGTTTACACACATGAGAGAGGCATGGCGAAAATACTAAAGCAAAAATGGCGAGTAGGATCAGAATTAGTTCGAATTTGGTAAAGTCTCGGACCTTGTAGAGATTGACTCGACTCAGGCTAACGACTCGGCCCATGCTTAGATGAATGGACCACGACTAGCGAACTTGTTGTGGGTAGCATTGGATCAGGCTAGTGTGCTATGTGGTCTTTGGCAAGATCACACTACATCAACAGACAGAGATCATGGAGAGATCTTGCATGATGTGGCGAAAACTAGGAGTTATAGTTGCAGTGGAACTCAATATCTAAAGATAGCGAAGATCTTCGAGGATAAGGATATTAGTTTCCTATTTGAATGTAAACTCTATCTTTCTGTTATCTTGTAGATTATATCTTATCAGTTAGAGTCCTGCTTGAATGGGCATGTCATCCAATTGGTCCGTGTGATGTAATCTGATAGAGATAGACATGATCTTAACACGATCTTAGGTAGTTCAGATTAAGTAGGATTCTGAACGTAACTTGGCTTCCAAGCTAGAGTGCCTATATATAGCTCATTTGAGCTTTGCTCTCCTCATTCAGTAAGAGAGAGCATTCTTTGTATTTTTTTGAGGGAAAGTAATATAAAGGTTGGTTTTATCGTATCTCTCTTATCTTCTATTTGTCTTTATTTTCTTATTGCCTTCGTAGCATTGTTTCTTCAAGGGTGCGAGATAAATACCTAGAGGGTTGTTGAAGGCTGAAGTCTTGCTTAAGCAAACCTAAGTGAGACTGTTGTGCAAAGGGTATTGGTGATCAACTTCAGTGAAAGTTTGAGTCCCAAGGTGACCTTTGTAACAACTAATATCAGAGCCTAATTTCAGTATGGCAGTAGGGAACTTGACAGAACGAGTAACTAGGGTAGTAGAGGCACTCATTGGACCGATTCTTGCGGGAGAGGAGGAGGTCCCATCCTATCAATCGCGATTCGAGGTGATGGAGGATTAGATTCGGCAGTTGCAACAATAGATGGTAGATTTATTGAAGGCACACAAAGGGGTGCAGTTCGAGATCACAGTGTTGAGGCGTGCTATTGCAACAGATGTTGGTCGTATGAAAAGCTCATCACCAAAACCTTCAACGGTGAAGGTACGTGAACCTAAGGTGTTCGAAGGCGTGCGGGATGCCAAGGTGCTTAATAATTTCTTGTAGGATATGGAGCAATACTTTGCGGCTGCTACGGTGCCCGATATTGAGAAGGTCAATATGACAACCATATGATTGGATGGGGATTCCAAGCTCTAGTAGAGGACGAGAACCTTTATGGAGATCAGTGCAGGTGGAACTCCCGTGAATACGTGGGAGCTCATGAAGAAGGAGTTGAAGGATCAATTTCTTCCGTTGAATGCTTCATGGCTTGTTGGGATGCCTTAAAGAAACTGAAATAAGAAGCTTCGGTAAGAGACTATGTTAAGTCTTTTAGTTCTCTATTACTTGATATTGAAAACATATCAAACGAGTACAAGCTCTTCAACTTTTTGTCCGGGTTATAACTGTGGGCATAAATGGAGTTGCGGAGGCAAAATGTGAAGCACGTGGTTGGTGTAATTGCTGTCGTTGATGCTTTGCTGGAGTTTCGAGCGATGAAGGAAAATAAGGCAAGGTCCACTAATTTTGTGAGGGCAAAGGCCATGCTCAATAGGAGACTACCGAGGGGAAGAAGAAGAAGGATTCCAAGAAAGGAGACTTCAAGGAGAAAAGCAAGCAAAATGGTGGCTCCAAGAGTGGGGAGACGTCCTCCAAAAAGAGCAAGATTGCTTTTTATCTGTGTGGTGTATCACATTATGCAAGAGAATGTCCAAGAAAAGAAAAGTTATACGCCCCGATAGTTGAAGAAGTGGGAGAATCTTTAGATGATGCTAAATCCAATTGTGTTGTTAAATGTGGTTAGTATAGAACGTAAGCCCTATGATGATGTAATGTATGAGAGAATATAGGTTAATGGGATAGAGGTGACTGCGATGGTAGATACAGGTGCGTCACTTTTCTTTGTGACGGAAATGATGGTGCGCAAGTTGGGGCTTAGAGTGTCCAAGACCTCGACAAAGTTAAGAACCCTTACGAGGTAAGGCACAAGAGGTGATGAGAGTTGCTTACAACATCCCAGTGAGCATAAGGAGTTGGCATGCCAAGATGAATTGCATGGTCATACCACTTGAGGATTTCGAAATGATATTAGGAATCGACTTCCTGAACGTAGCAAAGACGATGTTGTACTTAAGTTTGGAAGGTATGATGGTTATGCATGATGACAAATCCTTCTTTATTAATTGTTGTAGATTCGTTGGTGGGACGAAGGAGACTACAACATAGGTAGTACAAGTGTCGGCTATGATCATTGAAAAGGAGCCAAACTATGCTTAAGAAAGCCCGAAACAGAAGGCATGTAAGGAGCATATCATTGCCAAGATCGCGGAGGATCAAGGTGACAGGGAAAGCTCGGCGAATGGAG
The DNA here is from genome assembly GCA_027576455.1 of Erythroxylum roigii. Taxonomy (NCBI): domain Eukaryota; kingdom Viridiplantae; phylum Streptophyta; class Magnoliopsida; order Malpighiales; family Erythroxylaceae; genus Erythroxylum; species Erythroxylum roigii. Next base: position 27,051,935 of record JANZXV010000006.1, read on the forward strand.
CTCTTCTCAACATGTCTTTGGTGGGTGCGGTAAACCTTGAGATGGTGAGTCAAAGTGGAAGCAAAGATAACCCGGATGGATTAGGAAAATGGTACATGGGTGAAGTGTCAATCGATATGAAAGCTTGCTACTGTCTTCAAGAGCTGATTAAGAAGTCTTTAAAGAAACCACTCCTGGAGGAGTGCCAACAGACTAATTCGACGAGGGTGTCGAATCTATTTGGTAGGGGTGGTTTGTTAGACCCTTAAACCTTGGAGCACTTCTCAACGACTTTCACGATGCTCCTTAAGCAGAAGTTTAGCTAGTTTACACATATGAGGGAGGCATGCGATAATACTAAGGCAAATATGGGCAAGTGAGATCGAAATTGGTGCGAATTTTGATAGAGTCTCGGACCTTGTAGAGATTGACTCGACTAGGCTAAAGACTTGATGGACTAAGGACTTGGCCCAATCTTGGATGAATGAACCATAACTAGCGGACTTGTTGTAGGAAGCATTGGATTAGGCTAGTGTGCTATGTAGGCTTTGGTAAGGTCACATTGCAACATCAACAGATAGAGATCGCGAAGAGATCTTAGATGATGTGGTGACAACTAGGAGTTAGAGTTGCAGTGGAACTCAACATCTGAAGATGGCAGAGATCGTCGAGGATAAGGATGTTAGTTTCCTATTTGAATGTAAACTCTATCTTTCTGTTATCTTGTAGATTCTATCTTATCAGTTAGAGTCCTACTTGGATGGGGGTATCATCCAATTGGTCTATGTCATGTAATCTAATAGAGATAGACGTGATCTTAGCACGATCTTAGGCAGTTCAGTTTAAGTAAGATTATGAGTGTAACTTGGCTTCTAAGTTAGAGTGCCTATATATAGCTCATTCAAGCTTTGCTCTCCTCATTCGGTCAGAGAGAGCATTCCTTGTATTATTTTAAGAGAATGTAATATAAAAGTTAGTTTTACCGTATCTCTTTTGTTTCCTGGTTGTCTTTTTTTTTTCTTATTACCTTCGTAGCATTGTTTCTTTGAGGGTGCGAGGTAAACACATCGAGGGTTGTTGAAGGCTAAAGTCTTGCTTAAGCAAATCTAAGTAAGACTGTAGTGTAACGGGTGCTAGCGATCAACTTCGGTAAAAATTTGAGCCCCAACGTGACCTTTGTAACACCTACCATAGTTAAGAGTAATAACTTCGTTTGAAGTCCTTTCATTTGATAATCTTTGATAGACAACATTCATTCATTTCAACTAACTTTGGATGGATTAATGTCATTCTTGACTTGTAAACTATTTTTTAAAAATTTCCTAATATATTTTATAATTAATTCAAATAAAACAATTCCAAAATTCTTGATATATGCATGTTTCTAATAACTAACATAAATGTTTGAAATTTTGTAACATAAAATTACCTACATTCTACATTTTCTATTATTTAATAATTATCATCTATCATATATTTTTGTTCAACTTGCAAATTCTCAAGTACAACAACAATTCAGTGAGAATAGCTGAAATGCGAAGTTCGAAGAAGTTTAGTAATATGCAATTTTATCCTAGAAATTATTATGTATTTAGGATAATTGAATAAAAATTTTAAATTACGTTCTTCGTTGGCTGTATCACAAATTATGGTAATCTTTATCCCTGTCATTTCAAGGTGGGCTCTTCGCTGGAAGACTCGAAAAGCACCCCCAAGTCCTCGAGTTGAATTAGTCCCCAGACTGCAATGGATGTAGTTGACCTCTAACTTAAACATCGTTAAGTGGATGAATGTCCTAAGCAACTTTGCAATTCATATTTGGAGAGGGCTGAATTCAATCAACGAAGCAAAAGTTTAAGTTTGATCGTTACTCAAAATTTACCTACGAACGACGCCCCATCACCAATGACAAGACTGTCCCTTCTGGATCCTGATGTCACTGCGGATAATACTACGAGTACAGGCCAACTACCTTAGAATGCTTCGGGCCCTTGAGTGGCAACTGGTCTTTGCTTTAAGAGAAAGTTGCAATTTCGGTCAAATACTTGAAGCTAGTCGTTCTTGGAACTATGTGATGTACGTAGGAAGTTATAAACCATCGTTAAACGACTTATATGAGATTCTAATATTTGTAAAACGGAGTTTACAACTCTCTTTAATTTCCCTCTAGTTCCCAAATTCACAGAAATTGCTGCAATATCTGATTTAGGTGGTCTTATGCTCTACTATGTCTTCTTCTTCGCTTCTTCACTTTCCCTCTAAAGTACAAAACGATCCCTACAAAATAGTGAAGAGAATGTAAAGAAACATAAGTTAGGGAAGTCAGTCCAGAGTCGAAAGCTTGATGCAGAAGAACAAAAACATAAGGGGTCTTTTATTTTACTTGGGAAGTAGAAGGCGGAAAGAAGGACAGGTGGTCCCCGAGTGGAGGGGTCCAGGCAACTCCTAGTGTTGGGTGTCCCAGTGTCTGACAAGATTTAGTTTGCATGTGCTCTTGATTAGTTTTTATGGGCTCACGGTCTTTATTACAATGCCCATAAAATATCGCCTGTTTCTCTCTCTCGAAGACCTTCTTGATTCCTTTATGATTTTGTTTCTAGATCAGGAGTCAAGCTCTGAACTTGCGCTTATTAAATAAACTGTTAAGCCCATTTCTCCATTTAAACTAAACTCTTTGGTGGGAAGGGGAAAAAAAGAAGAAGAAAATGTTTATGAGATAGGAGGTATAGAGGGGCAAGGAGAGGATTGATTTTGAGTTGAAGTTTGGTTGATTGGTCTCTTACTCTGTTCCCCTTTCTGGGGGAGATTCTTCTCTTCTCCCCGTGTATTTGCAAGTAACCTTTTTGGGGTTTGAGCTTTGTTTCTTAGCTTTCTTTGGTCTCAGCTTTCACTATCTCTCTATGCCCACGTGGGGTTCCTTTACTTTTGCGTTAAAAGGACTTGTGAACATTAAAATCTCTGAGTTTTGATCACCGGGCCTGACTCTTGAGATGTGGTTAGTAGCAGGACACTGCACAGAGCATGTCTTGTTTTACTTCTCTGCTTGTTTGTCAGCTTATCCACTCAACACTGTAAATAAGCCCTTCAATACTTTGTCTTTGTGAGTGAGCTTATGATTTGTGTTTCTATTGGGGTTGTGTAGAAAAGGTCGTTGTATGGTGCAGATGCTAAATTCTGTCCTTTGAAAATATGGAATCTGGGAGTGGATTTTACTCGGTTGATGAGTTTAGATTAGATGCCAGATGGTTAGTTGATCCCAAACTTCTCTTCGTTGGCCCAGAGATTGGTGAGGGAGCTCATGCCAAAGTGTACGAGGGCAAGTAAGTTTATTCCCTTATCAAGACTTTCGCTTCATCTTCTTGTTTTGCACATCAAAACCTTAAATCTAGGCTTCTGCCATTGTAATCTGTTGTCAGAACACCTCTGCTTGCTTGCTTGTGGGCCGTTTTTGGTGTGTGAATTAAGCTCGTCTATGATGTAGGTTAAATTTTCTTTATGATTTAAGAGCTTAGGAGAAATGATCCAGACGGGAAGAAGTACAAACAGAAGAAAAATAGGGAAAGACTAAAGAGTGAGAGAGGGGAGATAAATCTTAGAAGGAAATTCTTACTGTTGTCCAAATTGATAACAAATTGATGCAAAGAATTTTCCTTGATGCTTTTTGCGATTGCTTATGTTACTGTATCTTAATCAACTTGGTTGGATTCCTTTGCAGATATAAGAACCAGACCGTCGCCATTAAGATTGTTCATAAGGGAGAGACCCTGGAGGAGATCGCTAAGAGAGAAGCACGATTTGCTAGGGAAGTTGCAATGTTGTCTAGGGTCCAACATAAGAACTTAGTGAAGGTTGAGCTCTCGGATGTTATTATAAGTTTGCTTCATTAGACATAATATAAGTTGCAGGCTATTAAACAGTTTTCAGTGAATAACAAATGATTGTTACTAAAACTGGGTGTTGGAAATTTGTGTGTCAACAGTTCATTGGTGCCTGCAGAGAGCCAGAGATGGTTATAGTCACCGAACTTTTGCTGGGAGGGACCCTGCGGAAATACCTACTCAGTATGCGGCCAAGGTGCTTGGACAAACATGTAGCTATTGGTTTTGCACTTGATATTGCTCGAGCCATGGAATGCTTGCACTCTCATGGGATTATCCATCGTGACCTGAAACCTGGTAATATTTTTATCACCCTATCGATTAATAGAGAACTCACTATGTACAAACTTTAAGCCACTATTTTGACAAGGTCGTTTGCTAACTAATGTTCCAAGAGGTCATTCACTAATTCTATGTCCAATGGGACCTTTTTGAACGTTAACGTCATCTGCTAATGATGCCTGCTGGTTAGTGACATCATACAAATCTTTCTGGCCTTTCACCTTTAATGCATTGTAGCTAATTTAGCTTGGTAAATTGTGTATGAAAGCTTCTTTGTGACAGCTTAAAATTTGGCAATTCTGCTTTCACCTTATTGAGGAGTCATGAACCGATTGATACGATAATTTTCTTAAATTCCGTTGTCACTACAAGTTTGTCTTAAAAGGCTTATAGAACTGATTAGCATGTACAGATATTCCTTATGCCCAAAATAAGAAATGAAATCTTCCATCTTATGGCTATTTCAGTTTTGAGAGAATTTGACAATTCACTTCCCATGATCCTCAGAAGTAATTGGTATCATTAGGTAGTATAAATGTTATGTCAGCCAAATGGTACTTGTGTCCGTGTAGAGTGAGGTCATATAGCTTGAAAAGAAGGTCATCCCTTTAGTTTTTTATGTTTACTGGTTAGAATGGGACTTCAAATTTGTTAAAACGCTCACAACTTAAGTCACTTTCTTACTTTTCAGAGAACTTGCTCTTGACTGAGGATCACAAAACTGTGAAACTAGCTGATTTTGGACTAGCAAGAGAAGAGTCATTGACAGAAATGATGACTGCTGAGACAGGAACATATCGTTGGATGGCTCCCGAGGTATTGAACTAAAGGAAGGCGAATGGTTGCTTTTGTTTATTTGAAAAGAAAAAGTGGATTTTTTATAATTTACCTTCTCTTAAGTGCTTCCCCTTATACTCGTTACTTTCATGGCAGTTATATAGCACCGTCACCTTAAGGCAGGGAGAGAAAAAGCACTACAATCATAAGGTGGATGCTTATAGCTTTGCAATTGTGCTGTGGGAGCTTTTACACAACAAGTTACCATTTGAAGGCATGTCAAATCTTCAGGCTGCATATGCAGCTGCCTTTAAGGTAGTGACCTCTGGTCTATTCACCCGAGAATTATGTTGTGCAAACTAAAATTTTGTTTAAATTCTCCCTGAAAGCGTTGAGGACTTGTAACTACGATGGTGTATATTAACTTTTCAGAACGTGAGACCTAGTGCTGAAAACTTGCCGGAAGAATTGGCCATCATTCTGACTTCATGCTGGACAGAAGATGCAAATGCTCGGCCTAATTTCACTCAAATAATTCACATGATACTGAATTATCTATCCACCATTGCTCCTCCTGAACCAGCTATTCCTCCTCGGCTTTTGACATCAGAGAACACCATCTTGCCACCAGAATCTCCGGGTACAAGTTCCTTAATGACAGTGCGTGATGACTGTGGGGAAACCCCCAAAGCAGAGATGGAAAACAAGCCAAAAGGCTTCTTCTTCTGCTTCAACCAATGTTACTAAACCACCCTACTTGTAAAAGAAAATGACAACCTTGGTGTGTTTCCTAGGGATAAGAGGCTGAAGATAGCTCAGTCGGGAACAGGCTCTTAGCCCAGGAACACATTTTGACGACATTTTTTGATCAATAAAATTCGTCTTTTTGGTGTCCATACAAGCTAGTGAACACTTCCTGATGGTAGTCGCCAGATACCGCCCCTTGTCCACCAAAAATATAACATTTCCGTGCACCAAAAGTTCCATGATGTGGGTAGATTTGGTTAAAAGGACATGAACTATGGTTTGTGAGAAAAAAATAGTGAGAAAGAAACATCTCTGAAGGTGATGTTTAACTGTTCCTAAGACAAGGAGAGAAATTGCGTGGCAATCTGATTACTGGCCTTGAAATTCAGCGTCAATTTTTCGGTAGGAGGGAAACATAACCTAGTACCATTAATTCCCAGGAGAAGCAACTTTGGATACATTCATTCTGAAAGAGATCTCGGAAATGAGAGAAAACGGAAAAAAAAAAAAAACAGAGAGAGATAGAAGACATTTTTTCGTTTAAAGAAGGCTCTGCATCGAAACAATTCGATTCCGGAGCAGACTTTGAATAATTCGGGGATTCGTTTTGTTGGCCTAAATCATCTGTTCTTATTACATTATTTTATGAGCATCTATTTATTCAATGAATAGGAATTATATTTAACAAATGGGTGTATTTATCATAAACAGGACAAGAACAAATTAACAGAATAAGAACAAAAGTAATAGTAACATATAATCTGAATCCGGCCTCATAATGGACCATGGTTCATCCCCTAGCAAACAGGGAGAGTCATGAACTAGTGGTCCCATCAGACTGATGAAATTCTGACTTTTACTGTTAATTTGCTTGTAATGTATCTCGAGGCAATAGAATATCCTTTATTCCATTATCCGTTGATGTGATTGAAACCGAATAAACTTCGCTTTTTGGAAAAGTCACTAAGCTGAATACTTGTAGAAAAACATCCTAAAGCACACGGCAGATGAAATAATAAGAACGACTATGTTTGTGTATGATGGAAATTGATTGAAACCAAGTGAAATTAACAGAACTGGGAAAACGGAATAGACCTTTCTTTACATTAGACGTAGCCTTGAATCTGGCCGCAATGTTACCAATAGTCGTGGCAGGAACAGCATCCCTCTTTGATGTGGTGAAAACGATTCCTATCACGAAGTACAATTTCTCTATCATATACCCTTGATATTATTTTTGCCGCATTACGGCAATCTGTACAAACTCTAAGATTCTTGGAAATTCTAATTGTGGTTCCAGGAGGAGTTTTAGAAATGCCAAATGCTATAGCGCGCTTCTCTCTGTGATGTGACACTGCAGATTCCCTGTCCTCCTCCTCTGCGTCCAATGGGCACATAGCCAGCTGTCTTGATTCGTCGAACCATGTCTTCAGTTGCGTTATAAATTGCCTTATACGGATGTACTTTGGCTTCAGCTAGAAATTCATAATCTGTCCTTCCAATTCAATCAAACTACAGCCAGGCATTTTCTTGATTCCTCTCTCTTTCATCTCACTTCTCGTTCTCATGGCGTCCGACAGCCTCCCAACTGATGCATAAATGTTAGACAAGAGTATGTAATCCCCACTCTGCATGGGCTCCAGTTCAACCAGGTGCTTCAATGTTTCTTCTGCTATCTCAACATTCTTATGCACCTTGCATGAAGCCAACAATGTTCTCCAATTTACAGCACTGGGTTGGATGGGCATTTCCTTTACAAAACGATAAGCCTCTTCAATCAACCCGGCCCTACCGAGAATGTCTACCATGCACCCATAGTGTTCCAAACTTGGCTCAATGCCAAAGTCTCTACTCATGCTGATAAAGAATTCACGACCCTCATTGACCAGACCTGCATGACTGCAGGCAGAAAGAACCCCAATAAAAGTCACATTGTTCGGTCCGACGTCACTTTCCCTCATTTTCTGATAGAACTCAAGAGCCTTCCTTCCTTGACCATTATTAGCAAAACCTTGAATTAGTGCTGTCCATGTTTACACGTTTTTCTGAGCATATTTTGGAAGACTTCAGTTGCACCATCCATTAATCCACATTTTCCATAGAAGTCTGTAAGTGCAGTTCCAAGAGTGAGGGTAATCCTAATCTTTTGCCTCTCAATATACACATGAACCCATTTACCAGTCTCCAAAGCTCCAAATACAGCACAACAAGAAAGCACCGGTGATGTTGTCGCCTGCAATCACTTCCGTTAAAACAAATTAATATAGTAGCGGTAAGCAGATGTCGTTCCTATGAGAAATTTTTAACGGTAAAAGTTAGCTAGTTAAACGGCACAAATAACGAAAATAGAGAGGGGGTTTTTTCACGATAATAACAGAAAATCAAAGGAAAAATTACAAATCAAAAGCAATAATTAAATATGAAAATTAAATGGAAAAATATCTTGGTTTCGGGTCACCGATATTACCATGTTAATATGGATCATCGACATAAAATTGCAATCATTAATAAACATTCATTGGGGGAAAATCTCTCTTAAGTGTAATGACTAGAAACATGTA
>JANZXV010000006.1:27085938-27096983 GCA_027576455.1 Erythroxylum roigii
AGTTGATAGAATCAGCTATAAGTTAAATGCAATCAGTTGATTGCCAAACAGGGCCTATGAAAACATCGACTAATTGTCTCACTTGACCCTCTAAAATTTTTCTTCATAACTCGATTTTTAACACGATGAGCAATAAATATGTAAGAAAATTACTACTTATTTATCAATAAGCATTTTTTTGACTTTAATCCTCTTATACTTTCTAGCATTTCACATAGTTTTAAAAAAGCTTGCTTATTCATCCTAATTATTGAAATAGATGACTCATCATTGTCATGCACAATTCGCCTCACATAATCTCGATTTTTATAAAAATTTAGAAAATAACTTGTAACCCATGGCCTATACTATATAAAGAAGCCTCTGATGCCGCCGTCGATAAGGATTTAAACTGGTTTGCCAAAAATTGTCCCCTGAAATCGTAACGTGGAAGCAGAACAACCACGAGCTAATGCATTATAAGAAATGGTAGACTGAGGCGGAGTCAGTGGGGTAATGGTGGCATCATCTGGGCTGTGAGGAGGTGGAAGCTCCGAGGGTTCCATTAAAGCAGGTGGGTTTGGGTCGTCTTCTAGCAACAAAAGTTGTGGTTTAGATTTACACTTGTGGTCCCAAGTGTACTTTTCATCATAGTGGTAATAGAGGCCTTTGGAGCATCGGTGAGCGGCTTCGGATGGAGATAAACGTCGGAAGGGAATTTTGTGGCCACTAGGAGGTGTCGCTATCGAGGTCGGAGAGGGGAGAGCCGGACTGGAGGTAGGGTGTTTGGGGAAAGGTGGTATGGGCAAGATGGGTTTTGAATTTCCAAGAGTGGGTTTAGAAGGCCCCGTTCCAAAGAGATTCGTTGTTTATGGAGTTTGGTGAAGGACATGGCCTCAGTCGATGTGGTGGGTTTATGGATAAGGATGGAGTGTTTGATATCAGCTCTAAGTCCGGAAATGAAGCAATGGACCAAAAACTGGGTGGGCAAGTGAATGGTGCGGTTGGTGATGGATTCGAAGGTGGACCGGTAATCACTAACCATTGTAACTTGGCTCAGCTTTGCCAATAGCCCTTTAGGTTCCTCTAATTCACAAGGATGAAAGCGGCGCAAGAGCGTGGAGGTGAACGCTGGCCAGCTTGCTAATTGACGGTTCCGATACATCCAATCGTACCAGTCAATAGCAGCATCATCAAAATAGAAAGAGGAGATTATGACACGGTCGTCGACCTGAATCTGGTAGAAGTCAAAGTAACGGTCAGCTTGCATCATCCAACGGTCAGGGTTGGAGCCGAAAAGCATGTCATCTGAACTGGAGCTGGTTTATGGCGTCCCAGTAGGTGGGAATAAGAAGAAGAAGCAGAAGCACCATTATACTCAAAGGAAGGCATTGGTTGTTTGGGACTGGAAAGGTGAGCTAAAACCTCTTGCAACAATTTCTTCTGGTCCTCTAAAGAAGAAGCAATGGAGTCAACATCCCGACGAAGAATCGATTGGGACTCAAAAAGGGCTTTAACGCTATCATCAAGGATAAAAAAATGGGTTTGATGCTCGGCCATTTATGCAGAGATTCAATGAAAGCACCAATATTGTGGTTGTTAATTAACAGCATATGTGAATCATAGGAAAACACAAATATAGAGAGAAAATTCTGGGAGTTTGTATTGATTCAACCGGAAAATACAAGCTAGAGGAGGAACAAGGAGATGAGAAAAGAAGGATACGAGAGAGAGAGGAAAAGTTCTTTTTTTAATAACAAATTGCATGCCTCTATCTGTTACGAATCTTTCCTTAAAATGATGTCTGCATGTCCTGGTAGTTCACACCATTATTCCTCTGTCTTATCGGTGGCGCACGTGGCATTGAGTACGAATTCATCCAGCTTCTTAGGAGGGAACCTGGTCCTCAAACTTCTCCTTGGAGTCTGTGGATCATCATTGGCGTTCGGGCCTTGGGCTGTAGCAGTTCCATTCACAACAGGATCTCTTTTGATTTATAGTTGTTTGCATGATTCTTTTTTCTTTTAGTTTCCAGTCTATCATATTAGTTGAGTGTTAATCTTTTAAAATCTTGTATGTTTCTCCTACGTGGTTATTGTTGTGTCTTTGTTGTAGAAGATTCCAAGTATGGGGAAGCTCTATCTAAAATCATCAGATCTAAAGTTAAATTGTTCACTACATTTGACAAAGTGAAGGGTGCAGAATCTACCCAAAGGGACTCTTCACCTATTGAGGTCGAAGCATTTATAGTACAGAAACTGATGAGTGCAGTGTAAACTAATCCATGAATTTCATACAAATCATGAATGTATAAAACACATGCATAAACACATATATAATGGTAATATATATGTAAAACCAGTGCGAAAGCTTAAACCAATAATCAATATACCTCCAGCCATTGCCTCCACCGTAGATCTGAAAGTTTTATTGAAGGTCTGAGTTTCTATCCTCTTCCAGAGCAAGCTCGATGGTGTCAATAATGCTCTGTGAAGATAGGACCCAAACAACGTGTATATATTCACTTCCATACTTACTGCCCATCACAGAAGAGGAAGTAGGCGACAACGTGGGCGTGGCCGACAAAACGTGGGCGTGGCCGCATAAATGGACCACTTTAAGGAAAACGATTACAATAGAATCGTAATCTTTTGGGCAACTTCACGCTGATGAGACATTCACGCTTACATTAGAACTATCCCTTAGAACTATCCCTCCTAGCTCAAAGCTCTGGTTAACAAGACAGACAGGAAGCTGTGCTCTAGGCAATATGTTAATAAAGATGAAGACAAGCATCTCGTGTTATAGCTGCTTGGAAGAAGATGTTGATTAATATATATATTTATACATTCACATTGAATGAGTTCTGACAGTGTCAACAACTTCTTACTCAAATTCTGTCCCTTAAACTCGTGGAATGCCCAGCAAACTAATAAAGCTTGATTTGTATCTAATGGCTTCTTATGAGTCTACTTTTGCCCTTCATCTGGCTTGCTGTCTAAGAGAAGTTGGACCAGATCTGCATCTACCGTCATAGATTCTCAGTCTCTTTCTGCCTAGTACCATAACCTAGATTCCTCTGCACAAGAAAAATTATAGAAAAAAGTTAAAAACTATTCTATTTTCTTTTTCAAATGATAAAAGAAGTTCACGTAAGACCCACGTTAGAACACCAAACCAAACATCTGATCTTTTCATTCTTTACAGCTTTGACCGGTCATGATTTACCCCCGTCCCCTCCTTCACCTACTTCATTAGCTGCAAACTTACGAGGACTTTATCTCTGTACAAGCGTACGTAAAAATCTATACACCGAATCCGGTGAAAATTGAGCTTCTCTGCATTTAACCATGCATGGGAATGAGTAATTAAGTGGTATAGTATATTAAAACCTCCTCGGATTCACTAAAGTTGCTTTCTTGAAAAGAAAACGTCAAGCAAGTTTTATAATACAGGTCAAGAAGACAAGTGAACCAGAACAAGATTCAAAAGTGTAGATCCAGGTAAGAGGAGTTCAGAGAAATTCAATACATCTCTCTCACACACTGCCGTCTATTCGCCACCTCGAAAATATTTCTTTATCTCCATTAATGCTGCCAAGAACACTCTCTGGCAACATCCGTTGGTCAATATTTATATAGCTTGTTTATCAGTAAAATCTAGCCGCTCCCAACCCAACCCCATCCCTTGTCTCCCATTTTCCCATAATTCAGTTTCTGCAACTCACTTAGTCTCATCTTGTTCAAGCTTTTTTTTTTTACAGTTCATTGACTAGTGACCCACTCTTCATGTTGAACATGCAAGATTACCAAATTGTAATTCCCGCTTGCTTTACTTCTGGTGAGAAGCTAGCTGAAGATCCTGCTACAATAACCAGGACAGGACAGAGTATGTTCATGTCTGTTTATCGAACAAAAATAGCTGACCAGTGTCGTATGATCACCTTGACTTGGTGCAAGAATCTGTTACTCCATGGTTTATCAGTATCAGTAGAAGGGGCTGAAGGAGAGAGCCAGTACACTTGCAAAGTGGAGCTAAAGCCGTGGTATTTTTGGAGGAAACAAGGATCCAAACGATTTATGGTGGATACTAAAGCGGTAGACATCTTCTGGGACCTCAAAGCTGCAAAATTTAACGGTGAAACTGAGCCTGTCTCTGAATACTATGTCGCCGTTGTTTGTGATGAAGAGGTTGTGCTACTTGTTGGAGATCTAAAGAAGGATGCCTACAGGAAAACAGGGTGTAGACCTGCTCTCATCGATCCCATTTTGATCTCAAGAAAAGAGCATATCTTTGGCAAGAAAAAGTTTTCCACAAGAATAAAGTTCCACGAGAAAGGTAGGTTTTATGAGATCTCAATTGAGTGCAAGAACGGCAACGCTGGTGGGGGTACAAATAATGTCAATTCGACTCGTGAGACTGAACCAGAAATGGAGATAAGAATTGATGGCCACTTGGTCATTCACGTGAAGCATCTTCAATGGAAGTTCAGAGGTAATGAATCTATAAATCTCCACAAAGTAAGAATGGAGGTGTTCTGGGACGTCCATGACTGGCTATTCAGTCCTGGTTTAAGGCATGCTCTGTTCATTTTTAAGCCAGTATTTTCATTTTCATCTCTATCACCGTCATCTTCGTCATCTCCATTATCATCCTTCACATCTACAACGCTGTCTTCTCAGACAGGAAGTTCAAGTTCACTAGAAGGATTTAGTGCTGGTGGGGCATTAGAATTTTGCTTGTTTCTCTATGCCTGGAAAGTTGAATGAGATGCAATAGATCAACAATGTTTTACAAGCACCCACGCGGATAAGGTTGTATAAGGCAAAAAATTGGGGCTCCCACTCTCATGTTATGGACCATGTTTGGTGGTGAGGTCACAGATTAGGTTGAGAGATACAAATGATTGGGTTGAGAAACCAAGAAAAGAGTTGGAAGAGTCGGAAGTTCTGCAGTTGAACACAATTGGCATAATTGAAGAAGACAGATGTATCATTTAGATGCCCTATGATTTCCTATCCAGAGACCCATCTATACTATTTTTCTACAAATTTCTCATTTGTATTTGTTTCCTGATCTGGTCTTGAAGTATGACCAATTGTATACACAATTATAGATATATATGTAGCTCTTCTCATATGGAAAACTTGGACAATGTCCTCCACATTATTATCTGAATGTCAGTATCTGGCACTGGGAAGATGAGGTATGTATTGACATGTGAAGAGATTTTTAGGGGAAGCCCGTTGATAATGGAATCACTAATAGCAAGAAGTTGCTTTTTATACACTTCACATGGAAAAGAAACATGGTTGTATGATGTATATATATAAACAAATGCATGTATGTAGGCAAGCTAGTATGAGGAAAATAGAACCAGGCACATGCAAAAGAACTTTAGTTTTGCAGTGAAAGCCCACGTATATTCCATGTTTACACATCTCAATAACTAGGGTCCGCCAATCCTCAGATGAACGATCTTATTACTAGTGGGAAAAGTGAAGGAGCTAGATGTGGTTAATGGCTGAAAAGGGATATCACCAACAGGCGGTCAGTGAAAATATGATCTGGTGAAGAAAAAGATTGCCATTATCTGTTAAAGTCCAAAACTAATAACTCTTGAAGATATTATATCTGGTAAATATTTCAATATAATTACAAAAAGAAGACTCCAATATTTGGCCTATGTCCTTAGAACGTTCTGCTTGGCTCTTGGGAAAACATCCTGTTTGAAAAAACATATTTCCATTACATCACACTCAAGGTTTATACTGTATGGAAATCTACAATAAAAATCAAATAAATGCCTATAATTCGTGTCCCTTCATTTTGAACCAAAACCAAATATCTTTGCCAGGGAGAACTTGCTCTTTCCCTTAGAGGCATCATGACCTGCTTGCACTGGTGCCGTTGTGGGGGGCGAGACTATGTTTTGTTTAGCTGCAAATGTTATCAACAATTTGGGTCCATAAATTACATTTTAAAAAGATAACGAAACATTATATATGTGAAACAAAAAAATTTAGACCAATTGATTCTATTTAGTACTCTTCTTGCAGTGCTTGTAGCGTTACTGTCATTTGAAAAATGTAATGGGTTAAGTAAAGCTTGCCTGATTTTGGTGCATCTCTCTTCGTTTTTGCAACCTTGTCACTGGGGTTCTTGTCTGGATTATGTATGGCAGCTTCATTGGGAAAGGTGGAACCTAATCTTCTTCCTATGCCTCTGTTCTCCATATGTGCTACACCATCTCTGTTGCCTGTAGTCATTTGCTAATTAGAACTTGGCCACGTAACGTGAATAAAGACGGAAATATCAGCCATTACGAGAGTCAAGAAGACGCAAGTAAGTCGTATAAATTACAAGTCAAGATTGCTTATAGTTATTAGTGACACCATTTTATAGGACTTGATCAATATTAGATACTTTGTTTATCTTCAGTATCAATCATTCAGTGAACAAAGATAATTCAGTGCAAGTTCAATTTTTGGCCTTTTGTCAGCATTCAAGGGGAGGAAAAAGAACGAGATGAGGTTTCTGTGTTCAAGGTAATTGCAATACGTTGCAGAAGAAAATGGCAGGATTACCACAGTAAGAAAATCCGTCGATCACCATGAAACAATGGCAATCAAATGACAAAATCAATAGCACCTAACGTTCTCCCTTAGATTATTATCTAAAACAGTAATGCAGACGCAGAATATTCATTAGGTGCAAGATATCTTACTGTCAATTGGAGGCTTTCCATAATTTCGCTGCAAAGCTTCAAAGAAGGAATTGTCTCGTTGATCTTTCATCACTGATGGAGGGGAGAGAGAGAAAAAGTCGAATCAAGAGACAGATAAATATGATGTATTTTGCAGAGGGTGAAAGAATAGCAATACGTTGATCAAAAATGGCATTTCGATAGTTTGGTGCCAAACCGACTAGTAGCAACTGAACTGCTTCTGAATCTCTTGTCGTAGGTTTTTTTGCTACATCCAGATTCTGAGTATCTAGCAGGATACCTGCAAGCTGTAATACAAGAAAACAGTGAGAATATATCCCCAGAAAATACGGTCCTTATTGATTGCCGTAGTTTACCAAAAGTTTTTTCAGATCCGGAGTTTGAAGCATATCATACGCCTCTTCACAATAATTATCTGTCAGACTAGTGCACACCGATCCGACCTGCATCGAGAGAACGTAACGAAGCCATGGAGTTTGAGTTAACCATATTTCAACATTGTCTAAGCTATTCCAGAAATGACAATATATTCAAGTTTGATGTCTCCTATACATGTACTGACCTCTCCATTAGTTCTGAGGATCTCTTGCCCAACCACAAGGATTGTCAAATGCCCAGTTATAACTAGACTTTCCAAATCCACCTGAAATTCACTGGTAGTTCAGAAGTTCTATTTGTGCTGTCCAAGTTTTTTCATGTGAATACGTCCCAAAAGGAAAGAAAAAAGAAAAAAAAATTTGTAACAGATTTCTTCAAACAAGTTAGAGAGAATTGGAGTGGAGAACTAATGTGACAGCACCTCGTCGGCAAAGAGCAAGGACTTGACGTCGAGGCCTACATGATGAAATAGCCAAGCAGCTTGTCTTTGTTTCCACATCTTGCATCTCTTTATGTTCATCACAGGCACCATAACAAGCCCCTCTTCCTCTCCCTCACCCTTTTCTTTCTTCTTCATGAATTTGTTCTCCAACCACCATGCATAGCATATTGCTCCTACCATTGAACTAGTACCTGCATTTGTCGCCATTAATCTTTCACATCATAAAACATTCACGACTTAAATGTTATGTTTGATAAAAGTGTACTTAACTATTTGAAGGAGCAGGAAGGATGATTTTGGCCTTGGTCTGAACCTCACTATTTATTATACTTTCCATCTTTGTTCTTTGCTCCTTAAGGAACGCATTAAGGCTGAGGCGCCTCGGGCCATCTCCTTCCTTCTGCGACCCATTTGCATGAATGTTTGGCTCAATTTTCTCCATTGAACACGTTGACTTTGATATGGACCTCCGATGAGTTGACTCGAGCAAGTTTTTCGGTGGAGAGAGCAACTCGGTATCTGCCCTGAAACTTCTACGTGAAGGGACTGAGATTCCCTGAGAGGTAACTGATGAGGGAGTATCCGTTTGGAAGCGGGACTTCCGGTGAATTGACTGTCTCGGAGGCAAAGGTGGCGCCTTCGGATCGTTGAATAGGTCGTTTCCATGGTGAGGGTTGACGGGATCGGGTGGCAATGTGGGAATGGAGGGGTTGAGGACATGGGAGATACAGTTCTGAACCTGGACCACATGAAATGGCTCGGAGGGAGAGTTGGTGGTGACGTCTACTGATATGTTACGATTGTGATTCATTGATTTGGTTAGTATTTCTTCACTGAATCCTTCCTGAGCTCTGTGCCTGTAGATGAAAATAGAAAAACATTTGGCTTCTATTCGACTTACAGAAATCAAGCTACAAGTATAAATGCTCAACGACCAATGAGTCTGACAATGGTAATAGTGAAGTGCAACAAGTTGAGACCAATTTGAATCCTTCATTGAAGAGGAAAGGGAAACGAACCTTCTTGCAGATCTGGACAAATGTTCTCTTCGGTCAATGGAGGAGGCGGAAAGCCTGGCCTGAGTCCCACCGATGAATTTGGGTGATCCCAAAAGCCTAGCTGGAGACATATCCCCTCGAGCAGGGGAAGAGGACACCATGCGTCTGGCCTCATCGAGCCATTCCTGAGTCAATCTGCTGCTGTTGCTCCGCGTATTTAGATCGAAAACATCGTCATTGCCATCCACAGTATTGGCAGCAGGCAAGTTATTGGGTTTCCACGTCCCAAAGAACATGTCGTTCATGAAATCAGTGAGGTCAGCGACATGCTCGGCTCTCAAGCTTCTTCTGGGCTCTGCGAACTTCTTTTGGCTTAGTATAGACCCTTCTCTTGATGATATTGACTCCCTGTTAAACCTCATCTCCATCATGGCTATGGCTGGCTCCCAAGAAACAATCTTGATTTTGTTACGGAAATTGTGCACCTACCATTTCTCTATTTTATATGCTTTCCTCCTATGTAATATAAACCATTAAATGGAAATTACGTACAGATTGCAAATACTATAGACTCCATAGCCGCGAAAAGAATGTAGGCCGGCATCTTAGGTGTTTATACTGTCGTTTACTACTTGAGGACCCTTGTGCAATGTATGGAATCCATTGACAAGCTCAAAACAATGCGCTGTATTTTGTCTCATGTTTCCTTTGTTTTGTTGAAAATATGATACACCACTTATATCGACTTACTGCAGTTTTTTGTGTGTGACTATAATTAGAAAGCCTCCTTAAATCACTGTCTCGGTGCTGGCCTTGGCCGGGGCATCCAACGAAAGACCAATCAGAAAATGTATTTAAAGCTTTAGTAAGTTTGGATAACGACCATCCATTGCTTCTATGAAAAATTCGAACTTGGAACAAGTCATATCCAACGTCCCTCCAAACTTTCTGCCTTAAATAATGACTTCAAAAGTTTTAATAAAAATAAAATGCTGAATCCAACAGAAGATCCAGCTTAAAGAGTTTCTGTTCGAAAGAACACACAGTACCTATGCCATTGTGACCTTCTCTAAACCTGTTGTCCTGGAAGCACAAAGCATTCACCTGAGTAACACAGCATATCAAACTTTCTTCATATGCAAAGGGCATTGCTAGAGGGTTGTGGTATTGGCAGTTTTATGATAAAAGTCTCCTTTATTCAAATTAGTTCAGGAAAATTTGTTGAAAGTTTGCTGCTGCATCTTTGATAAATTTTAACTTTAATCTTAGCATGGTATTTAAACAATTCTTTATAAAAAATCATTTTGATCAAATTCTCAGACAGAGATAATCATTAAATATAATAAATAATTTTCACATTTGTTGTAAAGGCCCATCAAAAAGTTTTGGGCTAAAAGGTTAACTAACTGTCGTACTAGCAATAAATTAGCCCATCATTTCAAAAAATATGTTGCATAATCATTAGAATTAATAATTTTATTTATTTAAAAGTGATTTTCGTAATGTACCTGACTTATTTAAATTCTAAAAAATGTTGGATTCAATTTTAAATTTTGATGAAACTTTTAAGGACTAAAATGGACTTATTATTATTCACTACAAGAAAAAACTTAATTACCGACGGAAAATTCCGTCTGTAAATTGGGAATTTCCGTCGGTAACTAATATCACCGACGGAATTTGGTGGCCAAGAAATCGGTCGGTAAACTTGTCATAGCTAAAATTACCGACCGTAATATTCCGTCGGTATTTTAGCAACTGTATTAACGACGGTACTTGATTGTCGGAAATAATTTAACGACGGAATATGTGAAGTGAATTTCCGTCGGTGAAATGTAGCAATGGATAATTTTCCGTCGGTGCTCCGAAGGTAATTATCAATCAATTTACCGACGGACATGTATGCCGACGGTAAGTCTCTTAAACATTTTCGACGGAATATTCGTCCGTCGGTAAAACAGATTTTAAACTTTTTTTAATTTCAATGTTATGTTTTTGTTATAAATGCATAATAATGTTATATTATTTTGTATATATAATTGATTTATATTACGTAATATTCTTTGTTCATAATATATTAATTTGCCAATATAATTTGTTTAAAGAGAACATTAATTAATAATACAACTTATAAAGTATTTAATTTAATAATAAATACTTAACAATGAACAAATCTTAAGTTTTTTAATTGAAAACAAATGACAATGATAAGCTAATGTATGGTGATCATGAATGCTTTGAACTGTTAAGCATCCCCTTTAACTGTTCCATCTCCTGCCTAAGTTGAGCCATTTGTTCCATTTGCTCTCTCATCTTAGTCATCTGCTTTACCTCCGCTCTCACCTTAGCAAGCCGCTCCATTTCCTCTCTTATCTTAGCTGCCTGCTCCATCTGCTCCATCGACTCTTTCATCTTTGATACCTGCTCCATCTCCTCTCTCATGTTGTCTCTCATCTCCTCCCTCATCTTCTCTCTCATCTCCTCTCTCATCTTAGCTATCTCCTCCATATGCTCCATACGT
>JANZXV010000006.1:27122510-27134300 GCA_027576455.1 Erythroxylum roigii
ATAATAATAATAATAATAATATATTTGAATAATAATAAATACAAATTATATAATAATAACCATAATAATAATAAGACATAATAAGACATAATAATAAAAAATTTGAATATATTGTAAGAATAAATTTGCATAATAATAAATACAAATAATTATAATAAAAATAATAAACATTTAATAATATTATGAATAATAATAAATATTTAAATAGTAGAAGTTAAAACACAAATTCAAAAGTGTATATCTCACTTCCTGTTAAAACACAAATGTTTATAATAATAATATGTTTCTTTGTAAAAGGCAGTAGGCTTGGCTTTTGGTTTTGAAAAAGGAGAAGTGATGTTGCGGCTGGCTTTTGGTTTTGAAAAAATGAGAAGTGACAGAGCCACGTGTGGTTTATAATTTTTATGCAAACACGACGTCGGTTTTTAATTGAACAGAGTTGGACAGAAAAAACTTGGACAGGTGATCTGAGCTCTGATGAAACATATTCTATTTTATTGTGAAAATGACTTAAAATTATCTTTTATATCAAAATTAGTGTTTGAAAATTAAATGATAGAAAGTACAAAAGCAAAAAATCACACTGACAATTTTAATCAAATCATCTTGAATTTACAAGGTGTTCGCAGAGAAAGGAACAAGAAAACTTGAAGTCACGATCTAGATCAATGGTTAAAGTTGTTTGATACTTTTAATTGTAAATTAAATGACACTTTAAGAGGAACTATCCATAACAAAAGAATGAAAACAAAAAAGGGAAAAGAAATGAAAAATAAAGTTTTGATGTAATTTAGGAGAGTTTTAATAAAGAGGATGAAAGAGGAAGTGAAATTTGAATAGTGAGTAATTTGGATTTTGTAAATCGATAGATGAGAGACACTAGTACATATTATCATATGCCTTTTCATAAGGACTAATCCTATTCTTCTAAAGAACATAATGATACTGTTAGAAAACATACTGTCAATCACATAGATTAATCCTATTCTTTTAAGAACTTTTTTTTGCAACATATATAAATCACATAGATTAATCAAACCACATAAACTTTTATATTTTTTACTTTCTTATTTTCTCCTATATTACTTCCATTTATTCATAATAATTGATATAAGAGCATTTGATATTGTAACAATAATTAACGTACATAATTTTTATAAATAATAATATTATGCAATATCTTTATTTAATTTAAAAGTAAGAGCTTTCTTTCTCTTTTCTCTTAAAATCAAAATTTCCAAGTTTCCAAATCTTTATTTTTTCTTATTGTCTTTCTTGAGATAAACATTATATTACTAACCATAATATGACCCTTAAGTCCTTTCATCAATCTCACTCAAGCCTACTTATTAACCTTGTGACTCATTGCAAAATATATTTGCACCTAATTGATGCATTCTAATGTCTTATTAAGTTAGGCGTTCTACTTGAATGTGCATAACAAGTTGGTGAATAGAATTCAAAGTGTCCTTATTTTTCCTCTTCGTTGTGTTGATTATTATCTTACAACAATCTATCAAGGAATCATAGCTTTCAATCAATTTTCATCACCTTAGGAGGTATTCTTCTAATCTTATTGTTGTAGCTTTAAAGCTCTGAAATCTTGTTTTGGTTGGTTGAGACATATTGATGCTTCCATAAGCCTTGAAGCCATTTTTTGTTCCTTAATTTTAATTTTATTTTTTACACCTAATATTTGGGAACTTTTGTAAACAATGGTTGTATTAATTTTTGGGGTATAAATACTTCATGCATTATTCATTTATACATTCATTGGTGCTATAGTTCATATTATTAATTCCTTATAGAAGATGATAAATAAAAAGAAACCATCTAGTATCGAACAACAAGTATATACGGGAGACCGTATATACGAATAATCAAATTACAACTTACTATAAGACATTTTTTTAGTAACATGAAATTGTAAACAAACATTCAATTAAGAGAAATTTAGTTTCTATATCTATCTTAAACAAAACTAGTTATAGTACATTTGTCTATGGAAAAGTGACTTTGTAACGTGACTATATTGATTAGAAATAAAATATTGAGTGGTAATCTTTACAAGCTTGATTTGATATATGTGTCTCCTTACTAATTCTTCTTCTTCTCTTAATATTGTTCCTATCATAAGAGGTTGAGGTTGAATGAAGAATATTTAATTTTATGGCCTAAGAAATTTTGCCATATTTTTAGATAAAGAATGGAGAGGTTGATGAAGGATGTGGTTTTATAGGACCTTGAATTTTCAAACTTTGAGACTTGTGTTGAGGAAAGTTAACAAATAAAGTCATAAACTAAAGTTAACAAATACATATAATAATATTTAAAATGTAAATAATAATATATCAATAAACTATCAAAATTTAATGAATCAATATAATATTTTGACATATATACCAATATATAATCCCTTTGCTTGTTTTCAGGGACGGATCTAGAAATTATTTTGAGTGGGGGCAAAATATTTAAAGTACTTTTATATTACTGAAGAAATTTTAATTTTAATTATTCTTTAATTTTAATTTCATTAAAAAATTAAAAATTTGCCCTATTAATTTAATTGGTGACAATAATAATAGTAATAATTATAGATATATTAAGATATCAAATAAAAAATAAAATCTGAGCCAATCTATTTTTATTCATAAGGTCATTTATGATACTTCTTTTATCCCTACTATCACTAGTGCTAGATGGTTTGTATTGTTTTTGTTTATTTTTACGACCTTTTATGCTACGATTTTTCGTCTACAATGAGAAATCTTATCTTGCGTTTTCATTAAAAGTTTAAAAGAATGTAAAGATTAAAAATGTATCAACTCTATTACAATTTACAAGAATCCATCTCTAAATTATACGTACTACACATTCTTCCAAAAAGAAAAAGTGAGAATTTACCTATCAGCACTAGAACGAGGTAAGGCTTATAGAGGAATCCTTTCCTCAATTGCGTTCAATATAGATTATTGTTTTACGCTTTGGGTGTGGTAATTCTCGTGGAGTTAGGGAAAGAAAAGCCAAAAAGTCAAAAAGTAGTGTGATGAAGAAGCCAAAAGGACACAAAAATCTGAATAAAAAAAGTCAATGAAATATGTAGTTTTTATCTCTCTTTTTATAGGCTTTCATTTAAAAAAGTCACGGGCTCAAATAATAGTAATTTTAATAAAAATAGATGGACTCAGATTTTTTTTTGATATCTTAATATATCTATAATTTTTATTATTTTTTTGTCACCAATTAAATTAAATTAATTGGAGTAAAATTTAATTTTTTTATGAAATTAAAATTTAAAATATTAATTTTAAAATTAAAAATTTTTAGAAGCAGTGGGGGCAAGTGCCGCCGCTTGTCCCCACTATGGCTCCGCCCATGCTTGTTGTCAATCACTTCCTATAATAAAGTTGTTTAGGTGAAGTACCAAGTGTCTTAAAATACTAATTCAACACTTTAAAGTTAAATAAAAGAATTGATTTTGTAATTTTTATAAAATATAAAAATTTTAAAATACATAGAATTGATGTAACCACAAGCAAAGTTGATATCTTTTACGATAAATCCATTACATTACAAGGAAACATTTTCATATGAATTAATTAATTAATCGTGTTTTTTTTTTTGCGGGTAAAATACAAATAAAAATAAAAAGATGATATATATGATGTAAAGTTGACAAATTGAGCATGCTCGTTTAATCCGCTAGGCTAAGCTAGATGTGTAGATGAGGCACCGCAAAGAATATGCATCTAATCTAAAGTCTAGGTATCGAAAAGGCTAGAGCGGGGCGGAGGGACTAGATACTAACATAGTCATATTTTTATTAATAACTATAAATTTCCACGGTGAGTTCACTAAATTAGGAAATTTACTATAGATTTTATAGAACGCGTGTATTAAAAATATTATATAAACTAGAATAAAATTACCTAACAAGAATTATATGGTTTTACATATGTACTAATTTTGTTCATCTTTTCTTGTTGAAGAATATTGATTCACAAAATAAAAGAATGTATATATGTTGAAGTCAACATGCCAAATTCAGATGCTATTCTCAACACGTAGTTGAATAGAGTGGAGGCCATGCCCATGCATGCAACTGTATATTTATCAAATTGACTCTAGCATTGAATGTCAAAGACGGCCGACGATGGTTTTAAAAGGCTTCCATCTTCATGTTCGTTCAACCCAAATCTTAACACCAATTCCTGACAGAAACACAGCAGCAACAACAACATGATGATGAAGCCTTTGGTTGTGGTGTTGTTGCTTCTAGGAGCGCTTGTCTCTGAAACCAGAGCTCAGGACTGCGATTCAGTCTTGAAATTAATTCTCAACGTTAACGTCTGTCTTGGCGGCGTAGGCGTTGGAGTTGACAGTACTCACAGCATTCTTGCTTCTCTCAGCCTGCCGCCCACTCACACCCCTATTCCTCAGGTTCCAGTGCGTCCCCCGACTCCTCACGCTCCAACACCTCCACCCTCCAGTCCTCCGGCCCCGGCACACCCACCCTGTAGTCCTAGTCCTAAAGCGCCACCGCCATCTACTCCTCAGCCCCCAGCGTCCCCACCCTCTACTCCTCGGCCTCCAGCCCCATCGCCACCACCCTCTACTCCTCACGCCCCGCCGCCACAGCCACCCTCAATTTGTTGCCAGCAGGTGAGAAATCTGGCTGCTGCTAGCCCCACCACCACGTGTCGCTGCCTGAGGGGGTTAATAAACGTCGAAATCGTTCTTAGAGTCCTAGCTTTGTGTGAGATCGATCTCGATGTGAACCTGTGTGTCAACCTTTGAGCTCCTGAAAGATCTACCTCGCTATATAAACTCATCAGTGTACTAAGGAAGGAATAAAACTGGTTTAGGGCTGTTAGTGGTCACACGCACTATGGCAGACACGAATAATGGATGTGTCAGTGTGAGTTTTCTTGTAGCAAGAATAATATACTTTATGTAATACTGGCACTGTTCGTGATCATATAATTAGTAATAATAATGTGCTTTGGTTTTATCGTTTAATGTTTATGTTGTTATACTTAAAGGCCATTTTCTTTAGAATAGCAAGACTACAGAGTAGTTTGATCAAACATATTGTAGTGTAGATATTTTCTTTTTTTTTTAAAGAAAAGAAACCCATTTGCTAAAATTTGAAGACTGATCGATAAGAAATAGCTCAAGTCTTTCGGTCTAATCAGTTTTCTTGCAATAGAAGAAAGCACATGTATTTTTCGTAAATAAATATAATTTCATATTAAAATCTATTGAAGAAAGTTTTGCTCAGCAATTTACAATTAGGCCACATGTCAAATTTGTAAGATATGTAATAGAAATAAAATCTAATCTAATCGAATAGATTAACTGAATAAAAATACAAATACAATTCAATTCAAGAATGAATTAGGCCACATGTCAAATAGTTTTAATCCAATTCAATTCCTCTATTGTGAACTAAAAACTCCATAAAGTTCTTTTCTTTCACTTTGAAAACATACTTTTGGGGATTTAACTTCAATTTGTGCATTTTCATTATCATATATGTAAACTTCAAACATACACCTTTTCAAATTATAAAAAAAGACACTCATGGCCCTTTGACATATGGCTCTCAGATTCTTTAGATCAGAAGGCATTATAACTCACTTAAATGAAAGTATATCATATATCCTAATTGAGGTCCAAGTGTACAAAAATTGAGTTTCATTCATGTCCCAAACAGATAAATGATTTAACATGGCTAAGAATAGAGAATTTGTAGTTAAGAAATTTTTAATTTAATAATCTTGTTAGCTCGAGGTTTGTTATTAATGATTTTGATGATAACCTCATAATATTTCAAAATTCAAATTGAATTTATTTCTTTGTACAATCAACGGTCTAATTCTCAAAAGGAAATAAAATCATAGGATAAATGATTTCTTTCTTGTTGAAACCTTCCTAATAAACTTACCTTATTTATTTCACAATATCCAAAAGAATTTTGATAACATTGGAGTTATTTCTTTTTATTATTAACAGGTTAATTCTCAAAAGGAAATAAAATCATAAGAAATACACTTCCTTTTCTTGCAGGAATCTTTTTTATGAACTTATTTAATTAGAAATGGTTTATCCGAAATTATCTTACTAATTATGAAAGGTCATATATTAGCCCCGTGATTACTGGAAGATTTTTGGCAAAAGTGACATCGAAGTTATTCAGATTTAAATCCATCCAGTTGACTAAGGATGCAAGTGAAGCAACGACTAGTTAAAAGCAATGCCTACTTAAGGAAGAGCCAGTTCTTTTGCGAAAACAAATCAGACTCTTGAAATACATATATAGCATCAATTCTTTTAAAAGTGATATCATTGTCAAATCTCGTGTGCTTTAGAAAGTGAAAATTCTTTTTGAGAGAGATCATTGAAGCTCATATCGAGCAAATCACATTTTTATCTGTTCTGAACTTGTAGAGGCTAGCTAAATACTACTAGTTTGGAAGGTTGGAGAACCTTAAAAAGTATGTACTCGTGAGTTTAAAGAGGCTTATCAAATTTCTACTTGGGTTTTAGTGAAACACTCAAGTTGGATATTTGAGGATTGTATATAGGCTTGAGTTATAAGCCAAACCAATATAAATCGACTGCATCATTCCTCTCCCTCTTTTTAACTTTTAAATTTCCGTAATATATTGTTTGTGTTTTCATTTTTGCAAGAGGCTCCTTTACTTTTATAATAGGTTCCTTCTGTTTTCAATTTGCAAGATGTTCTTTTCAGTTTTAACAGGCGCTTTCTGTTTTAAATTGTTTTAATATGATTTATCGTTTAACATGCTTCGATCGTCTAATAGCCTCCTGTCGTTTTGCAGCATTCTATCGTCTGATAGGCTCCTATTGTTTTAAAATTTTAATAGGCTCCTGTCTTTATACGAATTGAAAGTAACTTGCAAAATTTTTTTACGTTACACACAATTCACCCACTCTTGCGTGTGCTTGAATTAAGACATATCAATACTGTTAATTAAGTCTGCTTATGTAGTAAGTCATATCAATACTGTTAATTATTGAATTAAGACATGTTATTTTTATAAGAAATTAAAAGTTGAATAATTGTATTGTTATTTAATTAGATATTTCTAAACAATATTATAAAATTGAATAAAATACAAAATTTTTAAATAATTTATATGATGAAAAATACACGCAAAATTTAAACATTCCTATAAAAACTTAAACTAGTATGTCTTATATTTTACTTAACCTAGCATACTTATATTTCGAAAGCTTTTTTAGTTATAACCGATATGCAGAGTGTGGAAGCTCAGAGTTACAACTTTTTAACTTAAAATAACATAAAAGTTCTCTTCAATTCAAAAACCCCTCTCTTTTTTTTAAGATACAACTTTCTATCTCCATAATCGAGTTTTAAGTTAATCCAAACCCTAAAAAAAAGGAACAAATGGAGAAACCATACATGTCCATCAGTTTGGTGCCTAGTTAAGAATTCAGAAGCGAAAACAAAGAAGAACATGGAGCAAAGGAAAAGAATTCGTTACAAGACCTTACTTTATCTGTAAGGACGGAGTACCTAATCATAAATGATACTTGTCAATTCGTTGCAGTATGACTTACATAATATCTTGGAACTCCTCTTTTTTAGCTGTCTCGAAGTGTTGATATTTTTCCTTTTCAAAATAAAATTGTTGTTAATACATTTAATAGCTAAAAACTTCTTGCGAGATCTATTATGGCGTATTATTTGCTTTCCAAAATATTAATTATATAACAGCATTTAAGATATTTGGCCAAAAGATTGTTTGATTTTTTTTTCTTTAACCCGGACGTAATTGACTTAATCCATCAACCCTTTTAATGGCTGAAAATAGGCGAGATATGGGCTTCTTAATGAGTTAATGGTCCAAGTGACAACGAAAGTAAGCAAGTTGGGTAAAGGCTAGATAACTTCATAATACAAAGGAAGCTTTGGCATATATAATAATTATACTACATGTTTGGCGCGGGTAAATAAAAACAAAGTTGACAATTTAATCTGATGGACCAAACTAGATTCTTAGAGACGGCACCACAAAGAATAGATATCTAGGTTGAGATTGAAAAAGAGATGGAGTTAGAGCGGAGAATCGAGCGAATAAATACATTTTAGCCGTGCCTTTTACCGATACATCAACTTGTGTTCATAAAATTTTTATTAAATTTTTTGTGACCTTCATGAAATTAAGATTATATGTAATAGAAATCACATTTTTTGTTATATTTCATGCAACAAAAAATAACACTAAATCAATAATATCAATATATCTCAACCAACTAAAACAAGATTTTATAATTTGGAAAAGCATGTATGAATAATAAGGAGGTGATGAAAATTGAATGAGAACTATCATTATTCAATAAATTTTTACAAGCTAGTAATCACACAATTTTAAAGGAAAAATTGCGAGTCTTTGAATCCTATTCACTAACTTATTCAACAGTCGTGGAACACCCAACTGATCGATGATATTCCAAAATACATCAATTAGAAAATATAATGTTCATCCCATAAATGACTCAACTGTGGCATGCACATGATTAAAATGTTAAATTGTCATAAGATTATTTGAGTCCTAAATTATCATAAGATCCCAATCTATTTTTGTAATTAATATTAGATAATTTTGTTTCTTTACTTTATCGTAGAGTATTTTCTTCAACTTATTGTAATATTGGAATAGTTTTATCTATATTATATGCCTAATTCATTTTTTATAAAAAAATTATGATAGTCCATATTAATTAATTCAATATTCTCCTACTTGAATAAAATAAATGTACATATTATGCAAAGTCCAAAGTCCTTACAAAACATATATAAAACAAAAACTACCGCTAAAATAAAGAAAAGTAGGATCCTAACATTCCCAGGCGAGAGACATGTTCATGAAATACATAGACAGGTAATCCTTTAGTTTATGAGTCCACCAATATGTTGCTTATAGGAAAATGTTTAATAGTAATTAAAGATTGCTACTTTCTCATTGACAAAGTATAATTTAATGTCAATATGCTTGGAGGACGAAGTGCTCCTAGTGTTTTAAGAAAAATATACAACTGCAAAGTTATCACGATATAACTTTAGTAGCCTCGAAATGGAGTTTACATAATGAGACTTAAGTAGTAACTCGAGCTACGCAAACTTTTACATAAAGGAAGCATGAAGAGGGGTTTGGAGGGTTTACAAAAGGATTAAGTCAATCATCGAAAGAAGGAAGTAAGCTTTGGAAAAAGGGGTTATAAGACATAATCAACATTGGACTTAGATGTAAATCAGCGTGGTCTTTCCCTAGGTTTTATGGTCTAGAGAAGCAAAAGCAAACTGATGCCAAATTTAAAATGTAAGAGACATTAGACTTATGATATTGAAAGCTTTAAAACAAAACTGGCATTGATGTTGTCTAATAAAAGCTTAGACTCATATTCTAATTGGTGAGAATTTTGTTATTTCAAGTTGTTGTATTCTTTCAAAACCCTAGTTTTAGTTTTTTTTTCTTCATATTTTTGGTCGTTTATACCTATATAAAGCTATCTCATGCATGTAATCGATACCTTATCATCATGATTATTGAATAAAAAAACCTTTTAAAGAGATTTTCTTCATCTTTGTTTTTTAGAGAAATTCTTATGAGGTGCCATCTTAAGTTACGCAAAGGTTATGATAGCTAGATTTTATACCTATTACAAATTAGAATTTTAATACCTCTTTGACAAAGATAAGGTATTTAATATATCAAATATATTATAGCTATTCATTGTCTTATCTTTGTTACTATAGAATTTTAAAAAATTGTCAAATTCTTCCTTTTTTCCTTTAATTTGGTGTAATTATGTTCTAACGAACTCAATTTCTTATCTTTAGTTTTCTTATTCACTAACCACTATTTTTTGTATTTATTGTCTAAGTTTGCTTCTGTGAGATTATTCGACCTAAAGGGAAAATTTAAACTAGCTTTCTTAATTTAGATTGTTTAGTTTACAAAGAACCTTTAGTCAAAAGTTTAGGTAGACAATTGAGCGAAACATTAAAAGAAACATGTGAGGGGGTGCTTTTGCTACTAACTTTTTGTGCAGGTACAATATGACTCAAACTCAAAGTAGAATCTTATCCAAAGATAAGAAACAAATGAGGAGGAAATAGTGGGAGTAGATCAAGAGGCCTTTATGAACATTATTTAAGGCCAATATAAGCAACTTCTTTGACAATTCAGTGAAGTATAGGAAAAGCTAGAGAAATATAAAGCTATTATAGTTGGGCTATAACAAAATCAAGCTCTAACTGCTAGGATGGATGACCTTAAGGTGAATGATGGGGTTGTAGATTTTTCCCAATATTTAAGAAAGCTAAACTAAGAGGTGATAAAAGGAGGAGGAAGAGGGAGATAATGAGGAGGTTGATTTGATATAAGATACAAAATAGAGTATGAAGAAAGAGCAAACAACAGAATAGGAAGCATTAAGATAACAATATCACCTTTTATAGGGAAGATAGATTTGTATGCCTATATAGAGTGGGAGAAGCATGTGGAGCTAGTCTTTGATTAGTTTAATTTTTTAAAAGAGAAGAAAGTAAAACTAGTTGTGCTAAAGCTACATATAATGGCTTGACTTCTTTGTGAGTTAAACACCAAAATTTCCAATGTTGTGGAGCTACACCATTATGTGAAGTTGGAGAATGTGGTACACATAGCTATAAAGGTAGAGAGGCAACTTAAAAGAAGATACACTAACCATTTTAGTGTTTCTAGTGCCTACTTAGCTAAGTGTCGAGTGCTATTTGATTTTATAGATAAAAGTGATGATTTAGGATAAATCATTTTGAGTTTGGGGAAAATGATGAGACTCAAGAAGTGATTCTGACACTTCCGCTGCCTTGTCATGTATGTGATGCATAGACCCATGACTCTCCAACAATAATTGATATAGGAACAATTGATATCTTAGCAATAATTAACCTACATAATTTTTTTATGAATAAGAATATTATACACTTATTTTTTAATTTAAAAGTAAGATTTTTTCCCATCTTCCTCATATCTTTCTCTTAAAATAAAATTTCCCAAATTTCCAAATCTTTATTTTTGCATGCTGTCTTTCTTTATCTCTAAACTTCTCTCTTTATAGTTTATAAAAATTTAAACCAAACAATCCTCGACATCTTCTCAACTTCAACTTCTTCTTTCTTTTTTCTTTTATTTATGCTTCTAGTTCCTTCTTTTTTTTCCTTCTTATATTCTTTCCGATTCCTAATTTACATATTTGTATTCTTTCCTTTTTTTTTTTGCTTTTCTTTACTTTTTAATTCCTTCTTTCTTTTTTTCTTTATGCTCTTTCCAACTCCTAATTTACATATTTGTTTCTTTTCTTTGATTATTTCATTTTTCTTTTGTTTACTCTCTACTTTTTTCTCCTTTTCTTCTTACATTCTTTCAAATTTTACAACATATTTTATAGGTCATTTTTACTACAACAATTGCAATACGTACGATAGTGTGAAATCGCATCATATTGATATGGTAACGAATTGAAGTGAAATCACATTATTGCAACTGCAAATGAAATTATGGTCCACATTTTAAAACTCAAAATTGTACAAAGATTTCCTACTATATTGACGGGTTCCTATCAGTAGCGAAGCTACATAGATTTGCCCACCCTCAATTTTATTTTTAAAAGAAGATACATATGTATATAGAGGTTGCCCACCCTAAAAGAATGTCGTTGCCCATGGTGGATTGGATTAAAAAAAACTATATATAT
>JANZXV010000006.1:27214620-27227015 GCA_027576455.1 Erythroxylum roigii
ACATACATATTTCCTTAAAATCTCAAAGTCCTCAAAACCAATCTATCATTTCCATCTCGACTTCACATATTTCTTCATTACCACAATACTCTTCATCAAATTTATCTCAAACACAATTAAATCTCCAAAATTTACACAATACATATACAAAATATTTATTCTTTCCAAGAAAGAGGTTTCGGGGTCCAACAGTCATTGTGACTATCATCCTACGACTTAAAAGTAACCAGAGTTTGAAATCCCCCACACATAATATCAAAACTAATTCCATTAATATGGGGAGAATTAGAATTCTTTTAGAGTAAGGGTTGGTGGGTAAACCCAAGCCCTCTCTAAATGGATATGTTCGAGTCATGGAAATAAGATTTTTGAATTAATGGCTCGGTTTTTACTAGAAGAGTTGATTTGTTGAGTAAACTCAAGGTTAATGTAGTCAGAGGTGCAATTAAGTAGCGTACATCAGTTGTACGCGCAGCAAGAGTTGATAGCCCAATGTGTATGCATACATCACGAGTTGATAGTACTAAACGATAGTTGCATATATAATGCAATTGATATGACCGATGCCTACTGATTGCCCTAAAGTGGCTTGTTGGGTAAACCCAAGGTCATTCTTAGTAATGTCAGATATCAACCCACTAGGACACTTTGTCATAATTTTTCTTGGGCTCGTAGTGAGGGCTATGGATTCTTTGAAATTAGTGGGAGTTATATGCTTGTCATGCAAGTCTTTATGATCATGCATGTATTTATATTCTAATATTCTTTCTATCTTTTCACATTTAGGTTGATTAAAGATGTCTTCCAGTGTGAATTTGTGTTCACTTATGGATTCTAATAAATTAACTAGACCCAATTTTCTTGATTGGTTGAGAAATTTGAGAATTGTTCTTAGATCTGAGGAGCTAGGTTATATCCTAAACGTTCCACTTCATGATCCCCCTACTGCCAATGCTTTTGATGAGGATCAGAGAGCAAATCGTAAGAATCTCAAAGATAGTGACTTGGCTACCTGCATTATGCTAGCCTCTATGTCACCACGAGCTGCAGAAGCAGCATGAGTCTATGGATGCCAATGCTATAGTGTTTCATCTTAGAGAGCTTTTTGATGAGCAAGCTCGGTTTGAAAGGTTTAAGACCTCGAGGATGCTCTTCACGACTAAGATGACTTCGGGGATGCACTAAAGTTGAATGGTTATATTAAGAGGTTGGCCACCTGGGGTTTTGTTATGGACTATGAATTAAATGTTGAATTAATTCTAGTTGGATTGTTTGATAGTTATTCATAGTTTGTGTTGAACTATCAGATGAACCAAATCTCCATCACAATCCCTGAGTTGATCAATCTGCTTAAGACAGAAGAGCAAGCTATCAAAAAGGATAGCAAGCCAGTGATAATGGTGGACTCTTCTTCTAGTTCAAGAAACAAGAACCTAAAGAAGAAAAGGTACAAGAAACCAAAAGGAAGTGTAGCCAAAAAGAATCACAAAGATACTGTGCTGAAAGGAACTTGCTTCCATTTTAGCAAGACTGGCTACTGGAAGTGAAACTGTAAAGTCTATCTGGAGTATTTAAAGAAGAAGCAGGCATTAGATGCCCTGGCTTGTTCAGGTATGTTTGTCAATGAGGTTAATACTGTTTCTGATCATAACATATGGGTATTAGATGCTAGTTGTGGCTCACACATATGTAATGATATGCAGGGTCTCAGGGATAGTAAACAGCTCATGAAGGGAGAACTGGACCTATGCGTAGGCAATGAAGCAAGAGTTGCTACATTAGCCACAGGCACTGATTTTTTGTCACTCCCCAGCGAGCTTGTAATTAAACTGAATGATTATTATTTTGTACCTATTTGAACAAAGAACATATTTTTTGTTTCTTGTTCAAATAAAGATGGTTTCCATTTGAATTTCGGTGGCAATGGTTGTTTTATTAGTTTGAATGGAATGCTTTATGGTATTGGTATATTATACAATGGAATTTACATAATAGATATGTCGCATCCAATTATGAATGTCAATGGCACAAAAAGACAAACAAGATAATTTAAAATCAAATTACTTATGGCATTGTCGCCTTGACCACATAAATGAAAGACGCATAGCCAAGCTCTACAAGAGTGGTAGTTTAGGATCATTTGATTATGAATCATATGACATGTGTGAATCTTGTTTATTAGGCAAGATGACTAAGTTACCCTTTAAGAAAAAGGGTGAACAAGCGACTGGAATATTAGACCTAATATATCTAGATGTATGTGGTTCGATGTCCATCCATGCCAGAAGTGGTTTTCTCTACTTCATTACCTTTATTGATGACTATTTTCGATATGGGTATCTGTATCTGTTGAGATACAAATTTAATCCATTTGAAAAGTTCAAAAAATTCATAAATGAAGTAGAAAACCAACTTGGGAAAGATATCAAGATAAGACAATCCGATTGAGGTAGGGAATACTTAGACTAAGAATTTTTAGATTATCTCAGAGATAATGAGATTTTATCTCAATGGACTCCACCTTAAACACCACAACAAAATGGTGTCGCCAAAAGGAGAAACTGAACCTTGTTGGACACGATACAGTCGATGATGGGCTTTGCAAATTTACCAAAATCCTTTTGGGGTATGCACTCGAGACAACTGTCTATTTGCTAAACAGAGTTACATCAAAGACAAATGATGTTACT
The DNA here is from genome assembly GCA_027576455.1 of Erythroxylum roigii. Classification (NCBI taxonomy): domain Eukaryota; kingdom Viridiplantae; phylum Streptophyta; class Magnoliopsida; order Malpighiales; family Erythroxylaceae; genus Erythroxylum; species Erythroxylum roigii. The sequence continues at coordinate 27,217,311 of JANZXV010000006.1, forward strand.
ATATATGAGATGTGGACTAACAAAATATCCTATTTTTCTCATTTGAAAGCTTGGGGCTGTCTGGCTTATATGAAGTGGATACAGTCAGATAAGCTTGATGCAAAGTCTAACAAGTGTTTGTTCATAGGATATCCTAAAGAAACAATAGGATATCAATTTTACCTTGTTGAGGAACAAAAGGTGTTTGTTTCAAAGCATGCTGTCTTTTTAGAAAAATAGTTTCTTTTAAAAGAAGACAGTGGGAGCAAAATGGAACTTAAAGAAGTTCAAGATGCTCGAACAGACACAGATCAACTACCTGAACCTGAGACTATGACTCATACAAATGAAGTAACAGTTCAATCTTCTTCAAGACAAGAAGTTCGCAGGTTACGTAGGATACACTTTGTTCCCAAGAGATATGGATTTCTCGTAATTTAATAGAATGATGTATTGTTCATTGAAGATAATGAGCCTACTACCTATGAAGAGGTTCTAAAGAGTTCAGAGTCTGAGAAATGACTTAGCACTATAAAAGCATAAATGAATTGTATGTATGAAAACTAAGTATAACCTTTGGTTGAGACACCCAAAGGAATAAAACCCATAGGGTGTAAATGGGTTTTCAAAAAGAAAGCCAACATGGATGGTAACGTGAATACCTATAAAGCAAGGCTTGTGGCCAAAGTTTTCCATCAAAGACAAGGAATATATTACAACGAGACTTTCAGCCCAGTAACATTGCTTAAATCCATTAGGATACTCCTAGCTATTACCGCTCATTATGATTATGAGATATGACAAATAGATGTGAAGACAACTTTTCTAAATGGTAATCTAGCCGAGGATGTGTATATGATACAACCAAAGGGTTTCATCTCCTATGAGGGAGAAAAGGTATGCAAACTTCATAAATCCATCTATAGATTGAAACAAGCATCCAGGAGTTAGAATATTCGATTTGATGAGATAATCAAAGAGTTTGGTTTCTCACAAAATCTAGATGAACCCTATGTGTATAAGAAAGTTAGTAGGAGTGCAATCGTATTTCTTGTGCTATATGTAGATGACATATTATTACTAAGAAACGATGTCTCTATGCTACAATCCGTGAAGATTTGGTTGTCCAAACAATTTGCCATGAAAGATCTCAGTGAAGCAACTTATATACACAGGATAAAGATCTATAGAGATAGATCGAAAGATTACTTGGTCTTTCACAATCAACGTATATAGACAAGATGCTAAAGAGGATTAGCATGGAGCAGTCCAAGAGATGATATCTTACCATGACTCATGGGATAACACTCTCAAAATATATTTATCTTAGGACACAACATGAGAGGACGTGCATGAATATGATTCCATATGCATCTGCAATAGGATCTATCATATACGTTATGCTATGTACGAGACCCGATGTATCATATTCTCCAAGTGTTACGAGCAGATACCAATCGAATGCTAGTGAGGGTCACTAGGTGGCTATCAAGAACATCCCGAAGTACTTGCAAAGAACTAAGGATGTTTTCTTAATATATGGAGATAGAAATCTAAAAGTGATCGGGCATATAGATGCTAGTTTTCAATCTGATAAGGATGATTCCAAATCTCAATCAGGTAATATATTCACAATAAACGACGCGACGGTCAGCTAGAAGAGTTCCAAATAAGAGATGACTGTCGACTCAACAATCGAGGTAGAGAACATTACAGCTTCAGACGCAGAAAAGGAAGCAGTTTGGATCAAGAAGTTCATTACTGAACCTAATGTGGTTCTTAGTAATGATGGGCCCATACAGTTGTATTGTGAAAATAATGCAGCTATTGCACAGGCAAAGGAACTAAGGTCAACAGTCTAAGCACGTACTCCGCAGATATCATCTGATCAAGGGGATCATTAGTCGAGGTGATGTACAGATAGATAGAATTTCCACCGAGCAAAATATTGTTGATTTGTTGATGAAGCCATTGTCACATAATGTCTTTGATTCTCATATACTCGCCTATGGTATTAGATACCAGGGCAATTGACTTTAGGTCAAGTGGGAGAATTGTTGGAGTAGTGCCCTAAAGATAATCACCTTTAGCACGTTTTGTACATACTTTATTTTCAATAATAAAGAAAGACATATTTCATTAATTTGCTATTCATTATTTATGAGTTGATATTGATCTATAAGCAAATTAATGAAGTATATGATATATGATATAGCATGAAGGAAGTCATGATGTGATTATACTACTAAGATTCCTATCATGTGCAATTATGTTAGTATTTAAATTATCCCTAGTCATAGGACTAATAAGACTAGACATTGTTAATCTAGATAGACTAGCACATGTCAAACTCCTTGATTTGATCAAGCAGTGGATCTCAGAAAATGTAAACATGAGATGTTTAGAGTTGAGATGTGGATGCTTACTAGAGGTAGTAAGTACGTTGGATGACCTACCATGAGATTATCATATGGATGTCCTATTCTAATGTCAGTGATAATCCCATCATAGTAATGGTGCAAGTATTCTTAGACTTGAGGTACTCAAGGATATCTTGGATACTGATTCTATGCTTTGAATCCATTCCTTGTTTCCTTACAGAGGTCGCTCATAGGGTGGTGATTGGGTACAACTTGAGGTATTCGAAGATAATTGAGTAGTCAATAGAGGATTTACCACTTTTTTGATAACAAAAGATGATACCCACGACATCTTGTCGGGGTCTTTACTTGGAAATCTCTAGCCGGAGTACTTATGTCATGAAGAATACCTTCATTGACATATAATAAGTCCTAGGATGAGAATTGATATTACTTGGCTAGATTTGACGTAGTCAATCTAGTGAGAGTTAACACTTTGCTCATACTCATAACTTGGTGGGGTATAGTATGGTGAAAGGACAAATTGCACATCAATTGTCTATGGGAGGGTTCGTGAGATGGTTGGTGACGAGCAAGGGTTTGTTCATCATGTTGGGTCTGGGTCCGATCACACAGCGTCCTCGTCCCCAGGGGCTGATCACACAGCGTCCCCCCATTAATTAGTACTGTCCTCTTTGGTCTGGGAATCCCTCTCCAGGATTCGAACACAAGACCTCAAGGTTTTTATAGCTTCCACATGCTCGCCTCTTACCATTTGGCTAGACTACTCTTATTACAACGTACGAAATGCATCACGTCAATACTCAACTCTTATTATGTTTTTGTAGGACCTGCGGTCTATCAACAACTGAAATTTGATAACATAGCTTGGCGCACTTGACCTATTAGTTTAAGGTTTATATTTAACGATTTTTTATGATAATTATATAATATTTTAAAATTTAAATTAGATTTACTTCCTTGTATAGATAAGCACTTTTAAAAAGGAAATAAAATCATAGAAAAATTGTTTCCTTTCTTACAAAAACATTTGTAGTAAACTTTTATTACTAACATTTGGGAGGATTTTATCTTTTCAAGCAATTAGTTCTGGAAATTTTTGTTCCAATAGAGATGATATTGAAAATCCAAAGTCAACTTATAATTAAGATGAAGCAACGACTAGTTGAAAAAATTAACTATTTAAAAAAAAGCAACATCACTTATGAAGCAACAGATATATTCAGACTCTCGAAATATTTGAGCAGCATTTATATTCTTGAGAGTCATATCATTCTTAATGTGCCTTAGAAAATGAAATCACTCTATTAAGAGAAAAATTGTTATTTTATTTTTCTGTGAGTTTTTAAAAATTTGTTATATACTTCGAGTGTGAAATGTTACGTTGGAGAACCTTGAAAAATATATACTTGTGAGCTTGGAAAGGCTCGTCAAATTTAATACTTAGATTTTTATAGTGAAATATTCAAGTATGATACTTAAGGACTGAATGTAGGCTTGGTTGTTAGCTGAACAAGTATAAACCGGCTAATCCTTCTTCTCTCTCTCTTTAACTTTTAAATTTTCATATTATACTGTGCGTGTATTCTTTTTAGCAAAAGACTCCTTCACTTTTATAAGAGGCTAGTTCTATTTTTAAATTGCAAGAGATTCCTTTCAGTTTTAACAGGTACTTTTTGCTTTTAAATTATTTTAAACATGATTTATTATTCAGTAGGCTCATTTCGTTTAAGCAGGGTCTTATCCCATAAAAAACTCATATCACCTAACAGGCTCCTGTCATTTAAAAGGCTTTATCATCTGACAGGATCCTATTGTTTTTATTTATTAACTAGGATTTGCTTACTATACAAATTGAAAGAACTTACAAATTTTTTTTGTCACACACAATTCACCTCCTCTTGTGTGTGTTTGCTTTATCATTTGGTATCAGAGAGAGGTGTTACATTTTTGTGTTTTACAGCAAGTGATAGATCATGGAAAACAATATGAGAAGTTTTGAAAGACAATCTGTCTCAAAACCTCCTTATTACAATGGAAATAACTACTTATACTGGAAAGAGAGAATGACAGACTATCTCTAATCTCCAGATATTGAAGTCTGGCAAGCCATCAGAGTTAGGCCTACACTTCTTGAATCATATAACGTAAAGTATAGATTGATGTTGATAGAAAAAATGCACATCTAAATGCTAAAGCAAAACATCATCTGTGCATTATCTCCAGAAGAATATGAGAAAATATTCTACTGCTCTACAGTAAAGGAAATGTGGGACAAACTACAAGTCACATTTAAAGGAACAAATGAGTTAAATAAGCATAGAATAAGTCTTTTAATGCATTAATGCGAAAGTATTGACATGAAACAGGAAGAGGCCATAGACGAATTCTTTGGACGCTGCAAAAACATTATCACGACCTTAAAGAACTTGGGAATGATATATCCTAATGATGAGATCGTAACGAAGATTCTGAGGTCACTACCAAATGAATGGAGACCTACGGTGACAACTCTAGAAATAACAAAGGATCTAGACACTATTTTACTCGATTAGATATGAGGAAATCCGATGATCCATAAAACCTATCTTAGGCAAGATGAAGGATCCTCTTACAAAAAAGAAATGGCACTAAAAGCGACTAATGAATCAAATGATGATGAAAGCGACACGGAGTTGCAAATAGATGAAGATGGTGAGTTAAACTTTATAATAAGAAAATATGCCTGATTTTATAAAAAGAAATTGATGAAGAAAATAAGAAAGTTGGAAATAACAGGTTCCTATCAAAAGGTAGCAGCAATAATAACAATACACAAAATAATCAAATCATATGCTACCACCACAAGAAGCCTGGACACACAAGACCAGAATGTCCTCTTCTTCAAAAGGACAAATTAAAGAATAGAAAATCTAGAAAGCAAGCGATGACTACAACCTAGTCAGATGAGGATTCTAAAATCTTTAAAGAAGAAGAAGAGCCAGAAGAAGTTAGCAACGTTTGCTTGATGGTTGAATCAGCAGACGATGGGGTATATTATTCTAACTCTGATATTAAAGTTGATGAATTAAAAAAATGCATATCATGAATTGTATGATTAGTACAAAAGATTGATATTAAAGTATTTCAAAGAAGTTAAGAAGTTCAAGAGCAATGATGCATCTCTGAAGAGTAAGATTAAATCATTGGAATCTATGAATGAGAATTTGACGACCAAGAATATGTCTCTTGAGGTTGACTAAAAGCAAAAGGTTTTTGAAAAGGAAGTTTTGGAAGAAAGAGGAGCTAAGTTGGAAAATACGTTGCTAAAAAATGATTCTGATAAGGTAAGACAATTAGAAGAAAAAGTTGTCGCCTTAGAACTTAAAAAGGAGAAAAGTGTTAGAAAGATCATATCTTTAGACAAAGATGGAAGGAAGAAATCTTGATGCATTGCTTGGTAGTGGTAAATGCATTTTTTGTAAGGACGGAATAAGATATAATGAAAATAACAATATCAAGTCATACAAAAATTTCTTTCTTAAATCCAGCAGTAGCTATAACTAAAACAGCAGGAACCTGTTGAGTGGAAAAAATCATAACTATGATTCATCTGTTTTATGCGATTATTGTGGTAAACATAGTCACATTAGTCATTCTTGTAAATACATAGTCACATTAGTCGTTCTTGTAAATTTCATAAAATGGAGAAATTATTTCAAATGTATATTTGGGGACCCAAAGGTCAAATTACTAACCCGAAAGGAGCCAAAAAAATGTGGTTACCTAAAATGAGAAAATGCTTTTTACGGATATGCTTCAAAATAGAGACAAGGGAGAATCAGTGGATAGTTGATAGTAGTTGTTTGAGACACATGACAGGTGAAATATCACATTGCAACTACATTGAAAGAAAAGACAGAGGTAATGTTGTCTTTGTAGAAGAAAAAAAAAAGCAAAGGTCACCAGAATTGGTAAAATTGGTGATTCTGACTCTACCTCTATTGATAACGTTCTCTTTGTTGATGACTTGAAACATAACCTATTGAGTGTGAGTTATCTATGTGACAAGGATTACAAAGTCATTTTCTATGCATCTCATTGTGAAGTTGTCAATATTCATAATGATAATATTGTGTTTATTGGTCCTATAAATCAGAATATATATTGTGCTCAACTGGAAGACATATCATCACAAAATGTTAAGTGTTTTGTCTCTCTAGAAAAGGGTTCGTTTATCTGGAATAGAAGATTTGGACATACTAGCATGAGCATTTTATCAAAATTGTCCAAAAACGAGTTAGTAAGAAGATTACCAGCTTTAAAATTCGAAAGTAATCAGGTTTGTGAAGCTTGTTTAAAAGATAAACAAGTCAAAAGTAGCTTTCCTCCTAAAACTATTGTGTCTACTAGCTAACCACTTAAACTTGTGCATATGGATTTATTTGGTCCTACTAGGACTCAAAGTTTTGGTGGTAAACATTACGGTTTTGTGCTAATAGTTGATTACTATAAATTTATATGGGTTTATTTTTTATCAAATAAGGATAATGCTTTTAAAGTGTTTGAGAACTTTTGCAGAAAAATTCAGAGAGAAAAAGGGTAGTGCATCACTTCAATTCAGAGCGGTTCATATATGTTTAATTGCTGATATTTTTAATCATTTACACTTAGTGATTATTGACATAAAAATGTTTAAGATACTCACTTTAATTTATATGTGATTTTTAGGTACAATTTGAAAGTAAAGAAATTAAAGAGAGACGAAAGCATAACATATTGGTCATTTTTTGAAGATTTATTTTTACTTGTCTTTACGAGGCAATAAGAAAATAGGAAAAATAAAAAAAAGGAGGATTAAAAATTTAAAAGTGCTTGCTGAAAGAAGAAAAAAAAAGTAATTGAGTTTGCTTGAAAACGATGCGTTGAAGCAACATTAACATTGCACGAAAACGCAGCGTTTGCCGCTTCACGCAGGGGAGAAACGACACAACGCACAAGAGGATTTGGGAGGTTGCAAATAAATTGTTATATCACGCAACAGAGACGAGGTGGCACACTGGAGGCACATCAGGCGTGAGAGGCGTGACCCAGGTAGGGTTGCTGCGGCTTGGAGCTGGTCGGCTTGGCTGGGAGACACAACGCTGGAGAGGGACGCAACGCTGGAGAGCTTCGCACGGAGGACAGCGCAGGAGAAAATCATGCAGCAGGCACAAGAGAGGAGAGTATAAGGTTTTAATGGATGTGTTACCTTTATTGGTCACATCATCAACAGCAGAGGAGAGCACGCATACGACACAAGCTAGTGAAGTGGGCAACAGGGTTTTAGCTGATGTGTGACATTTATTTGTCACATCATCAATAGCAGAGGAGAGCTAAACAGGGGCAACCAGGGCCGTTCTTATAGTTTTATAGGTCCAGGACGAAATTAACAAAAGGGTCCCAATAAATTGACAATATATTTAAGTTTACATATTTATATGAAACATAAATGACTCAATTTATAAGTTTACATAACCAATTAAATATTAAATGATTATAACACTAATTATAACACACTTGAATTAGAAAAAGTATACAGACACAACCAAACTCCAACAGCATCACAATATATCGCAAAGATATATAAATGGTATTATACCTGTGATACAGGAAAAATAAATAGCTAAATTTAATATTTAATATTAAAAATAAAAATAAAGAGTAAAAATATATTAAAAATTAGAAACTTTACCTTTAAATTATACGCAGAACACAGAAGACAGAATCGTAAAATTTTTTGCTGCTAATTGTTGAGTTGAAGTACTTTAAATACATATATTGATTAAAATAAAGAAATTAGAAGGTAAAAGTATACTTAAGTATTTCAAGATTATTTATAAGCATGAAGGCCACAAACCTACCTTTACTTTAAAAAAAAAGTTATACCGTTATGTTATATTATTAACGTTAAAGTTATTAATTCACTTTAACGTTATAGTGTTGTAAATTGTTCAAGTGACACAAGTTGACGCTAAAGGCATTAGCTGCGTCACTTCTTAGAGGGGCCCACTCACAAATGACATTAACGTTGCAGTGTTAATGTTATTAATGTTAAAGTCATTATTCATTGGCTAACCTGGAAGGAGTAAACAAAAAAAAAAAGTGATTTAAGGTGAGTTTAGAGGGGGGCCTGGGCGAGTGCCCCGCTAGCCCCTGCCCAGGGCCGGCCCTGCTCATATGGCATGGCTAACCTAATAACTAAATGATAACATTTATCTTTCAGCTTCGGTAGTATTTTCTTGTCACATAAAACTTCTTATGCGTCTCTCATTAAATAACTCTGATTTAATACAGTGGGCTATATCCTCATCGATTTTTCCATTGCTTTAGATGGTAAACTTTAGCTATTTAAATATTTTTTTATAGTATAACTTTTGAACCAATATTTATCTTCTTAACAAAAGCTACCATGTAGCCTAAAAAGCTGTACTTTTTGTACTAGTCTTTAGAGGAAGTGAAGATGTAAAACAAGTTTTCATTCCAATATCTAATAGATGTGGAATGAAGAATTTATGTAATCAAATGGGAACAGCGCAACTCTCGTTTTGTTCTTAAAGTGACTGGTTCTATAGGTATAGAATTATTGGTGTATAAAAGAAAATGTGGATTCTAAATTTTGTGTTTGTATACTTTTACCCTAAAATATCAGTTTTAAAGAAGATCGTCTTCTCCTTCAAAAGCAGACATCGATTAGACAGCGTTGGGCCTTGAAAAGAAGATCGATTATCATTCTAGCGTCTTTTCGATTTTGATTTTTACTCCCTGCATATTTTAATTTTCTAATGAATCAGTGGGCTTGACGAAGAATAGCCCATGTAGAAACTCTAGGTAGGATGTGTGTAGGCCATGCAAGCAATAAGGCAGGCATCAGGAAATTCAATGGGTCTTTGGTTCCTACCTCAATTTCCAGGCTTCTTAGTTTATCATTTCTCAAATACCAAAAGATATTAAAGGCTAGGCCTTGAGTGGTGGACCTGGTGTGATTGTGGCTGTATTTCATTTGGTAGGCTTCCAAATTTACTGTTTTAAACATAAAACAGTTTTGAATATGAATTAAAACAAGTTTTAGTTCTGTTCTATCATTCAACTACAAGGTTCAGTGGCAGTGTTCTGTGATAGTGGCTTGAACGCTACTTTCTCTTTTTGAGTTACCTGTATAGGTTTGCTTTCTTGTACATTGTAAACGTTGTTCCTTACGACCTGTTTGGTTGAACAGCTGGAATAGATAAGAAATAGAATAGTCATTCTTAGGAATATAAAAGATGAGGAATAGAATAGAATAGGTATTACTTTGTTTGGTTTACCGCTAAAGAATTTTTATGTT
>JANZXV010000006.1:27242521-27258404 GCA_027576455.1 Erythroxylum roigii
TGAAAATATAATCTGTGTAATTAAGATGTGAGAGAAATTAAAGGTTAATTTTGGAAGTAAAATTATAAATATGCATACAAAATCAAGAATGACACTTATTTTGAATAATTATAATATATCTAAAACGACACTTATTAATTATGAATCAGAGGGAGTATTAATTTAGCACCGAACTTATATAATGAAAATCTTGTGATACAGTCAGTAGAAGAAATAAAAATTACCTAATAATTAATAATAATTTCCATGCACTTTAGTCTCAATAATTTATTTAGTATGAACATATGTTAATGTAATATTCCAACAGACGGTGAGCTGCACAATACCCAATTAAATAAGGACAAACTATAGAATCTCTAATTTATTAAATATTATATTTAATTTAATAAAAATAGTAAACCTAAGTGTAAAAATGAAGATTGCCTATAAACATTGCAATGTCTCTCATTACCCAAACATTTGGATAAAATATTGTTAAGGTTACAGTGGTATTACTGTCGTTTTCCAGTAATTTCTCTTACGTTTTATAATTAGAAGTTGCTTTGATTTAGCAATCTAAATAAAGGTGCATTGTTGTTAATATTGGCAACTACTTCTTCATGTTTGTCTATACTTAATTACAAATTAGGATAGACTAGAGTGCGTCTATCTACACCTGCGGTGTAGATAAGAACTAAGACCAGAAGTTATACATTGTTTAAATATTGATGGATCCCTTGAAATAATGTCTTACCATCAATAAAATAAAAAAGTTGACTTTGATTTTTCTTTTTTGTCCTTACACGTCTTTGGTGCCGCACCTTTGTTCAATTGTATCTGCCCTTTAGCACCAATTATCCATGCTGTGTTCACTGAGTGAAACTTTTCCCAACGAAAAGAGCCAAGTGCTCATTGAGAAGGGCTAAAGACTCATTCACATAGAAAAACTTGGTTCACCAATTGCTAAGCATATGTAACAAATCCCTAGAAAATTATCACAAGCAATATGTAGCTATAATTAGTATAATTGATGTCTGATTTCATCCAAATCATGCTCAGTCTAGCTGTTAATGACAGAATGTGCTCCTTTGTCTAAAGGTTCTCTTAACTAATTATATGTGCATTTATTGCATCTTCACACCGAGGGACACTACTTTTCTTTTTGGATGATACGAGAGCTTGGGCCTTCAAGAAAGAGGTTGATAGTTTCTGCCTGACCCCACCGAGGCCTGATTAGGTCCGACATTGTCGAGCCTGAGCCTAAGTCCGACCAGACTTAAGTAGCTCGAAGACCAACTCAAATTTGTAAAATAAAAATAAAAAATGACGTCTTTTTTTGCAAAACGGGATCATTTTTTTATAGTTATCGGATCTTATATGTCTGACTAGACCTGGGCAACCAAAGTCTAACCTAAGCCTTGACTTTAAAAATATAAAGGTTGAGATATGGCTCTCAATTCTCTAATTTGGGCCCGAGCCTGATTGTCATCTCTACGAAAAGGAAACAAAGGTCATTAATCGAATAAACTTGAATTAAGCGACATTAATAGGACAGCTTCAAAGATTTTAAATGTCTAGTAGAGCCTTTATGCTTTTGATTAATAAAAATAAAATTAGAAACTAGAAAAGGGTAGCAAGGACGTCGACAAAAGAATGCGCGATTGACGACTCAACGATCAAATCAATAATAATGATTTTGCGATTAGATCACAACACCACGGTATCTACTAATTTAAATTATCATACATCACAATGGTAACTTCAATTATATGCTCACAAATCCCCTTTTATCAAGCATTTAAAAAAACACTATAAGTGCTAACATCTTTAATAATTAAACGAACAGCCGCAGTTGAAGTTATTATTGTAAGTAGGCTAAAGAAGATGACATTGAACCAATGCCATATCTTCTTCTCTATTCTTGCGGTCTTAGCCTTCACCTGCAGAGTAAAAATTGGAGTTTAATTAATTTGCTCGAGTATTCAATCTTTTCTAAGATTTTATTTTCCATAAATTGATTAAGAACTTCTTTTTTTTAAAAAAATTGATTAAGAACTTTACAAGTGGCAATGCGGCGTTAATGGATTAGCGCACTTACCTTGAGGAATACAAGGCTTGGAAACACGAAAGTGAGTGGAATAAGCATAAATGAGCCGATCAAGGATATAAAATCTGCCACGAAAGGAAAGGCCGCGGCGACTAACGTGTTTACCGAGAAGAATATTGCTCGAAGCCCCAGTAGTCGTAGGATGTTTTGTCTGGAGTGAATTTTGTGATTCGGATCAAGATATCTGGTATCAAGGAACTCGTGCACGGGGGCGGCGAACATCTGAATTCAATTCAAGAAGACGAAGAGTTAGGCACCACTCGAATAATAAATAAAAGGTGCGAGGAAAGGGAAAAGGTTAAGTCAAGCCAAGCCAACTGAAGTCTTACACTTTGTGAGAATATGAATTGGAGAAACACTGCGACATTTGTAAGAACCTTAACCCATGTTGGACCAGCAAAATTTTCCGGGAGGTACCAAGAAACTGACGACCCGTAAGCCCAATACCCTACTATGGCAATACCATAATAGAAAAAGCCACCTACTGTAAACTGCATAAGCAAGGCTTTTCTCATGTTCTTCACTGCCGGGTGCTTCAAAGTTGACTGCATGTGTATAAGAAAATAAATTGTCAACTTTCAGCGAGTTCTTCGTCCTTAATTTATGCCCATCGTTTTATTTTTCTTTTTTTAGTCTTAACCTGAGCTTCCGGTAACATCCCAGATGCGGTGACGGCGACAAGCGCTGAGATTGCATTGAAGGCACCGAACATCTTGCCCACATCAGTTCCCCTAACGTCGTAATCTCTGTTGGGATTTGGATTCCCTTCACATGAGAAATATACATGTTAGTGCTTTACCAGAACATGAGTCAAACAATTTTATTAGCAATCACAAATATAAAAGTGTAATTACGGTGAGGAAAAGAAAAGTTGCCGGATACCAACCCCCATCGTGAATACACTGACTCAAACTGGTGGCAATGTAAATAGCGGTTAGAGCGGCAGAAAGTCCCAACCAAACCCTCATTGCTGACATGGTCGGGATGCATACTGAAAATAAGAAATATGCTACCCCAGCCACTATTATAAGGTACTGAAGCCTTAACGGAGAGTTGCTTAATTCTGAATTCATTTCCTGAAAAATAAATCATAAAAGGAAATAATTTAATCAGTAATTAATTCTAGACATTCATATGGGCAGCTCTGATTGTAATCATCACCTTAAGTGATCTTCCTCCGAGGAGAATGAAGCCCATGTTTACAAGGATGAGGGTCAAGAATTGGGCGACCCATATTATGTAATAAGATGGCTTCCCTGAAGATAAGAGAGAAACAGAAAGCCAAGTCTTTTAGTTAGTTCACCCAAGGTCAACGCACGATTGAACGTGCTGGAAACAATTATAATACATGGATTATGGTAGCTTCAACACAAATTCCGTTCTCGTACCAACAACTGTGAGTATGAAAAAGAAGTTGACTTGAATTATATATTCCATACCAATCGGTTAACTAGAATTCACTGCGAATTAACTAGTAAACATGGCTATAATAATTGAGGAAATTACAATCCGCATGTTAACTAGTAAAGCATTCATTTCTTTAAGTCTTAGACTCTAATTAGTCAAAAGTGATAACACTGCACCAAGGCTGATAACACTAAGTCTAATATAATAAGATCTACCATGTTATGAGTAACTAGGTAACATGCAGCTAAACTTTGAGTTTTCCTTTTTAAGCTGCTCAACTTTAGGATCGAGGTCAAGCAACCAAATATCTACTTAGCAGCTGGCCTCTGCATCGATCTATCAACAAGTTTTAGAAACTCACCTAAAGCATACCCCGCAAGATCTCTGTATCTGATGAATCTTTTGCCTTCTATGTAATGGAACGAAGCCAAGAGCCAATTGGCATAGAATGAATACAGTCCGACCGCAACTAGGCTTATGATTCCCCATTTCCAGCCCAAAGGAACCATTATAATACTCGAGTAACTCAATATGATCCCGCAGTTGAATGTTGTCGAAAACATCGTCCCTACTTGCAGCCATGAATCTGCATGTTTATTCATATGATCATCAGCATTTTGAGAGGATGTTGTCAACAAGTTAGTTAACCACATTTCATAAATACATGACAGCGGAAAGTTGATTTTTTGTATGATCGCAAATGAATAAAACTAAAGATCAAAAAAGAAAAAGAGAGAACTAATTATACCGTTGCCAATGACATGGACAGAATTGGCGCCCTGGTCGATGTTTTGATCGACGCTTGGTTGTACTGTTTCAATACTCAGAGTTTCTATATCTTTATCGATATGACTCACTCGTCCTGACGTCGACATTATTAATGCTTTCTGCGTTGAAGCTTGCTAACAAATTCACTTTATATATCTACAGAAACTGGACTTATGCGAACAACTCCCAGCTGTATTTTGTGTGTCTCCTGTTTCGTAGAGACCAAAATCGGCAGATCAAAAAGTGGCTAGCGAGCCTTCTCTAGAGAACTTTCAGCACGTAGTATCCAAGCAAAGTGCTTCCGTTTTATAGACAAGATTCTACAGACTACAGGCCTACTCTTCGCATCCTATTGGACGGTACTAAAGAAGTAAAAATGATGCAAAACAGCTAAAGTTCGGCCATTAAGAAATTTATGCATTGACTTAATATACAAGTTGATTGGTAGGGATCTATGGCCACGCCGGTCCCATGGCTCATATTATTTTCTTGGAGAAATTATTAAATACATAGAGGTGGTCCCATTACAAGAAAGTCTCCGCTTTTATAGATCGTTAACTTTATAGCCTTAATGATTGAAGTTTACTGTTTGCTTGAACTTCCACCATACACATTTTGCAGATGATTTTATAGTTTTAAGGCCCTCAGAGTCAAGAAACGTACAAAAGTAGACACCGGCCAAAATTCATGATTACCACTTGCCTTGTATCTTCAATGCGTAGGGGTCTTTTGATGACTAGAAGTTACGTGGGAGTCAACGTTGTAATCTCTTAAATGTATATAGTTACTACCATTTAAGATACGTTAGGGTTTCCGATCAGAACATTAGAGAACGAAGCTACCTGAAAAAGATATGAGCGCTTCTCTCTGTATTGCACTTACTAAATACTTTTTATATAAAGAAGAATTCAAACTTACAATTATTATTATTTTTAGACGCAGATAAAATAACTTTTTTGAGTATAGTAAAAATATTTTCTTAAATAGAATATAATAAAGATGAAGTATAATAAGATGAGCTATTTTTAACAAGTTTTTCAATTAAATTAAATCTAATAAAGGAGAATTTATTGAATTTAAACCAGCTTGCTCACCATCTTTTGGTGGTGCGATGCGATCCACTGCCAAGACAATATGCAAATAATGAGAGAGACCAGCCATTGTTGTAGATAAATGTGTACTAGCGAGAATCACAAGATATATACTTATGGAAACAGCTAATATTAAGTGTCGAAATTTAGGGCTACATTTTTTGTTCATGGAACACATGGAGTTATCACGTATAGTAACAAAGACTTTCCTTTAATAAGTTAGATATTTATCGACAGTATTACTTGCTGCAAGCATAAAACTTTAAAGGACTTCTTCAATTTGACATGTTAATTAATTTCGTAACCCTTATGAGTAAACGTAGATATATATTATAGTTTCATATGCAGTCTTTTTGGAACAAAATAAATGCGTCAACTATGTAGATAGATATATGTAGGCCAATGCATAAAAATAAATGTCTTGTGTAAAGTCAACAATAAATATGGTGCTGATAATTGACGACAAGTTAACTGAAAGGTATACAAAATTATAAACCAACATCACTTTGTCATTGACTACATCTATGTTTAACTTCCTAAGCTTTTTTATAAAAGTAAATTGAATTGCATAAAAACCACCCAAGTTGATAATCAAATAGCTAAGCCAGAGGCCTCCGTCGAGAATAAGATAAACAAATCAAATGAGTAAGAACACAAACCCACTATTAGAAAAGATTAAAGATTCTATTAATGTTCTGATAGTTGAGTTGATTTCTTTGATAATATTTATCTCTTTAATACACTTATAAAATTATTGGTATAGTTATTTTAAAAAATTTAATGAAATAATTATATTAATAAACCATCTTCAAAAAAGAGTTGCATCAAAAGATATGAGAGCCTAATCAACACGATATCACCAATACTGACAATATAAGGAAACTTTTAACTTACAACAACAAAAATTTGGAGGCTACATCATGTTTAGTATTGTTCAATTAGTGCATGCATTGACTCTAATTAATGCACCATTTGAATGTCATTGCAAGAGAGATTATGTTGGTGTTAGACATTTTTGCACTTAAGGGCATTTTTGTCTTTCTCCTATTAAGTGGACAACTATTAATTGTAATTTTGGTTTTCAATAAATTATCAGTTAAGTTATATAAGTCGATCCAATTAAGGGTAATAAAGTGGTCTAATAAATGATCTAAATTAATGGGATAAAATTCGGGTGAAAATGGATCCCTTTCAGTATGAACTTGTCCATATCGGCCTCGTGCTAGGGAAGCCCGATATGAAAGCTGTATAAAGGTTAAGGTCTCCTGCAGTTACTCATATCAATCGTAAGCATACGGTTCTCTAACACGTGCCAATCGGACAGCGACACTGTACGCGCCACATCCGATGGGACACGTGGACTGCAGGATTTAGGACACGTGTCGACGTGTGCAGCACACGCGTCTGTGCGTGGATGGGCACGCGCGTGCAACGCACGAGCGGCTCCCGCCACGCACACTCATGTGGCGCCCACGTCAGCCCGCTGATGTCCTCTACTACAGTGATTTAAAAAAAACACACGCAAATTTTCAGAAATTCCCATAAAGCTATTCCTAGGTGTTTTTAGTCAGTTTCCGAGTTCGGGGAATTTTTTAAAGTGATTTTTCAATTTTTCTGAATTTATTAAGTTGGTAATTGGATTCTGGAAAAGCTTTTAAACCTTTTTTAAAGCAAATTTTGAGTGCATTTTCATACTCCAAATAGCACATGAGGGAGACACTTAAAGTTTATGTCTCGTGCAGTAGGTTCGGTATTCAGGAAAGTACGATAGTCACTCTCATTGAGATTTTTTATTTTTAAAATTCTCAAATAAAGTTTAAAGACAATATTTTCAGTGTTGGTATGTGATTATTTGATTGTGAATCTAGTTTTTTCATTTATGACTGATTTTCACAAACATTATGCCCATATAGAATGTAGGGATGACATAAAGATATATCCCTTGTGTTTGTGGTCTTTTTGGGTATTGGTAAGATTGCAATCACCACAGGTGTTTACCTTATATGAGATTTTGAGATATGCATAAAGGCATTAGATGGAGGAAAATCATCCTTTAAATGATCTATTCACCTACAGGTGGTAGTGTCATGAGAGTTAATGGTTTGTACTCTGATCGCTTTTATGTGGGAGGTCTAATTTCATATATTATGTATTTAGCCCAAAGGTGTTTCATAATTTGTGTGAATGGATTTTCACTAAAGATACTATTTAATGGCTTGAGTATCGCTGTTATCCTACATTTGTGCTGATTTAAAGATTATCATATTGAAGTCACCTTTTCAGTCAATTAAATCAGTGTCACCATTGAAACCCTATTCGGTTTCAATACAAAGAAATGGATGGAGGATGTATTGAAATGCTATGGAGATAGTTGTGGTTGATATGACCATGCGGACAAATAGGCCATCACCATTTACATCCATGACCTTGAAAACTTATAAAGAAGCCCATGAAACCTGGGATTGGTCTAACAGATTATATCTGATGACCATTAAGAGATCCATTCCTAATCATCTGCGAAGTGGACTTCCAGACACAGACATAGCGAAGGAGTTTCTTGATAATGTCTCCTAGAGTTATATAGTCTCATCTAGTGTTGAGACAAGTGTCTTGATTAAAGAATTATTCTCCATAAGGTATACAGGAGAAAAGGGGAGTAATGGAGTACATATCAGGAATAATTCGTCTTCATAGTAGATTGAAAATGTTGGGACTTCAATGCTTTGATAGCTCATTGCGTTGTTGAGGAGGAAAAACTCAAGTTTGCTACTCCTACAACCCTCAAAGCAGCTTAAGAGAAGACAAAGATGAAGCCCACTAAGTTTGAAGGTAGAGAGTTAAAATCTTCTCCACATGCGGACGTTAGTCAAACCAATGCTGGTGAAGTTCCTGGGGACATAAAGGAACCAGTAGTATAAGGTTTAAAAGAAAAGACTGAGACCATCAGGTTACTCTTTAGCTCGTCAATTATGAATCTAAATTACGATAGTCGCATTAGGTACATGATGGCTATTTAGTGAAACATCTGATCAAGGTGCTTCGCGATGCAGTAGTTGATATCAAGGATAAAGCCAAATAAAGGGAAAGAGGAACTAATAGTTCACATCAATAAATAAGTGGAAGTAATATCTATAGGGGAAGTATGTACTGAACCCTTTTGTAAGGTTCATTTGGGTTTTACACGACACATTTTATATATGATCTTTTGATCCATTTTTGACAATGAACGTGGACGTTTTGCATTTAATACTTATGTTGTATAGTTGTTGTTTAATGCAAAACATAATGGTACAACTTTCTTGTTATATGGTTTGTATAAAATGTGTCCTACCCTAAATTAGATATATGCTTCTTCATATCTTGCCAAACAAGTTATGAAATGAAGGACCCTAATGAATGAGAAGTCATACATGGTGTGGCATAAAAGTTTAAGCCACATTTTCAGAGCTAAGGTTGAGAGATTGATCAAGGAAAGCATTTCTCAATTCTAGATTGTGATGATCTGGTACATGTGCTGACTATTGTAGGGTAAGTTGATTAATAGGGATATTGAGGTCAACTCATGCTTCTGACTTGTTGAGTCTGATACATAAAGATATTGGTAGACCTTATACAATTGCATTGTGCAATTCTAAAAGTATTCTGACATTTGTTGGTGATTATTCCCATCACAGTTATATGTTCTTGCCTAAAGACTGAAGTTGAGAACCAGTTGGAAAAATCAATAAAGATTGTTAGATCTGATAGAGGAGGGGAATACTATGTCAGACATGGGGTTGCAGGACAAGAAAAAGGTCCGTTTGTTAGGTATTTGGAATCGGTTGGAATAGTGGCTCAGTTCACTATACCAGGTAGTCTTGAGCAAAATGGTGTGGCCGAAAGGCATAATCGCATACTAAAGGACATGATGAGGTCAATTCAGAGCAGGACTAACCTCCCTGAATACCTTTGGGGTGAAGCCATCAAGACAACATTATATATTTTGAACATAGTCCTAAGCAAGTTAGTATCAAAAACGTCTTTTGAACTCTGGAAGGGCTAGAAGCCAAGCCTTGCACACATTCGTGTGTGGGGCTGCCCTGCTAAGGTGATGTTGTATAATCTTCATGAGAGTAAATTGAAATCTCGTTCAACTGGTTACTATTTAGTGGGTTATCCCGACCACTCTAAGGGCTACAAATTTTTTTGTTGAGAGGGAGGAGCTAGAATAGTAGAATCATAGACGATGAAGTTTCTGGAATACAATGTCTACGATGAGGGAGGATCTTCACATCCTCCAGAAGATATAAGAATGGATACTACAATTATTGTATATCCACAGCCTCTCATACAGTCAGTTCCGGTGGATGAAGGCCTGAGTACTGTGCCTATGTAGGCACAGGAACCTACTCCTATTCAGGAAGAGGTTTTTGAGGTACAAGAACCTGTGCAGTTGAGCAGATCCACCAGAGAGAGGCGACCTGCTATCTCATTAGATTACATAGTCTATTTAGGTGAACAAAACTATGATATAGGACAAGTTGTGGATCCAGTGACTTTTATAGAAGCCGTTTCTGGACCTCATACAGATATGTGGTGGGAAGTCAACTACATTTTGGGAGTTGCTACCGAATAAGGCTTTGGAAGTTATAACAGAATTAAGTTTGTTGTTCAAAAGCTTAACATCATTTGAAATAAAGTTGGCTGAAATGGGAAAACTAGAAAGGAAAATTCCGGTAATTTTGTGCAAATTAGAAGGGATTTTTCCTTCAAGCTTTTTTAACTATATGGAGCATCTACCTATATATTTAGCACACGAGACTAAACTTGTTGGTCCAGTTCAATATCAATGGATGTATCCGTTTGAGAGGTAATTATAGTAAATATTTAAATTGAATTAATAACATGTTTTAATAATAAAATTGTAATAACCCTATTCACTAATGTAAGTATTTGTATCACTTGAAGAAAAATGTCAAAAACGGGGCTAGAGTTGAAGGTTCTATATGTAATGCTTATTTAATGGAGGAAGCAAGTACATTTTGTTCACATTATTTTAAGCCGCATGTGCACACAAGAGAAAGAAAAGTTCCTCGTAATGACGATAGGGGAGGAACAGGTGATGTTGATGGTAACTTATTCATTTTCACATATCTTGAACAAACATATAGATGTTCAATAGGAAGAATGTTAACAGAGAAAGAGATAGAGGTTGTCCATGGTTA
Organism: Erythroxylum roigii; assembly: GCA_027576455.1. Lineage (NCBI taxonomy): Eukaryota > Viridiplantae > Streptophyta > Magnoliopsida > Malpighiales > Erythroxylaceae > Erythroxylum > Erythroxylum roigii. The sequence continues at coordinate 27,253,078 of JANZXV010000006.1, forward strand.
CATTTTATTAAACTATCAAGAGGTTCAACCTTTCGTGCAGTAAGTTGAAATTGATTATTTAGTTTTTTAAATTTAATGTTATTCAGAACTAAAATACATAATAATGTTTTTAGATTATACAAGGAATGGTTACGTAAGCTAATGCCTAAGAAAATACAGGATGATATCAATAAAGAAATTGGAAGACACTTTCCTTGATGGTTGGAGAAATATGTAAGTTTTAACTTACAATAATTGAAAATATTGAATTATAAGATTATAGTGTTCAAATGAAATTATACTATTTAATATGATAATTTCTTTTGTGTAGGCCTTAGAAAATCCAATAGAGAACAAGTTCATATGTGGTATCTTATCTGGTATATTTCGTTAATGGATACAAATATCATACAAAATATCATGGTCATAATATGGCAACAGTAAATAGTGGAGTTTGCATACAGGGAGAATTAATGGATTACTATAGTAAAATTATTAAAATACTTGAAATTGAGTACCCTGTATTGCTAATAAAGCGGAGTGTGATATTTAAGTGTGACTAGTTTGATCCAATTCTTAATGTTGGTATAAAAGTACATAGCTGATACAATCTAGTTGAAATCAACCGGCGAAGAAGATTTAGACAATTTGAACCTTTCGTGTTGGTGATGCAAGCAATCCAAGTGTATTATTCCCTTTTCCTGACTTACGACGAGATAAGTCAAATTAGTTGGTCGTTTGCAAAGTTAAACCTAGAGGTGTTTTTAAATCACATGGAAAAGGATAATAGAGAATTGAAAGAGAAGCATTTTGGAAAATGTTTATCAAATAAATACATCTGTTACATATGACAAGAATAAACCTTTGAACAATCTAAATAATGAATAGGTTGAAATTTCATTTGCAGAGGATTCAGAGACCGAGAGATCTGAAGAGGAACCTGAGTTTGATTCTAATTATTGATGAAAAGAAGATGATGATTTTGATTTACAATTAAGTACTAATAGCGATTAAATTGTGTTTATAATAGAGTATTCTATTCAATAAATCAATTATTGAATCAACATTATATTGCTATATAATGAACTGAAATTGTTATATTTCGGAATATTTAATAAAATATGAATTTCAAGTTAAAATATGTCACTAAAGAGAAAACATGATATGATTTGACCAAGGTTCAGACCACGATTTGGAGCCAGTTACTTTCCAAGTGAAGCATCACATTATGCAGTTGCAACATAATTAGATGTTGTATCTCCAACTACTACACTTATAGATAAGGCATCACCTTCCATACCTGCTACTACACCATCGACCATCCTTATATTGACAGAGATATCAGGGGTAAACGATGCAGATGAAGGAGGCGACCTCCAGCCTAGAGCTGAGGGAGTTGATAGAAGAACTTACATCACAATTGTCAACAATCTAGAAGTGAAAATACATGAAATACCATATGTTTATAATTAAGTTATAGGTTTAAATTTTAAAATGATATAAAATCATTTTTATATTAGGTTGATTCCATCTGGACCTTGCTCAAGAAATATGACATCTAAATTTAAGGAGAAGATTGATCTCGAGGGTTATATCGAAGAATATCTCTCAGAAGACAAAGGAATTTTATTATCAGGAGTTTAAGGTACAAAAAAAATATACATATATTTTTTGTATTTTTTAAATTAATTTTTATACATTAATTAGATAAATATTATAGGTTATAATTACTTATCGTATATTTTTCCTTTTTTTCCAGAAAGAACTTTTTTAGGATTTGAATTTGACGTGGTTATTTATAAAGTATGGAGAGATAAGCTCGTACACGTTATAGAGACTTTGTTGGTGCGATACACAAGACTGGTGCACAACTTCCTTATATTTTTGAAGAAATATGGAGTCATTAACAGCAGTATTGGACATCACCCGAGGCAATATTCATTTCATAGCATAATTCTACCAAGGGGAGAGAGTCTTTCCGTACATATTGGAGGATCTATTACCCACCACGAGCATGCAGAGAGACTTGTCAGCATCTATACTTTACATTTATAATGCGATTTTTTTTTTACTTTGATGTATTTCATTTAATTTGATGTGTGAATTTTGGAATAAAAATATGTGTATTATGGAGAATGATAATGCTATAAATGTCTAGTGCCATATATGGTTGTATTGTTGGGTTACTTTTTTTTGTTCAACAAGGTGTAAATATCATAAAAATAGAGGAAATTCTACCCAAAATTTTATAAATTGTAGTTCACTTATAACATTTTATTATGATGCAGGAAAAGTCTATGGGCGAGAAACCTATACCCCATCAGCTCTTTTTGCACTCTCACACTAAGAAGCATGACGGTGTGACCTTCATCAACATCCGATGTAGAGAACTAAATGTATATGAAATTTATACTTTAATATTAATGCTTAATAATTATAACTTATTAACATAAATATTGCATTCTGATAGGACCGAATATAGAAAGCATTCAATGACAGTCTCAGTAGTCTGAAGATGTTGATGAGAGTCAATCATATCTTCATGTAGTGGATGGTAGGGACCGTTAGGTTCATTTGCGAACACATGTTATTCTCAATCCTCCAAATCTAGTATAGCAGCATCTAGTAGGTGGTTCGCATCCATTGAAATCCATGAGCTTCAGTTGCAATAGTCGATGGAGTACATAGCCCAACTCTGTAATGAGATGGATGAGTTGAAGAGGAAGGGATGAGTTGAAGAGGAAGGACAACAACTCATTGCAATATTTAGAGCATCCACATTCACCAAATCTATAACGTATTTGCAGTCATTTTGTATGAATTAAATACTTATTGTTGTAGATAATAATTTTTTATTATCAATTAAGATAATTTTTACTTTATATCACAATCAACTTTTTGTTTTAACAAATTAAACGTAGAAACAAATCAAAATGGTCCAAGGATTTAAACTCATATGGTTGAAGGTGTAGTTTAGATGCAATGCAAAACGGTCCAAGGATTTCAGGATAGACAAAAGACAAGTAGTTTATTATGGCCTCTTTGCAAACACAGGAATATTTTTACATTTATTTCTTCCGTATATTTTAATTACATCTAATCAAGTGGACACCTTAATCGCCCGAAACATTTCTCCAACCACCAAAAGAAAAAAAAAAAGTCAAAGAATCTATACCCAATTCATTACTTGTCTTCAACTAAATGGTTAAGCACGTAGTATATAAGAAACTTTTTATTTTGAGAAGTATTAAAGAATTGGCGACAGCTAGCTGGTATGTACACAAACAAATGTAAATTTGTCACTTACCATCTAATCCGAACATCCGAATTCCTAATCCAACCGCCATTTAAACAAAAAAAAAAGACTTCGAATCGTGTATCAATACATACTAACAAATCAGTAAAAAGGCAAAGGATATATATATATATGTAAAATTGAAGAAATAGGAAATATTTCCTTCTTTTTCTTTTCTTTAAAATCACTAAAAAGTCAAATTCTTAATTTCAAGTAAAAATTATCGTCATAAGTATTTGTAGTCAATATTATTGTTGCGTAGGACTTTCGAGTAATTAACTCATGCAGCTTGCAATATGCAAGTGGTATTAAGTTATAACTCAAATAACAACCAACATATGTCACAAGCTATCTCCAACATGTAATTAGCAAGGAGGGCAAGTCCCTGATGCTGTTTGTTGACTATTGGGTCTTTGATTATACTTTTCTGCTTTCTAATTAATAAAGATTAGGTTTCTTGTTCAGCTTTTGTCTCCTTAATAGAAATTGTTTGGTTGATTAATTAACTTCCTCCAACTCAGAGTTGCTTTTTTCTTTTGTAATGGTCTGGAAAGACAAAACATAAAAAATGATAATAGTTTGAAACTTGAGAATTACTTGTCAAACAACGTACAATAATGACTAAATTTAATAGACTAGATACAATTAAAAAAATAAACAGACTTAAAATATGCCGATGAGCAGAGGTATTCACATGCTATTAATGTAAATATAATATGGATGAGTGAAGCATGAGTGAAGGTGCTTCCTTGCTTGAAATATAATAAGGATGAACTAGGACGAGCAAGACGAGTGATTGTTAGCGGGGTTTCCAATTAAATAAGGTTTAAAATGAGGATAATATTATTTGGACACTCACTCCAAATGTAAATTCACCAACAAATCATGTTCGCTCGCAATAAAGAAGAGATCAAAAGTTAATGGCAAGACAATATAGAATCTACCTGTGTATTATGCAAGATGGAAGTGAAAACTTGTGATCACTGTTAAGTCGTTTAAAATACATATATTTTAAGTCGTTTAAAATACATATATTTTGGACTTAATGTTGATTGATTTGTAAACTTGGTATTTAAAAATTGATAGAATTATTTGTTAAATGTTCACAGATAGTTTTCAGTACCAAAAAGACGAAAAATGATCAAAAAGAAGAAAAATAAAGAAAGAAATTCGAAAATCTCCAATTTGGACAAAATTCAAAGATTAGGCGTGGACACGCCTAAGGTCAGAATCCTAAATCTGCAGATTTCCAGATTTCGTTCCCAACTAAAATTCAACTGTCCAAGATCTTCTTAACCTCTAAACAAGACGTTTCCACCGAAATTAGAAGACTACTTCATCTGGACAATATCAAATCAAGATAAGGGAGAGATTTAATTGAAAGAGAGAGCTTTTTGGATGATGATTGCCGTATATAGATATATGTAAAACAGGAGGGGAGATTAGAAGAGATTGTCGTAGCATTAGATTAGGTTAGGTTTTAGAATAGGGTTTTAGGATCATCGTGTATCTTTCCTTCTTGGCTGCCGCACCCTTGCTTTCTTGGTTTTCTGCGTCATTCTAGTAGTATCTTCGTGGGTTTTGGATTGGTGGCTGACACACCTTCCTATTTTGCTGGCTTTTCTTATCTTCACGTTGGCTGCACATTCTATTTTCTTGCTCTTATTTTCTGCAGATTTCAATTAGGGATTTTTGATTTTATCATTAAAGACCAGTTATAGAGACTATTTCTTTTGTTATTTTCTTTGATTTCAATTCAAGTATGAGTAGTTAATTTTCTTATCTTGGTTGAAGGGATCCATGTTACATGTTATTATGATAAGATTTTCTGGATATTTTTCATATTGTTAATGAACATTGGATATCTTCCGATATGTCTTTCTAATTGGATTTGTTGGTTTCTAGGAGCGCTACTAGAGATTAATTAATTCAACCGCTAGGTTAACGAAATATGACGTTCAATTTCGGGAACCATAAGTAGCAATTAGGATTAACCTCTCTACGTTAGAGTCGAAAAATTCTAAGAAGATATTCGTTTGATTGATTGCATGTC
>JANZXV010000006.1:27258504-27272420 GCA_027576455.1 Erythroxylum roigii
ATGTGAGAGAAATTAAAGGTTAATTTTGGAAGTAAAATTATAAACATGTATATAAAGTCAAGAATGACACTTATTTTGAATAATTAAAATGTATCTAAAACGTCACTTATTATGAATCAGAGAGAGTAACACTTATACTTATGATTGGGGGCAAACATTGAATTGGATGATTATCCATTCAAAGCAGCATATGACTAATGGGCATATTTTCAAAGTGACTTTCATTTCTACCATTTATATGATTTGAAAGGAGGGTGATAGCAGAATCTTTACACGTAGGAAAATAGAAAAATACCATCTTGCATGCAGACAAGATTATTAATTAGATCCGATTGGCTATTGTTGCTAAGAATGTTCAACACACTCTCTCACTAGATGGGAAACAAAAATAAGAAGTAATAATTGACCTGTTTTTGTAATAGCTCTGTTTTAATTTCTAATAGTCTTAATTGAGGGCTTTACAAGTTTGAATTCGTTGTAATATTATAATTAGTTTTTTCTATAGATAATACCAATTATTTTTTTTTCAAAAAAAAAAGTTTACCCCTCCTTCTCAATCTTCTGGTAATGCCATGCATTACGAATACCTTAAGCAACTGACGCGAGAGACAAAAAAAAAATAGTTTGCTCCTCCTCCATCTTCTGGTAATGCCATGCATTACGAATACCTTAAGCAACTGACGCCAGACACCAACGCTTTTTGTAGATAAATATGTACTAGCGTGAATCACACGATATATATATAAATAACTAATGCTGCAAGTGTCAAAATTTAGGATTACATTTTTTGTTCTTGGAACTCGTGTATTTATAACTTATTCAACAAATTAAATATTCCTCCAATCGCACGATATACATATATACTATTTATTTATTGAACTAACTATTGCTGCAAGCGTCAAAATTTAGGATTACATTTTTTTCCTTGGAACTGATGTATTTATAACATATAGTGGGCAACGACTTTTCATCAATAAATTAAATATTTCTCGGAAATATCACATGTAACAATAAAATTTAAAAGTCTCAGTCTTGGCATGTTAATTAATTTTTTAACCGTTAGGTTTTATTTGTTTATCAATGATAAAAAGTGAAAATAGAATTCAATCTTGATTTTTAATTTTTATTTATTTAAATATTAAGAATGAATTAAATAAGGAATGAGAAATTAGATAAATTTTAAATAATTTTGAATTTTTATTTTCAACGAGGTATGAATATAACTTGAAATCAAATATCAATACTAATAAATTTCTCTTCTTCTTTTTCCTTGGTGTTTCTTTTTAACTAAAATTTTATATTTAATTTCTTTAGCAATCATTTTATTTTATTTTGTTGATGTTATATCAAGTAAAATAAGTTCTTTATAATTCTTTAATTATGTTCTTATCAGAAAAATAATTCACAAATGTTTAAAAAATAACAATTCATTGAATCATTGAAAGTAATTTTGATTAGTTACTTATATAATACAAAATAATTTAATTCATTATTTACAATATAAACCATATAATCACTAAATATGAATAAAAGTTTATTATTGTTATTCCTAATATTTGATATCATCCATTGAGATAATTATTAATTTATTTAATATCATTCTTAATCATTACATATACTAAACAAGTATAATCAATAATTATATTCTAATTCTAATTCCTCTTTTCATTTTCATTTTTATTTTTTATTACCGATTATCAAATGACAGTACCTCTAGACGTACAATTTTATTATGCAGCCTTTTTTGGAATAAAATAAATGTGACAACCATGTAGAGATATGTAGTTGACATAGGACAATATATAACAACAAATGTTGGGTGTAAAGTCAATAATAAATATTTTTTAAAAAATCAATACTAGTAAATATAGTGCTGATAATTGAAGACAAATTAACTGAAATGTACATAAAATTATAAACCACATTTCTTGGTTATTAACTCGATCCACCTATGTTTAAATTGACATCATTGCGCACGTACCATAAAATTATAGTCAAAGTTTAGAATCGTCAATGTGAATTAACACAAAAGGCTTAAATTTTTATGCTAAATTAAAGGGAGAATCATAAATATACATTAAAGATTGGCTTAAATTTTTATGCTAAATAAGTGTCCATGATTGTCCCACCAGTACATAACTCATGGACGACTAATTAAGAAAATTTCAAAGCAATTGGTTTATTAAGATATGCTAAAGCTAGCTGTTAAAACTTAAAACAACAGATATCTGTTTAAATGGTGTGTGTCATGGTCAATGAAATTGTACGTACGTCTATACTCCCTTCTTCTTGGATGTGTTTTACCTCCTATTACCGCTTATGGTCAATGGAGAAGGAAATGATTGATACTCTCTCGTTTTCTAGGCTTCAATTTTAGTAATACATGTAGGAGGAACTTTCTGTGCATATTTGTACACTTTCTATTTTTTATTTGAAATGACAAAAGCAAACAAAAAAAAAAGTTAGGTAGTTAAATAGGGGACAATCATGTAAAAGAGGCGTACAACTGACAAAAGTCAATATAAAAAGCAACTAGATATATTATACATACATAGGCTCGGGTGGCCACCAAGAGGGTTGCCTACGCAATTCAACGGATTGAATGGTTGTCCTTTAGGAATCCGCCTTTAGTCAAAGTTCATCGTTAATGAGAACTTCAATGAGTTGACTTGTAGCAATAGGCCAAAGAATTCCTTGTGTGGTTAACCTAACAAGTCTGCCATTCATTGAAAAGCAGGAAGTGCAGTTAAATAGGATGAGCGTAACTCACAATACCAATAAAATATCTTGGTGTTGTTATCCTTATCAATGCATGCGATATTTATTTATAGACTTCCATGAAACTTTAGTTAGAAAGGTCGCAAGCAGCCAATTCAAGTCAGTGTGTGTGCAAGTTGGCATTAATATGTGCTGGCAATAAAACGTTTCTTCTTAATGAAAGCCACGATGCTTAAGAGTTTGAAAACTAAAAATGTAAAGATACATGTTCTTCGTTGTTTTTCATGTTATCCGTCCATCTTTACAGAAAATCGACCTGAGACACACTCGTAGTGAAGTTGGCTTAACTTATAGGGAAATAAGAATGTATTCCCATCTATTAATATCCAAAATTCTGCAAAGTTCATGTACTACACTTAATGACAACTCTTTTAAGACTGACAGCAAGCAATATTATTACTAAACTACAAAGTCTGTCAATTACGTTAAGGACTAATTAATAACGCCGTAGAAAGTGTCGGATCGATGAATAGCTTAACATGTGCTTAGAGTGATTATATAATGTGCTGTTGTCCAAACAAACTTTGATGTTTGAATATTGGTTATGTTTTTGATCCAACATGTTAGGCGTTGCTTCAGGATCATACATTATATATAAGCAAAATACTTATCATATATTCGGATTGAACTCGTAAACTCTACCTTTTGGACTAGCTATCTCTTAGAAGGTATTGTTAAAAGATCATCAATTCTTAATGAAATGGATGTAGCAGTGGCTTGCTGGAAACCCAAAGTCTTTACTTAATCCGGGATGTGTGATGTATATGCCATACCGAAGTGATCTATTAATCTACTAATAATTCGTTTAATGGCAGTTCTATCTATCACTTTATTGTGAAATACCAGATTGGCCCGTTCGGCCATAAGTACGATACAATTTTGATATTTCAATTTTAGTTTTATTTTTTAGGGCTATACGGACTCGAACCGTAGACCTTTTCGGTAAAACAGATTATCAAACTTATTATTATCAAAATGATTCTAATGGATTATGATTATTTTAAATATATAAATTTAAATATATATGAATTATATATATACTATAAGAATCGGTACTGAACATCTTCCCTGTAATTGTACATGTTCCCATAGCAATAACATATTTTAGTTCGGGCATTTGTTCATATAATCTCATTAAAGAAGGATCTATTTTCATGGTTACTGTGTCGGCTGTTAAAATCAAATCCGCCTGTCTAGGGCTCGATCTTGGGTTCGAATCCCACTAAGAGGTCCACTTGACATTCCTAATATTTAGGTGGTTATGACATATTGCTATATGTCAATTTTGATATATGTTTATGAATCGTTTAATTGAAAAATTAAAGATAAATTAAAAGCAGCTTTAATTTATCTAATTCTAATTGCAAATTATAATTATAAACTATAATTATTTCCAACAAATTAGGGATTTAATGGGCCACACATAAAAGAGTAAATAAAAAGAAAATTCAATTTAAACTAATTTGGATTTAATTGTGAAGTTTGAGAAAATATATGAATCAAATATGAGATATTTAATTTTATTAAAATTAGATTATAATTATAATTATAGTATTATTTTAATCATAATTAAGAAGTTTATTTTTAATAAGAAAGATACTCTTTTTGTTTTTTTTTATTCTATAAATAGGAGAAAGGAATAACTAGCACTCTTATATATCTTTCCTCGCAAGTATTGAGTTATTTTTTCTCTACCCTATAATACTGTTAAAGGCTAGATATGTGAGCAACTTGTGGTTGATAGATAGAGAAGAAAATTTTATGCAAGAATCTGAATCATGTACATTTCAACCATTTTATTTAAGATTCATAATTTTCAAGTTAATCAATTAAAGATATCCTATCTGAAAATTGTAATTTTTTTTTCTGTGCCTATGATTGGATCATAGTTAATTTTCGAACAAAAAGATGTTTATACCAAAAGCATAGGTAACGGTGATGATAAATTTAAGGATAAGGCTTCCATTGCATTTTGTAGAGGAAACGGCTGACTCTCAATCATTAATAATGTAATTGGAGTTGAAATTCACAAGAATTTGTAGCTATATGAACCTTGAGAAAAAGCAGTCAAACAATAGGTGGTTATGTGCTTCCAAATCATAAGGGCATAGAGAACAACTCCTATTGCCAAAGGAATGAAGGATATCGAGTCCTAAGTCCATAAATTTCCTTTAATAAAAAAACCACGGTATATAACTTGCTTTTGGTTAGTGGTGAATGAATTAAGGGACTTAACTCAAGTGATACATCTCTCTATTTTGCATTAGCTTTTGATACATCGTTTTTATCACCATTCCATTAAAAAATTCTTCATTTTTTTATTAATTGATTTATTAATTGACATAAGAATACTTAGATATGAACTATAATAGAGTCATTTATTATCCTAATTATCCAAATTCTTATCCATCATTTCCATTAAAGGATAATAGTCTCTATTAGCAAGCCTAGTAAGCAATATTAGGATTCCCACATATTTCATAGTCAACTTCCCTTCTTGAAAACTTATGAACTAAACTAGTCTCATAGTTGAACATGAATTATCACATGATACATATCTATAATTCTTATTAGAGTTTACTGTTAGACCCAACTAATTTTTTAAGTCTTCCAAAACTTTAGTGAAATAAGAAATAGATATTTTCTTTAGAAAATAAAATCAAATTAACTAAAAATGGAAAACTAAAAAGCTTTAACTTTTTACATTTGTAATGGTACCTAAAGTCATTGCATCTGTTGATGTTTGTTGATATAAAGATGTTGAGAACCTTCATGATAATCATAAAATAGGTAAGGAGAGATAGAGTCTCCTTAACTTAGCTCTTTATCCCTTTTAAACATAAGAGAGGGTTTACTATTAATGATGACTACATAATTCGGGTTATGAAATGTTGGGGTTATACAGGAGGCTCGAAGCCTAACCTATTATGGCCTAAAGTCAACAACCTAGGTCTGGTTAACCCAGGCTTCAAGTTGGGCTTAAGCCTTAGGGCTAACCTAAGACTTGACTTGATAATTCGTGCCCTCATCACAAAATAACATTATTTTAAATAGCCTGAGTGGATTCATTTTGTGGGACTTAAGCCTATTAGATTTGGGCGTGGCTCAAGCTACACCTTAAGGTTTGGTCAAGTTGGACTAGTGATGGGCTCAACAAAACCGGAACCATTTCCATCTTTAATTAGGATATCAAATTGACAAAATTAGGGAAATTTGAAGGCTTCAAACGAATTGATTAGGAATTCCCATTCCGCTTAATCATAAGTGCAATTTAATTTTGAGCTCCTTTTATGGTAGTAATAAAAAATTACTGGTTTGAAAGCATGTTATCCTTAATACTTCTTGCTTTTAACAAAAACGCTTTGAGTATAACTAATGATGATTCAAGTAACATGATCAAGTTTTGACACCAACATCTCATAGATGACTTTGTAAATGGTGTTACAATAAGAGATAGGCTGGTAACTATTAAATATTGAAGAGTTATAAGTTTTTATAGCCAATGTAATATAAATTTTATTAATTTCCTTCAACATTATCCCTTTGGTAAAAATTATAAACCACATCTAATACCATAACCCTAAAAAATGAGATTACCTTCAAATTTTAAGTTTGAAAAGTCTGCAAATTAACACAATGCTTAAAATCATCATTATCATCACTTAGTTTGTTAAAATTACCATCTACTATATATTAACACAAAATGGTGTTAAAATCCTTGAGAATGATCGAAAGAAGGGAGGTGCTTTGTTTAATGATTAAGAGATATGACCACATTTGCTTTTTGATAAAAGAATTGTTTGAGGCATTGACAAATGTTCTCTAGGAGCTGTGATTAGAAAGAAGACAATTTTCTTACATATGAATGTGTTGGTTCAATATAGATAAGACTAACATTGTAATTTGGTTAGGATCATAAGCTACTAATATGTGGTCGTCATAGTGGTGAGTAATATTATCAAATAATTACTAATTTTGGAATACCAAAGAAATGTAAGGACGCATATTGAAGGTAGGGATGACAATTGTACCCGAACCCGATGGGTACCCGATAAAATTACCCGAACGGGGGCGGATATGGGGAGCAAATTTTTACCCGTTTACCCGTATGGGGGGTATATGAAAATACCCGTCGGGTATCGGGGCAAATATGGGGATACCACCCCCATACCCGTTTACCCGTTTACCCGTTTATGATTATATATATATACAAAAAAATTAAAAATCCCTGTCGTTTATCACTATTAACGTTGCCGTTTATCATTATACATATACACTAATACACACAAAATGTCAAAATCCCTAAGGACCCTAACTTGTTTATCATTCCCCGACTGCCGACTCTGTTACTCCAGCACAGCAACCATCGTCTTCTTCCTTCCAGCAACGCCGTGTCCGGTGTCCCCGTCAACGCCGTCGTCTTCTTCCATCAACGCCGTCGCCGTCTCCAGCAACCATCGTCTTCTTCCAGCCGTCTTCTCCTCTTCTCCGACGCCGAGTCTCCGACGCCGTCTTCTCCTCTTCTCCGACGCCGAGTCGCCGACCCTCTTCTCCGACGACGACCCTTCATCCGCGAGGTTGTACTTCTGTACTTGTTTTACTTGCTAGTGAAAAGTGTTGCTGTGACTTAGATTCAAACCAGTGGTTTTCTGCAAACGGTTTCCTAACCCGATGGCCAGATTGCTTTGGTTTTGGCGAGCTTTGATCTGCATGTTATTTTCTGCAGATCAGTGTGTATATGTAGATTTGTGTTTGGAAATGCTGCGTCGTCTAATGGTTGATGCTGAAATAGTTTATATTGATGAATTTTTACTGTTGGTAAATTATAGTTTCCTGAATCTAAATTCTTCGTCTCTTTAGTGGTTGAGAAAGCTAGAGAAGCAAGATAGACTGAAGAAGAAATTGGGATGGGTTTTTGTTTTGTTTAGACCATCTGCTCATAAGAACTAAGAGCTTGCATGGTCATTTCTGTTTCTGTTTTGATGCTAAACAATTGAAATAACTTCGGTAAACTAGGATTATATCCTTTAATAAGGTAGTAGAGTTGTTTCCTTTGTAATTGCTAGATGCTTAGCCAAGATTTCTGAAACTATGCTGGGAATTATGCTCTGAAATGCAATTCAAAATGAAGCAACAGCTTTGAAGTGAAATCTAGTTGTCAGTCATTGCTAGTGTGACCTTCTGGTGTTGTGTTTGTCATTTTTACTGGTACATTTTCTTTTGGTAATTCTTTTGTATTGGTACACTTACCTTAACTTGTTTCTTATGTTAAAGGAATGATTATTTCCAAGAATAAAGAGTAGTTCCCTATCCATTGCGTTGTCTGTTACTTGCTCAAACCATTAATGTTGTTATAAGATTATAATCAGATGTGTTTGCTTACAGTGTGTGATGGATTCTGATAACCGCGCACCTGTTGATGGGCTTGACACATGCCACCAAAATGGAGTTCACAAGCCAAGTCCTACCTCTGAAGATGATTATACTGTTTCTAGTTCTGTGAATGGAAATCCTGAAAAAACTTTGTCATCTGGTTCACCAAATGGGAATTTGGAAAATGAACATAAGTTGGATGACATAGCTGCTAATAGTTCATCCTATAATGTCACTGAAGGATCAGAATTTCTTGTTGGAAGCATTGGATTGCTGCCTGTATCTGAGGTAGGAGTTGTTCTGGTCTAGTTATTTGTTGATGGGAAGGACTAAGCTGATACATACCCTGTTTTTTTCTATATAGGATGGGGAAGTGAAAGATTTACATAATTTGGAACAAGCCAGACCACAAAAAGGTTCAGGAAAGAGCAAGAATGAGAAGCCCTTGAATATAAGAAATGCCTCATCCACTCAGATGAAAAAGGGAAAGAACGTGAAAGATGCTGGGGTATCACCTGCTGGGTCAAATGGGCCTGTTGCTTTGAATTCAAGACCAAAACAACCTTTGAAAAACAAATCATTCAATGAGAAACTTGTTCCTGCTTCTAAGGTATTAGATGATATTGAGAAAGTGTATTTCTTATGTGTCATGTATAATCACTATCAATGATTATGCTTACATTCCTTTATCTGCTGTAAACAGCAATCTGGAAAGGTTGGTGTAGAGTTGACCGACGGCCTCATGTATGTTTTGAATCCACATACTTCTGGTTTGTTAGTATGTGATGGAGCCATATTTTTTACAAATTAAAATTTATATTTAAAATAGTGAAACATTCACATATTTGAAGTAAATGGTATTGTAAAATAATCACAGCCTTTGTCTCATTGTGAACTGTGATTTCATACATACAGGGAGAAGGCAAAATTGAATCCTCTGAAGGAAGGTCCTGCTCATAAAGCTGAAGGAGATACACAATCTTCGTATCCTTTTTACATGAACAATTATATTTTGTATGGTTTTCTGCTATTGTTGCTTATGTCTCTGGTTTGTTGTCTGGCTTTCTTAAGCTTATCCTTGATCAATGTATAGAAGTCCTAATGCAGAAAACACAAAACCACGAAAGGTGGGTGCACTTCCTAATTATGGTTTTAGCTTCAAGTGTGACGAACGAGCTGAGAAAAGGAAAGAGGTTAGCTTTTTTATGGTCATTTCTCTGGTCAACAGGTGGAATCCTTTCTTTTTGATGTCAACATAATCTTCCTGGCATTGATACTTTGCAGTTCTATACTAAACTTGAGGAGAAGATTCATGCAAAGGAAGTGGAAAAAAATACCATGCAAGCCAAGTCAAAGGTATGATAGATATATGACTATGAGACCATATTTTGTACATATTTTCTAGATTCCAAGGAAACTTTGCAATTCTCGTACAGGAAACCCAAGAAGCTGAAATAAAATTACTTAGGAAGAGTTTGGCATTTAAAGCTACACCAATGCCTACTTTCTATCAGGAGCCTCCACCACCTAAGACGGAGCTAAAGAAGGTTTGTGCTTTTAATTACTACGACAATTGTTTCCTGAATTCATACTAGAACTACTAAAGATCTGGATCTTGTAGTTCAAGCTGCAAACTTTGTTTTGTGCTGACTTGGATATTCTGTTTATTAAATTAGACTTGGTGGATTTTTTACATCCTATCATCTACTTTAGATTCACATTTTATCATGCTTCCAGTCAGGTTGTCAAATATTAACGTTCTTATATGGCAATTGGAAAAGATTTCTAATTTTGTGATTATAAACGTATTATGCTCAGTAGAGACTTATGTCACTTTAATTTGTGTAATAGAATTCTTTCAATACTTTCTACTGACCCTGATTCTTGCTGGCCAAAATTATGATGGCAACCAATCCTGAATGGTAAAGAAGCCGCAAGTCTCATGTTCATAGTGAATGCTAAATGCAATATGTATTCTGAGTTAATTTGGTTGTGCGTGGGTTTATACCATCTTGTCTTTCCTTGACAATGCTAAATGCAATATGTATTCTGAGTTAATTTGGTTGTGCGTGGGTTTATACCATCTTGTCTTTCCTTGACAAATCCTCGCATTATATTTGTTTTGAGTTTTATCCCTCTTCTGTATATCATATTTATTCAGTCAAAAGTTTATAGTGACAGTTTGTCATTTTTATATTACATCTCATTATATATGGTTGACATAGTAGCAGCATAATATATACACTTCTGCATCTCTGCTTGGTATTTGTCCAAACTTTTAGACTTGAAGTAGTGTCATGCAACCTCTTATGACAATTTGCATGTACCATGATCATCTGATTGCATGCCTAAATTTTGGCAGTCTGTTTACCGTGCGATTTTTACATATAAATTCTACCTTAACTCTCTTGATATCTTATTGTCTTGCATAATTTAGTTTTTTAAATTGCAGGCAGTATTTCCTTTGTAGGAAGAGGTTATTGTGTTTTTCAAAGTAGAAACAAGTTGATAAGAAATTTCTTATGTTGCTTTTGATCATATGGTCTCTGTTAGGAGGTTTCATTCAGAAAACTCAGTTTGATAACCTTATATGAATATTGCTGTCTCCTTATGGCAACCTAGAGACTAGGTTCTTGAAGTGCGGACTATCATCTAATATACATTTCAATGCCTTAAATTGTTAATATGAGGCAGATACCTCCAACTAGAGCCAAATCTCCCAAGCTAGGTCGAAGGAAGAGCTCATCCCCTGCGGATCCTGAAGGAAATGATTGCCAGACCAATCGACCATCTCGGCTAAGTTTAGATGAGAAAGTTTCTCAGAAGAATCCTAAAGGTCTTTCACAAGGAAATGATTGTCAGACCATCCGACCAGCTCGGCTAAGTTTAGATGAGAAAGTTTCTCGGAACCATTCTAAACGTCTTTCACCTGTTCCTTCAAAGAAGACACATGGAAAGTCCCTCCAGAAGCTGCCTTTTGAAAAAACCAGTTTGGCAAATGTGATGAACGAGGAAAATGCCCCATCATCCAATGGATCAAAAGAAGAGAATACCAACATTTCTATAGAGAACAATTATGATAAAGTTCTTACTCAAGAGCAAGAGACCATTCCCAGAGCTGGGGCAAGTGAAATCCATTCCCAGACAAGTGGGGAGATAGTAGCTCTAGAGCAGCAATCCGCTATGGTGCAAGAGCCTCTAGCATTGGAGCAGTAAGCATGGTGGTAATGAAATTGAAATTGCTCATATGCAAAGCCCCACAAATCCTCATCTGCATTAATAAGAGGTTCATAAGTTCCCTTATCTGACGATTAAGGCGTGAAGGATTTGCATTTTTCACTGTATTGTGATTGTCCATAGTCAGCACCAATGGTTGTTTTGCATGCCTTCCTTTTGAAGTTGCTGGTCTTCTAATTAGAATTCTACATTCTGCTTGCAGCATTATATGTTGTCATTTGAGAAGTTATTCTATGTTATTAAGCATGGATTGTTTGCCTGCTTACTGGAAATATTGTCGAGAATTTTGGAGAAGTCTGCTGCTACATAGGTGGTTGTGGTTAAAGGAATGATCTGTTGGAACTCTTATATTGAACAACTGGAATTGTTGATTAAGGTTGGTTTTGTTGTAACTGTCCCATCTTTATTTATTTCTCGTTATCATTGTCGTGATTTACTTTATAAGTATTTCGTTATCTCGCAACCCGTTGCTGAATAGCAAAGTTTCAGTTTGCCACCAATATGGTCTAGTCCCAAGACGGATTCAAGTTCCAATCAACTTTGACAGGATCTATTTTGCTAGTGTTGTGGCACATTGTAATGACCGAGTTGATTGAAAATTCAAATGTTCTTGGTGCTTGGTAGCCAAATGGTACTTTATTTACGTTACCCTTTTTGTCTTTTCAATTTGATAAATAGCATCAGAGAGAGGATCACAAAAATGAGAAGTAAAATGAAAATTCCATCAATTTTTGTCGAGAAAAAGTGAAACTCCATGACTGAGACTGACTAGGTATAATAACTTGTATTATCCTTTGGAAAACAGTAGGAAGCATCAGGCGTGAGAGGAATTGGAATTTGATTGGGAACATTGTTGTGGGTTGAATTTGATTGGAATTGCGATTTCTCCTCGTGCCCGGCATCCCACTCCCACAGGAATCTAGCATAAGACGCCATGACGTAACTGTTGATTATTTTAGCAAAGGTTAAGACAAGATACAGGTTAAGAAGGCTCATTAGCTGGCAATCATGGTCTTGATTATGTTTACCAGTCATCAGGAGATGATTGAAGAGCTCGATCGAAGTAAGCACCATCCCTGTGATTACTCCACACTAGACCACCATACATTGACAATACGTTGCCATCTCCTCCACTCGTCAGAATCGCTCTTTCACAGTACTCTTCCGCTTTCAGGCCATCACCTCGCACCTAATTATGTTCTTGATCATCAGAAATCCCTATCCCATGCAAAAGGAAAAGGGCGTTCAAATATGCTTTATTTACCTCTTTTAAGAATCTTGCGTAGTTGGCAAGAAGAAGAGCGTCACCGGGGTAGGTCTGGATCATCCCCTGATAATATATGTCGTCCATTGTCTCATTCCCGTACGCCTCATGATCATGAATGGAACTCACCCCGGCTCCGACACCGGTGGTGACCAGTTCCTCGTCTGTGGACGAAGGCGATGCTTCCTGTTTCAGAAGGACTAGTGGCCTCTTGGAGAACAACTTCTCGGTTGAGAAGTAAAGTCTCTTAAGATCACCCTCAGAGGCTCTACGTTCAAGGGACATTGAAACAGGTCTAGTGGATGGGAGCCTGACATTGTAATCGGGTTCTTGGTTTGACTTTGATTGGAGGACAAGCGATTTTAAGATGGGTGAGGAACTGCTTCTCAGAAGCATTTTTCTCTCGAGTCACAGTTTTCTTGTTCTCCTTCGGATGAGAAGATGGAAAAGATCAGAAGAGATGTTACAGTCCAAAATGGAGACAAGGGCACTAACATATAAGAAGATTTGGATAATCTGGTCGGCAGTTAACAACGTTGAAAATATAGGTCAAGATCTTTTGTCCATTTTATTTCTGTTCCTACTCTGTCTTACGAATCTAAGTCATCCATTTATGTGAGCCCTGGGTCCTGTATAAATGGATGGCTGATATTCATGGGACAAGATAGGGACAAAGTAAAATAGACAGAAAATCTCGTCCCATTGCCGCTTCTAAAAATAAGAAATAAAACGCTATATTTTTACATAAATGCATGAGTTAAGTTGTGTGTACTATTATTGCAAAGTCCTAAGAAATATTTACTAAATTACGTCCAACTAAAGATTGTTACAGTTGATAATTAAGAGAAAAGAGAAGGTATATCTTCCAACCCATGCTTTCTTTTGTTTGAAACAGGATTATATAGAGGATGCCACTAATGCCTTTCCACTTAGGTATTCTAAGTTCTAACCCTTAACCAATTATAAATTCAAAGTTCTAATTGGAATCAAAGTTACTAATCATTTGCCCCCTTTGCACGGTTTTAATAATATTATTCATAGTCTGAATAATATTAAACTAATTAATTATATATTAACTCAATTTAATCATATTCATCATGACTTTGACCTTTTCTGTGTATTTCAATTCAATAACTAATAATTATAATTTACATTAATGGAGTGATTATTTAGTTAATAATCAATATTCAAATCAATCAATTAATTATGTTACTATTATTATGAATAAAGTGATAAATAAAT
Source organism: Erythroxylum roigii (assembly GCA_027576455.1). Lineage (NCBI taxonomy): Eukaryota > Viridiplantae > Streptophyta > Magnoliopsida > Malpighiales > Erythroxylaceae > Erythroxylum > Erythroxylum roigii. Next base: position 27,272,399 of record JANZXV010000006.1, read on the forward strand.
TAAATGTGAACTCCTAGTTGTA
>JANZXV010000006.1:27294365-27305014 GCA_027576455.1 Erythroxylum roigii
ATGCATAGGAGTTGACATTGGTTTGACCTTCTCCATTTTATATTTGACTAAAAGTTCTTTGATATATTTTTGTTGATAAATAAAATTCTTTTCTTCAGTTTGTTTAATTTGTAAACCAAGAAAGAATTTCAATTCACCCATCATACTCATTTCAAATTCAATTTTCATAAGATTTTCAAAACTCGAACTTAACTTCTTAAAAGTTGCACCAAAAATAATATCATTTACATATATTTGTACAACTATAAAATCATTTTCAACACGTTTTCTAAACAAGGTCTTATCTACTTGACCTCTAATAAAGTCATTTTTAATCAAAAATGAACTCAGACGATCATACCAAGCACGAGGTGCTTATTTTAATCCATACAAAGCTTTATGAAGTCTATACACATAGTCTGGTTTATCAATATCTTCAAAACCAAGGGATTGCTTTACATAAACTTCATCTATAAAACCATTCAAAAAAGCACTTTTCACATCCATTTGAAACAATTTTAGATCATGACAAACAACATATGCAAGCAATATCCTAATAGCTTCTAGTCTAGCTATAGGAGCATATGTTTCATTATAATCTATTCCTTCTTGTTGATTATAGCCTTGAGCTACTAATCTAGCTTTGTTATCGTTTACTCTTCCTGATTCGTCTAGTTTATTTTTTAATACCTATCTGGTTCCTATGATAGACTTATTGGATGGTCTAGGAACTAACGATCAAACTTTGTTCCTTGTAAATTGATTTAACTCCTCTTGCATGGCTAAAAACCAAGCTTCGTCTTGAAGAGCTTCATCAATTTTCTTAGGTTCTAATTCAAAAACAAAAGCTACATTTACCTCTCTTTTAAAATTAGATTGGGTGAGAAGATTTATACTTTCAGTTTTTTCTCATACTAAAGTTTTCAGAGACATCTTCTACCTTAACAGGTGGATCATCTGATGGTGACGTGTCTAGATTATTGACTAAAAGAGCAGATAGAGTTTCATCATCAGAAATGTCTCTTCGATCTAAATGAGAATCATCATCAAATTTTACATGCATAGATTCTTCAACAGATTTAGACATAAGATTATAAACTCTGTAAGCTTTAGAAGTAACCGAATATCCTAGAAAAATTCCTGAATTGATTTTAGAATCAAATTTATCCAACTTTTCTTTTATATTCAATATAGTGCATTTGCAACGAAAAAGATGGAAGTAAGATATATTTGGCTTTCTTCCTTTCCATAACCCATATGGAGTTTTATTTAAAATAGGTCGCAAAAATACTCCATTTTGAATATAACAAGCTGTATTTGCAACTTCTACCTAAAAATACTTAGGAAGATTCATTTCACATAGCATAGTCCTTGCCATTTCCTGAATTGTCCTATTCTTTCTTTCTACAACTCCATTCTGTTGAGGAGTTCTAAGAGCAGAGAAATTATGAAAAATTCCATTCTCTTCACAAAACATTTTGAATTTTTTATTTTCAAATTCTCCGCCATTTTCACTCCTAATTCCAGCAATAGAAATTCCTTTTTCATTTTGTAATTTTTTGGATAAAACCTTAAAGCACTTAAGAGATTCATCTTTATGAAATAAAAACAATATCCAACAAAATCTAGTGAAGTCATCAACAATTACGAGACCATACTTCTTTCTGCCTAGACTTAGTGTTCTAGCAGGACCAAACAAATCTATATGTAACATCTCTAGAGGTCTAGACGAAGTTACAACATTTTTAGAAAAAAAAAAGATGTTTTAACTTATTTTTCTTTTTGACAACTCTCATAAAAGAAATCTTTGTTAAAACTTATATTTGGTAATCCTCTTACCAAATAATGTCTAACTAACTTGGAAATATGTTTAAAACTAATATGACCTAGCTTTTTATATCAGTTTTTCCTCATCTGTTGATATAAGACATAAAATATTTTGACTTTTCAAATTGTCTAAGTTAAATTTATAGAGATTATTTCATCTCTTGGCATAAAAGAATAGGGAACCGTCTTTGTTTTTGACGACACAAGAATTTTGATTAAAGGATACTTCAAAACCAGAACCACATAATTAACTTACACTAATTAGATTATGCTTTAAGCCTTCAACTAGCAGAACATTATCAATAGACGAAAAAGAATCTTTACTAATTTTGCCGATTCCAACTATTTTGCCCAGCTGGTTGTCTCCAAAAGTTACTGATCCTCCTTGCTTATGTTGGAGGTCTAGGAACATAGACTTTCTTCCCGTCATATGTCGCGAGCAGCCACTGTCCAAGTATCATTGGTACTGGTTACTTTTTCCAAAAAAAGGAAATCTGGAGTATATATTATATCCTTCTTAGGTACCCATATTTTCTTAGGTCCTTTGGGGTTAGCCTTACAATTGCTCATCGAATAATAGGAAGAATATTGTTTCTTTCTCCTTCTATTAGGAACAAAACTCTTATTATGAAGAACATTACTATTATCAAAACCTAAACCACTCTTATCATTTGGATGTCTATATCTTCCAATCATATCATTCATCCTTTTTGTACTTTCAGTAAATGTTGATAAATCTGCTGAGAGACTGTTAATCCGTTATTTTAGTTGATTAATTTCCTCAGATCTATCTACAGTTACTTTCTTTTTCATATCGTCTACTTGTTTCTTAAGGCAGATGTTTTCTTTTTCTAAAAGTAATGTGTTCTTCAAACTTTCAGCAAATTCCTTTTTCAATATCCTATATTGTTTTAAGATAGCATGTGAATCTTCTAACAATTCAAAATACGCATCCTGAAGATCATTAAAGATAGAAATTACCTTATCATTGCATTCCGTCTCAGCTACCAAACATATGTTTGCTTGTTCTGATGTTTCTGAGTCGGATTCAGATTCAAACAAATCTAGATCTTCCCAAGTTGCCATCATGCTCCTTTTGTTTTCTTTACTTTTCTTCTGTTTTCTTTTGAGCAACGGGCATTGAGACTTGTAATATCATGGTTAATTGCACTCATAGCAGACGATAGAACTTTTCTCGTTCTTTGAATCGTCTTTACTATTCTTCTTAAAAGAGAAGTCTTTATTTCTCCTTGATTTCTTTTTCCACATCCTTCTAATCTTTCTTGAGATGAAGGATAGTTCATCATCATCTTCACTTGAATCTTGATTAGATTCACTATCATCTTCATTCTTGATTTCTTCAATCTTTAATGCTTTTGAAGATGTGCTTCTATTTTTCTGCATCCTTTGATTCTTTTGGCCAGCCTTCAATGCAATAGATTTATCTTTTTTAGGTTTATCTTCTGCATCAATCTCTACTTCATGAATTTTCAGTGAACCAAACAATTCATCTAACTTCAGCTGACTTAAATTCTTGGCCTCTTCTATTGCTGTTACTTTGGGTCTCCATCTTTTTGGAAGACTCATGAGAATCTTTCTGACATGATCTTGACTTTCGTAGATTCTCCCCAGAGCTTTAAGTCCATTAATAATTGTTTAGAATCGTCCAAACATCTGATCGATAGTCTCATCATCTTTCATCTTGAATAGCATATACTGATGAACAAGAATACTAATCTTAGACTCTTTCACTTGATTTGCGCCTTTATGTGCACTAGCTAATGTGTCCCACATTTCCTTTGCATATTTACATCTATGAACCTTATCATATTCGCTTCTGCTTAGAGCATAACTTAAAAAGAACTTGGCCTTTGAATTTAACTAAAAGCGAGCTTTCTGATCAACCGTCCATTGGTCATGAGAGATACTATTCCCTTCGTTGTCTGTTGGTGTAAATAGTCCATTTTCAATAATATCCCAAAGATCAATATGTGTGGATTCTATGAAGAGCCGCATCCTGTCCTTCTAATAATGATAATCTTCACCATTGAATGTAGGAGGTCTTGTGACGGAGGCACCTTTGACTATAAAAAACATATGATTCAGCCATGGATCTTTGTCCTCACTTTGTAACAATGTTTCTTGGAAACTGAAGTAAATCACTTGTTAATATAGAAATCACGTAAAATATATAGAATACACGAGAAGGGGGTTGAATTGTGTAAAATCTTCAAAGATATTAATCTTTAAAATTTTCTTGAAATTCTTTGCAAATTCAGATAATCACAAAAAGAATTCTCTTAAGTTGATGATTTGTGTCACTTAGATTTTTCTGCGCACTTAACAAACTCATCAAAACAGTTCACACATTTCTAAGATTATTATTATTTGATTGTCATCAAAATTAATAGTGAAGTGAAGTCTTCTTGGCTTAATAATTGTTGCCTATGGTTATGCTTTCTTAGTATTCTTATTCGAGTGTGAGAGTTAAATATTACGAGAATCATGAGGCATTTGAGAACAAAATTTTGCTCGTCAAAAATCACGTGAAAAGACTGAATCTCACTTAAACAGACCTAAGTGAGATTAGCGTGCAGAGGTATATGTGCAACTTGCGATATAAGTTTAGTGTTCGGAAGATCTTTGTAACACCTAATATTATATGTCTTAAGTTTAATTTTTAAATATATTTTTGAATATTCTAAATTGCTCAGTTGTGTCAAATTATCTTAACTTTGATAAGGAATCTATATTCATTTTTATTAAATTAATATTGTTAAGTCCAATGTCTTGCTTTTGATAAAAAAATTAATTAAAATCTATTTGCTTAATTTTTTAAAATTAATGCCGTTTTAAATTATTCTCTCTTTTATATTACTAATCACTATTTACTTTTCTAAGTCTAATAATAAAATAGCACTTGGGGCCTTGGTCTACTCAAAACATGAAAGAATAATATAAATTCAAGAGTCTGCCTATGCAACAAGTATGAATGTATTATTATCAAAATCATGTTATTTTCAAACTTAAGGAGTATCATAGTGCTATTATTACCCAAATGAAGAAAGATATAAAAATGAGTTATTAATTATAACTGGAGACTAAAGTTGAGCTAACGGATAGAGACAATAGTGTAGAGTTTTCTTTGTTAACCTATATAAAAAAAAACACAAGTGAAGATTTATATCTCAGTGGTAAAAATCCAAAGCAATCAAATGAAAAAGTAGTTAATCGAGAAGTAACAAGTAAAGAAAACAAACCACATCAAAGGAAAGGGATTAGCTAATCATTATAATTAGAATCATCAATAGTTTGCAATATTTTATCTCTATGTAGAAATATTATTATATAAATTGTACCTAATTATGTAACAATTTTATCAAATGAATATTCAAGACACAATAATTAATAATTAAATATACCTTTATCTTTGAAAATTTAGTCCTTAGAAATTCTTGCTTATATAATATATCATCCTTTGATGTTCTTATTCCTAAACTAGCACTGAACCAAACACTTCTAGTGCAACAGAGATTTATAAATATTGATTTTCTCTATTATGAGGAGTAGTGAGAGGAGGTGGATTTTACATGAGTATTAATATTCATTATTTTATTTAAACATTAGTTTTGCCTTAGTATCTTAAAGAATTCAAGATACCTTTTAATTGACCTAAAAAGAAAATGAGATAGACTTGTTATTTTATTTATGATGCCTTATGTTTTCTTTAAGATTTTTGGTGGTTTTATATCAATAACTACTCCAATCTTGTTGAGGTCGGACTTAATGCCTTGTTGGCTCACCATAAATCCTAAGAACTTTTATATGGATGTCCTAAACTTATACTTTTTAGGTTTAGTTTCATCCTATACTTTTTAATGTTTCAAAGAATTTTTGTAGGTTTGCTAAATGATCTCTCCTCGCTTTTACTTTAAGCATTATATCATCCATATATACCTCTATATATTTGTTAATCTTTTAATGAAACATAAAATTAGCTAGCCTTTGATAGCTAGTCCTTGTATTTTTTAGTCTAAGTGGCATCATTTTGTAATAATATGTTCCGTTATGTGCAACAAATGCCTCTTTTCTTCATCATATTTACACATACAAATCTAGTTATAACCTGAGTAGGCGTCTGTATAGTTCAACCATCACTAGCCTATTATGACATCTACAAGCATATCTTTCTTTAGAAATAGTTAACTATCCTTTGGAGAAACTCTTTTTCAGATTTATAAAATCTATACACATATTCCACTTGTTCTTATACTTTTTAACTATTGTCATATTAACAAGCCAGTTTGGATATACCACTTCCCTTATAAACTTGCACTTAAAAAAATTTTCACCTCTACCTATTCTACCTATTGTTATTCTTTTTTTTTTCATCATAAGACTACCATAGGGCCTAATATTCAATATGTAGGTTATTACATATACTTTAAATCCTTTCATATATGAAGGAGACCACATAAATACCTTTCACTCTTCTTTTACTAAAGACACCATTTTGGTGCACTACTATTAATCTATATATGTTACTACTTGCAATCCTTTATTTTTATTTGAATCTTTGACTTAAACTTCTCAATTTTTTAATTTTTCCTGGTTTTGTCTTCAGTAAGCTTGGGTTCCATTTTTTTCACATTAATCCATTAGGGTGGATTTTTCTTCTTTGTTGAAACCATTTAGCATTGTCTTGCCAATTAGTAGTTCTCCAAGACTTCCTATGTAACTTTCTCCATTGGAAACTTTTTAGGCAGCTAGTATGGTGACATGATGGTTCTTACTGTATATAATATATGTTTACCAAAAATAGTGTTATATACAGTAGGTCTACTATGATATGAGACTATCATCTTGGTTGTTTTTTTAAGGTATTCTCCATCTATAATAAGAAGATCTATTTTCCCTTCAAGGAAGACTTGATCTCCTTCAAATTTGATCAAAGGAAAAGAATGTAGATATGGATATCATTTTGAGTCCTATAACCTTAAAGACCTTGTAGAAAAGGACGTTGACATAACTATCATTATTGACTAGGATTTATTTCACTTTAAAGTTTATGATATTTGCTTTGACGACTATTATATCTTTATAAGAATTACATAGGTTTGACCCTTCCTATTTTTCAAATAAAATTTGTCTCCCTATTCAACATCTTTTAATATTAGCATTATTATGGCATTTATTTGGGTGAATCGGGCAGACCTCTTTAACTAGGATTAGTTGTAGCTACTATCTCCCCTAGCAATCATAGTAATGACTAATATAAGTACTTTGTTTCTCCAACTCTAGTTTGGAGTCCATAACCTACACCTAACTATGGTTTGATCTTATCTTATCCATGTGATAAACATCTTTATAAGGGAACACTCTTGTCTTTCCTTTGAAATTGTTCCAAATGTCTTAGTTGTAGGAGTTCATTGATAATATATCTAAGGTTTTTGCATTCTTCAATGTCATGGCCATAGTCTCATAGAATTTGCTCTAATTTTCTATTAATCACCTTCCTGGTGGCATTGACCAAATAAGGTTTCACTAGATCTTGTTCTTTTATGAAATTTAAAATGTAATTCATAAATGTGCTTAATATAGAAAACTTCACTTTCGCTCTTCCTCTAGACCTACCATTTTTCTTTGGGTGCTCAATAGTCTTGTGTCCTTTTAGTAAAACCTATTATATTGTTTTCCTTCTGTGTGCAATGGATATTGCTCACATCTGTGATGTTGTCCATGTTGTAGAGACTTGTTTGAGCATTTTATATACAATTAAACCTTTTTTAGGTCAATGTACTTTCTCATTATCATGAACTTCTTTAAACGTATGCACTTTATCCATATGTATACTAGTTTTTAAGGGTTGGTGCCTTTTCAACCCTTTCTTAAAAGTAATAGTGACAATAGAGGTGTTAAAACTATTTAATAATTTTGTAACTTCTATGAATCATTTTATTTATCACCTAAATTTTGTATTACCTTAAATAAAGGTACTGAGTTGCAAGGTCTACATCGATTATTGACAAAGTGAGTCTTGAACTAGTTTTTCAATCACCTGAATTTTATTATTGAGCTTGTAAGAGTATTTGACACCAGTCTCTCACTACGCTAGTAAGTACAGATAAGAAAGCATGACTATCTATTACGTATGTTGCTCCATGAAGGTCCATCATTTTCCTGAATCGCATATTATGATCACAAAAATTTGTCATGCTATTATAGAGCTCTATTGGTGACGGTTTGAAATTTAGTGGTAAGGGTTTAAGTAGTATGCTTTTGGTAAGAAGGCCATCATAGTTGACATATGGCTCTTGATTTTGCTTTTTCTTTTATGACACATTAGGTGATGCTTATTTGTGGTTACATGTTACGAGTGGATTTGAGACATTATTCTGATTCACGAACCTCTCTTGACTTAGCATTTTGCTGTAGGATGCCTAATCTAGCACTAGTTTTATCTGTTGGATACTCTAAGGTAGTTCAAATCTGACCTCGTAATTTTTTACAGAAGCAGGTCTAGATTAGAGAGTCACAATTAAGATCAACATTTGTCGTTACATATTTTCAATCGTTAATAGAAGGCTTGCATAATTGAAATAGGAAAGTAGTTGTAAGGACGAACAAGGTTAGCAATCATGAAAATGAAGGAGGTGAGTATAACAATTCCATTTCTTATTAAAAAAAAGAAAAATGTGAGCATGTGATTGATATCCTAATGATTCTTAATATTAACAAATCACAACTTCATAATAATTTGTAACACCCCACTCTCATAGGGCATATCCTCGAATATATCGACATTATTCGAGAACATACTCTACGAGGGTGGCATGCTAGAATAGTCAAACAATCGAAACTCGTTACAAATATTTTTTTGAACATCACATCCATATTTAGGAAATCAATAAACAAATTGGGCCTACTTTATTCATAAACATTTTCATTCACAAGTTTTACTATACTCATTAATCAATCTTATTTACAAACATTTCCAATTTGGAAAGTTGTTACAAAATAGAATTATTCAAATAACTGAGATACAATAATTGCAGAATACACAATTTGATACAAAAATAAAGAAATACAAATGCATACGCGAACTGATCCCAACCTCTATCTCTTACTTGAATGCGGTGGCTTGACTGCAGTTTGTCTAACTGGAGATCTTCTCTAAGCCTAAAAAATAATATTGCAATTTTGGTGAGTTTTGCAAGCTCAGTGAGGTAATCATCCTTGATGATTCACTCAATTCTTATAACACACAACATATGTAAACACATAATTCATATCATTTTATTTATCATCGTGTAGTATCACGTAATACTTTGTTCATAATTTTTACGATCATTTAGATACAAGTTAACAATACATTTCAATCATTCAAACATACATATTAAATGTATATGCAATGCTCATGAGACTCATTTCTGAGTATTACGTTGTTGTAACCGAGTTTTTATAACTGTTCTGTATCTATTGTGGATACTAGGCTCATTGATAACTGTCCCTTATCCATTGGGGATACAAGGCTCATTATACATAGCGAGCCTTTAGTTCTTAATCACATTATGAGCTTTAAGCTCATTTTCGGTGGCTCCTCAGGTCACAATTGTCATTATTTAATCATGCATTTATGTAATGAAATGCGTCACATTCACACATTTTCAAACAGTCGTCATATTTCAATTTCACATTCAGAACCGTTTATCATTGGACCTGGGTCCGGCATTCAACAATAATGTTGAGTAGCACTTATATCGTTAAATTCACATACAAGGAGCACTTCTAATATCTCATTCATGTATCAAACGCCTCGGACATTCAATGTCCAGAATCAACATAATCAAATTCACATTCATAAGATAATTCAGAACATAATTTTAAACAAACAATTAATTAAGTGAGACCATCTAGGTTACTCACAATACGCTCCAAATTAGCATTTGCTTCCTTGATCCAAAAACATCTGGATGCGGACGTTCTATCCTGTATCAACATTATGCTATACGCATATTGTGCACACATTATTAATTGCACAATCACATAAACATTTAAGTTTACACATATGTATAGGTGTAATGTATAATGCATGCTCAATTTGACTATTCCGAGTATGTTTCCTTAATCACGTCTCTTGATCACTCAAATCTTATCATTTGTATGTGCCTAGCTTATTCTTAGGTTTACACCTTAAGAACACTTGGTTATTCTAATATCATAATTCAGTTACTTGTCATTTCTTTTCTAGCATTCTTTACTCTCATAATATCCAATTCTCATTCACCTTTACTTAACATATATAACTCAACTCCTTTGAATCAAAACTACAATCATATGAACATCTTCATTCCCATTATACTCATGCCTCTGGCGCTTTGATATCAACAATTCATTCACTAAGTTCACCACTCAATCATGCACTAAGTTTTATGACTCAATACACTTGATTATCCTAAGCTCCTCAATTGACAATTACCGATCCTTTCTAATGAATTCAGACGGCCATGAATTTTGGTGGAGAGGAATAACAATGTGTGAGGAGTTTGTGGTTCAATTCAAGTCAATCGGAGGTTCGGAGAAGAAGTTATGGCCAAAAGAGTGAAGGGTGTTCAAAGTTGTCAAACAACAGTATACCTTCACTGTCACAGTCGTGCATGTGCAAGATCGTGCACTTCCAATTGATCCTCCTATGTCACAATCGTGATTGTGCACAATCGTGCAACCCCTTAATAAAGCACGATCATGCACTACCTCTTATTCAAGCTGTTAGAGTAGTGCCCTAAAGGCCATCTCCTTTAGCGCATTTTGTTCAAAGTCATGTACAGACTTTATGAATAAAT
>JANZXV010000006.1:27330120-27348026 GCA_027576455.1 Erythroxylum roigii
TGCAACTTGAATCACCTTATTCCGAGCTCTATAGCTCCAGATATCCTCAAAATACCGATCTATGTTCAGACTTTTTCAACCGGTCAGCTCACTTTGATCCGATCGATCTCTCTCAATTTATTTCAAAACTGATCAATATTGCCTGAAAAGATAGAAAAATATCTTAGGAATCCAACGCTTCAAAAATTAAGTCGATCGCATGTCGGACGAAGAAGTTATGCTCAAAATAGTGGAAGGAGGTCGAATCAGGAAAATGGCCGAGCAGAAATGGCCGAGCGGCAATGGCCGAACGAAAATAGCCGAGCGGCAATGGCCGAGCGGAAATGGCCAAGCGGCAATGGCCAAACGAAAATGGCCTAGCGGCAATGGCCGAGCGGTAATGGCCGAACGACAGAGGCCGAGCGGAAATGGCCGAGCGGCAATGGCCGAACGAAAATGGCCGAGCGGGCGAGGCCGAACGACAGAAGCCGAGCGGCAATGGCCGAACGACCGAGGCCGAACAACCGAGGCCGAACGACAATGGCCGAACGACTTGGCCGAACGACAGATGGCCGAACGACTTGGCCGAACGACAGATGGCCAAACGACTCAAACCGAGCTCCAAACTTCTAATGCTCATATCTTTCAACTCAAAACTCCAAATTTGATAAAATTATAGTCTATTTAATAGAGAAAAGACTGATCTACAATTTTTATACAAATCACAAACCAATTCAGCCTCTAGCTAAGTCAAATCATCGATCGAAGTTTCTGCTCTGATTAACAAACACCTAAACAACATTCAAACTTCAAATTATCATAACTTCTAGCCCCGATATCGAAAAATTACAAACTTTATATCGACAGAAAGCTTTCAACAGACACTACAAGTTTCATGAAGATCATATCCTCAAATTCTGCCTAGATCAAAAGTCAACTATTCAGTCCCAAAAAGTCAAATTTTCTAAATTCTTCAAATTTAACACTTTCACTATTCTTCCAATTCTCACACTTTCAATCTTTATTTCTTACTTTTCAACTTCCATTTCAATCATCTCATTCACTTTAACTTTCATTAACTCATAATATTCACTCTAAACTTCATAACACATACATATTTCCTTAAAACCTCAAAGTCATCAAAACCAATCCATTCTTTCCATCTCGATTTCACATATTCCCTCACTACCACAATACTCTTCATCCAATTTATCATCCAATTTATCTCAAACACAATTCAATCTCCACAATTTAATCTATAACACAATACATATACAAAATACTCATATCCAACTACACAAATCATACACAATAGGCACTACAATATTTTAGATCGATCATCACAATTCATCAATTTCATCTAATACATTCTAATTTCTAAGAAAAAGGTTTGGGGTCCAATATAATCAATATGGTTGGAGATACATAATCTATTTTTTGTGTTAAAGTTATTTATTATTTATGATGAATATTATTTTTGGAAACTTGTAGTATAAATTTTTATTTCTTTATGTTGGATTCTGATTCATCCTTCTAGTTCTTCTTATAAGTCATTATCTAGTATATAGTTTATTCTCTATGAATTGATATATAAAACCTTGTAAGTTTTTATTCTTCATTATGCTTTTGTTCCTTTCTTTGCTAGCCTCCGTGTAGTCTCTTCTTTTCAATTTCATATATTTATGATCATTCCCCTTTCCTTCCATCAGCTCTCTTATCATTAGGGTCATCATAACTTTATAGATTCTATACTATAAATCTTCTAGATCTACGTACTTTGGTGCCCTGATATGGACTTCTTGAAAATTTCTTAGCTTTTTGTTTTGCTTTTTTGCTTAGAATCCAGTAAAGGTTGACTTGGCCTTAACCCATTTACAATGGTTGTTGCAGCAACCTCCATATGTAAGTTTAGGATTTGGTTGGCCTCTGGGCTGAAATATTATAAGCAATCTCTAGGACTTTCTTGCAACTCTAATTAATGGATATTATATAGGCTAAATCTTTTGGCCTTCGCTTGTTACTTGTGAAATGTGAGATAATTCTCACAATTAACTGCTAAAACGTGAACAAATATTGTTTATTTATATATATTGTTCCACATGTACAAAAATTAGTTACTTTGTTATTAGCTAGTTACTAGAGAATAGTTATAGAAGCTTTTCTGTGTATAGTTTTATATGACTACAAAGAGTAAAAGAGATTTTTCAGAGCTTAAATTTGTTCATAGTATCGGGTAACATTTTTAAATCAAAATTTAAGCTTATTAACTTCTTTTACTTTCTGCAAACTTTCTTCATCAAAGTATAGAGAGGATGAAGCTTTCGATTCGAAGTCACGAGCTGAAAGGGAATGTAGAATGGAGAACTTAGTTAATCAAAGTACAAATGATCTATTGATTTTACAAGGATCAGATCATCTTGGAATGATATTAGTAACAATTCTAAAGACAAGTAACAATTATCTTTCATAGAGTCGTGCTATGAATTTAGCTCTCAAGGTAAAATGAAGTTTGATTTTATAGATGGAAAATATAAAATACCAAATGAAAGTTCATCAGTTTTATGATTTATGGAGTAAAGTTGATAGAAAGATACTAAATTCAATTTCTAAAGATATCGTTGATGCTGATTTGTATGCTCTAAATGCTTTTGAGCTTTGAAAAGAATTAGAGAAGTCGTATGGGGAATGCAATGGTCCTCTTCTTTATTAGTTACATAGAGAAATAAATACAATTATGCAAAAAGAAAATGATTGTTGTTAGATATTTTACAAGATTGAAGAAGCTCTAGGATGAGTTAGGATGTCTAATGGCAATAACGACGTGTTTACGTGGCCATTGCACTAATGGTAATAGAACGGAGGAGTTAAACTCATGTAATAATTTGATACAGTTTCTAATGGGTTTAAATGACAATTATGATCAAGTCAAGAATCAAATTTTGGTGATGGATCCACTACAAAATATTGACAAAGCTTATTCAATAATCTTAAAAGTGGAGAGAACAAAGAAATAAATGTGGCAATTTTTTACAACAACGACAACAACAACAACAACAACAATAGTGCAATGTTAGTTAAAGGAGAAATGAATAAGACAGATAAAGCAAGGAAAGGAATTCCTAGAAGTAGAGACATAATGGATAAATCTAAGTTGAAACATGACTTCTGTAAAATGGAAGGGCATCCTAAAGATACATGTTTATAGATACATGGATATCCAAACCGGTATAATGAATTAAAAGAGAAAAGATAAAAAGCATGGAAGAAATTTGTGGTGAATATAGTAGAAAGTGAGAAAGTAGGAAAAATGGACGCGGAGTCAATTAACAAAAATACAAATGATTGGCATCTAAGTATTTCTAGTATGATTCAACGGGAGGTTGAAAGATTTATGATAGGAAAAGCAAAGTCATGAGCAAATAGAGGACACAATACAAATTTTGCATATTTCAAAGAGTTTGTGAGTACTATAGCACACAGATCTCTTGGTTCTCTTGAATTAAATGGAAACGAATTTTAGATAATAGGCACTGGATCTTCAAATCACATGTGTATATATGTTAAGAAAATGAAAACCATAACTCCAACCAATTAGCCAATCCCATTTTCCTTTCGGGATGGAACTATTAAGTTTGTTCACCATACAAGTGATATAAACTTGACAAACATAATAACCTTAACCGAAGCCCTACATATACCTAGTTTTCTATTCAACGTGTTATCTGTAACAAGTTAACCATTATAACACATATAAAATTCACATTTTATCCATCTTTTTGTCTTATACAGGACCTAAAGATTGATGAAACACAAGTAGTTGGCAAAATAGTCAGCAAATTTTATATACTTGATCCCTCTTCATTTGATCAACACATCATGGACTCTCATGTTGGCAAAGCCAATTGTTTTCCTTAATCTTTCACAAATAAAGTGTCTATCGTAAATGGTGCAATATGACACAATAGACTTAGTCATCTTTCTAATATTGTAATTTCTCACGTTTGTTCTATGAATAAAATCCATCTTGACTACCCATATTTTTGTGATATCTGTCTTATGGCAAAAATGCAGAGAAGTACTTTACCTACTTATGATATACATACAACCAGGTGCTTTGAATTTATTCATGTGGATATATAAGGTCCAGATTACACTCCTAACCTAAATGGTTCAAAATTCTTCATCATTATTGATGATGATTTTAGCAGATGTACATGGACATAACTGCTAAAATATAAATCTCAAAATGTACAAAGTGACAATAGATCATAATTTTTAAGTCAAGATTGTCTTCTATTGTTATCCAACAATGGAATTTTGCTTCAACAATATTGTATTCATACCCCTCAACAAAATAGAGTGATAGAGAGAAAACATAAATATCTATTACATGTTACAAGAGCCTTGTTGTTTCAATCACATTTTCCAAATGGATTTCGGGGAGAGTCTATCCTTATTGCGACTTATATAATAAATCGTTTACCATCTATTAGACTATCTTGGAAAACTCCATATGAATTTCATTTTCATAAACTACCATCTTATGAACACCTTCGAAGTTTTAGATATCTATGTTTTGTTGCAAATACTAACCCTGAGAAAAGGAAATTTTATACCAAAGCATATCAGTGTGTTTTTATTAGATATAGAGGAGTCTAAAATTTATGATATTAAAAACAATAAATTTCTTATTTTTAGAGACGTTTAGTTTCATAAAAATATTTTCCCTTAACATAAACTACAAGAACCAGTAGAAAGTACTAATTTATCGAAATCTTTTAATGTATCTAAACCTGATTAGTTATTTCCTTATACCTATTCAAATGATTTTCAAACATACATACATTTTTTTAAACCATCAGATCAACCTAAACTAGTATAGGAACAACCAATAACCCAAACACATAAACCACCATTGTTGTTAATTGAAGAGTTACGATTAAAGAAAAGTGTCTGAGTCAGAAAAACACTTAAATGGTTGAATTATTTTGTTTCCAATAATGTATAATCTTCTCCTTTGTTTACCAATAGCACAAACCTCACACCAAGCACATTTCCTTACCATAAATCACCTAAATTTTTTGCATCTTACATTTCATATTTAGCTGCAATGTCTAACATTCAAAAACCATTTTCTTTTAATCAAGCTAGACTTAAAAAGGAATGGGTAAATGCGATGAATGCAGAATTAAATGCACTTAAAAGCATTAAGACATAGGAGCTAATAGAATTACCACCAGAAAAAAGGCTATAGGATTAAAATGAGTATATAAAGTGAAAATAAAACTTGATGGACCTATTGACTGATACAAAGCAAGGTTAGTTGCCAAAGGATATAACCAGATTGAGGGGATCAATTTCATGGACAATTTTTTGCCTATTGTAAAGGTAATAATAGTCCAAATTTTCTTAGTAATTGTAGCTACTTATTCACAGCCATTTCATCAACTAGATACCAACAATGCTTTTATTCTTGGATATCTAGACAAAGAAGTATACATGATACCTCCTGAAGAGTATGCTAAAGCTTAAAAACATCAAGTTTGCAGTTGATCAGATCGTTGTATCACTTAAAGTAAGCCTAAAGACAATGGAATAAAGAACTTAAAACAAAATTACAACAACTTGGCTTCATTCAATCTTTGAATGATCATTGTTTATATGTATATAAACAATGATCATTCAAAGATTGAATGAATATATAAAATAAACTCCTATTTTTTGAGCTTAATTGTTTATGTTGATGATGTTCTTCTTACAAGATCTTTAGAGTTAGAAATATAAAAGGTAAAGCAATTTTTGTATGAATAGTTTAGTATAAAGAATTTGGGTTATGCTAAATATTTTCTAGGATTGCAAATTGCAAAGTCTATGGATGTTCTTTATATTAATTAAAGAAAGTATGCTCTGGATATTCTAAATGATGTTGGTTTACTTGGCTCCAGATCAGCAACTATGCCATTACCAAAGGGGTTGCAAAAAGCAGAGAATTATAAAAGGATCCGAAGGACTATAGGCAGTTGGTGGGAAGATTATTGTATTTGCTATTTTCACTTCCTAATCTTTTGTATGCAGTTCAACAGCTGGGTCAATTTGTTCATGCTCCTAGATCATCACAATGGGATGCAGTTATGCATGTCTTGCTTTCTATCAAGGGTTGATTCTTCCATGATAAATTGTTGGAAAGATTAATTTTCTCTTCCAAAAATCCATTTAAAATTGAGACTTATTGTGACGCAAATTGGACTTCATGTCTTAATACTATAAGATTTTTAATTGGATGTTGTTTTTTTCTTTAAGATTCACCAATATCATATAAAACTAAGAAGCAAAATACGGTTTGTCGTTCATTGGTAGAGGCAAAGTATAAAAGCATGGGAGCTACGGTTTGTGAATCAATGCATTATCTATCTCTTGAATGATTTTTAAATTTCAATACAGTTGTCGATATCTTTATGGTGTGATATCCAAACCACAATTCACATCAATTCTAATTCAATTTTCTATAAAAAAACTAAGTATTTAGAAATTGATTGTCATATTGTAAGAGACAAGTTTAAACAACGGTTGATTGTTCGGTGATATATCCGTTCTAAGTTTCAGGCAGATTTGTTCACGAAATCTCTATAGAAGATAATATCTTCTATAATATCTTGCACACCTTTATTTCAACAATTTCTCTGCAACTTGGACTTCCATGATATTCATCAAGCTCCAACTTAGGGGGTGTGTAAGGGGAAGGGGATGAACAAATATTGTTAATTTATATATATTGTTCCACAGGTAAAGACGCCAGTTATTCTATTTAGTAAGTTGCTGAAGAACAGTTATAGAAGGTTTTCTGTATATATTTATGTGACCGCAAAGTGTAGAAGAGATTTTTCGAAGCTTAAATTTATTCAAAACAAAGTGATTAAGGTGGAGTGTAAGCCCTGGAGCCAAGTTCTCATTGATCGATGAAAAGGCTTTTCATTTTATTTCATCAGTTACACTATAGAGGCCCATTAACCCCACGTACTTGTGAATGGAATCAATTGGATCTTGTATCACATGCATGGACAGAGCCATGTACAAGGGTAGGGGGGCCATGGCCCCTTCTTTCAATTTTTTTTAAATGTACTTATATAATTTTTTAATAAATAAGGACATTTTTTAAATGTTGGTCCCCGGCCTCCTCTTAGAGTTGGCCCCTGGCCCCCGGCCTCCGACCCCCGGCCTCCCCTTAGACTTGAGTTTGGCTCCGTCCCTGATTCACATGGTAAGTTTCTAAGCAAAATATTAGTAGTTCAACTAATATTTTTCAACTAATGGGACATTTGCCCCTCACAAGTTGATCATAAGATTTCTGTCAAGATGTGCAGACTGCAGGGGCATGGATAGGCTGATGCTGTGGAGTGGTATGAATTTGTCACCTCTTAACATAAATAAATCATTCTCTTATTCAAACATCTCCATTATTTGGAATTGTTTAGAGGGGTGAATAGGTCCAAAAGGATTGACGGAGATACGAGTACTTTATTGAGAATCCATCATTGCATTTTATAAAATAGTTTAGATTCGATGTGGGATTACTTGTAGGAACTAATATTTATTTTGTTCCTTTCCCTCAAAAAAACAATATTTATTTTGTTCCTACAAGCCATACCAAATATTATTGCTGAAAACTTTAACGGATTGGGCATTTTATTTGAGATTACAGGCCTGCAAGAAAGTAATGTTCGAGTCCCAGTTTCATTGATTCTTCCATAATTTGTGAAAACCAGATTCAGGAATCAAATCAAAAGAACTGCAATGGTTTGAGAAAAAGCAATGAGAAAGACTCCAGTTTCATTGCAATACACGATCGTGTAGAGCATTTGCAAGCAGCAAACTTGAATGGACATGTGAAAAGAGGGGCGAATGGTCCCGAAAACATGGCAACTGTGCTCCTGATCGAGAGAGAGAAAAGACAGCCCACAATTTTTGAAAACAAAGCCGTTGTGTCTATTAAAGCAAAACAAAAAAATTATAAAGATTGTTTTCACACACGCTTGGGTTGATCGAAGAGGATCCTAAGTCCCGTCTTTAGCAAGTAGCAACTTTTATTTGCTTTCCTCTTTCAGGCGGCTTTTCTGATTTGCAACGATAAAAGTGCACGAGTCCCCTTCTTGGCCAAGTTACGTAACTAGGTTATTCTTGTCCATATGGGTCCAATATGCCTTTGCTCCCCGCAGGTGTGTAGCCTATTAACATGTATAAGCTAATCACAACTCATGACGTCTTAATTAAATGGCACGAATTTTCATTTGTCTAGTTGCATTTAAAAAAAGGTGATTAGAGATTTATCACATTTACAATGAAATAATATTTTAGTCATATTATATAATCTTAAATTACATTACTTTTATTTTATTTTATTCCATTAGATTATTATATATCTTTTTTTTTGAATAGTAATGGGTAGTATTAAACAAGATCAAACGTCATTACAGCAGAAATGAAGTCAGGGGAACATAACCCTAATAGTGAGAGCTAGAAATAGAACTAGATGCCGAAGCTAACATATGGGCAACTTGATTCGCTGACCCCTTAACATAAGAAACAACTATAGATCAAAATTGATCTAACAAGTTTTTAATATCGGAAACCAAACCACCAAGATAGGAGCTATTTTGCTTTCTTCGAATTGCTACAACCAATTTTAGGCAATCTAATTCAACGTTAATCCGTCGGTCGGCAACGACTCCCTTCAACCAACTAAGCGCCTCTCTCAACCTAACTGTCTCTACGATAACTGGGTCGGCAACCACTCCACTATTGTACATACTACCACCTACACAACAACCCAGATGATCGCAGAGGACCCATCCACTGTTATATATCTTTATGAAATGTTGTTTTAACATTTCTTAATAAAAAATTAAAAGATAAGCAATATCTATTCTAATTCAATTTAATTTAATTTAAAGCACCATGAACGTCAAATTTATAAATGAGTTCTTAAATAATGTCTAGAAATTTATTCATATTTCCATTTGACCTCTAGTCTTGTGGCATTGTATCCTTTATGTATTGTAAAATGCCATTTCCTTATATGTCTTAATATCGATCCAGGTGGCAGCCAGAGACAGACCAGCATCATCCAGAGAAGAGAACCGGTGGGATTAAAATTAAATCAAATTGTGCGTGTGCGTGCGCGTGTTGTGTGGGTTCCATCATAAAGTCAACAACATAAGTGGTCCTTAAACTCCGTTGTGGTTACTGCAGGTGGAGTGGACGCTTGTCTGAAAACACGCTCATGAAGAACGTTGCTCCTTCGGAAATCACACGGCCACCTGTAACCTAAAATGGGACAGCCTGCAAACCCCGTGCGACTCTACTAATCATGAAGCTGCTTTTGCCGTGACGTTCCTCAAATTTTGCCTGTATGTTATTTTAGCCCTCGAAAGTAACATTTCCGTCCAGGCTTCGATTCCTTATTTATAAAAAGTTATACAAATGATCACTTTTTCTATTACTTATATGTGATAAAAAATTTAAAATAAAAGCATCTCATTTTGCATATTTATGAAAGTTATGCAAATGATCACTTATATTTAGGAGGATTCTACATTTTGTAGAAACATTTGTGAAGAAAGCAGGAGTTAAAGGGCACGAGTGCAAAATAAGGAAAAGTTGTCAGAACAGGTAGCTTAACTTAACACGTGAGTAAGGTCTTATGGAAACCTGCATGAGACAAGATGTAATCATATCATTGCCTCTCACCAGTCACCACCACCCCTTTTTAAAAGCTCAAAAAAGAAAACACAGCTACAAATAAAAGACACCCACAAATCTTAAAACGACAGCTCTCCACAATATAAACCATAATAATTATAATGATAATTAATAATACTTAACAAGCCCATGTTAACGCTAACAATCTCTACCAAAGCTCTCTCTCTCTCTCTCTCTCTATAGAAAGGTAAAGCAAAAGATAAAGGAATGGAATGTTCCTATTCTTAGTTCCTCCTCCTTCTTCTTCTTCTTCCTCCTCCACTGTCAGTGATTGCCTGTTTCTTTAGAGAGAGTAAGAGTGTTCATTTTCATAAAAAGGGTATAGAGAGAGAAAGGAATAGTTCGAGTGAAAGATAGAATAATGGGCGGGGTGACTTCGTCAATGGCTGCAAAGTTTGCTTTTTTCCCACCTAACCCTCCTTCTTACAAGCTAATTACAGACGAAACCACTGGCCTTTTGCTTCTAGGCCACTTTCCTCACCGTGAAAACGTCGACGTCCTGCGTCTCCCCACGCGCCGGGGAACAGAGATCGTTGCTGTGTATGTTAGGTACCCGATGGCCACCTCTACTCTGCTATACTCTCATGGGAATGCTGCTGATATAGGCCAGATGTATGAGCTTTTCATTGAATTGAGCATCCACCTACGTGTTAATCTTATGGGGTAAGTTCGTTCAAACTGGCCCTTTTGTTTTCTCGTTCAGTTTCGAGGCGGTGAATGTGAGTGTTGATTAGGAGTGTGAGTGTGGAGCATAACGGTGCCCGGCTTGGAAATCTGCGGAGTTTTAGTTTGGTTTGTATGGAAGGAAAAGATATTGGTGGGAGCTCCGATAAATCATGGTAACTGGCAAGTAGCTGAACTCTAGGACTGTTCAAATTTTTTAGGTTTTGTTTGATGATTTTTTTTCTTGTTTTAAAGGAAAGGGGCGAGCTTAATATAGTGTTATTGGAGATAACTAGGATCCGTAACCAGAGCTTTCTTTAAGTAGATCTTTTCATCTGACATCATTTGCTATTTTTGGCTGTTTAAAATTGTTGTATCATACGAAACAACTGCTTGTTACGGGTAATGATATGTGATATACTTTGGTTTCAATTGGAGGGAGGGAACTTAAACCCAGGACCTCCTATATCATACGGAAGGATGCGGAAGATGGAAGACTATGCCTCGGACAGAGATGGAATTTTGATGTTTGAAGTTGGTTAATGAAGTGATCGAGAATTTACATTATTGAGGTGGATGATGGAGATCAGAGAGAAACACTCCTACTTGAACATAAAATTTCATGTTAATCAATACTCCATGCAATAAGATACTAATATCAAATATATAACTTGAGCCCCATTTTCTTATTTCCTTTTTCCCTAATTTATGCAGGTATGACTACTCTGGCTATGGACAATCAACAGGGAAGGTGAGCAGTGTAAACGTAGTCTATCTATGTGCTATGTGACTGAAATACTTGCACCCATGAGCTTTTCATCACATTAGTATGCCTTTCTGCAGCCCAGTGAGCATAATACATATTCAGATATTGAAGCTGCTTATAAGTGTCTTGAAGAGTGCTATGGTGCCAAGCAAGAAAACATCATACTTTACGGTCAATCTGTGGGCAGTGGCCCTACTTTGGACCTTGCTGTACGATTACCTCGGCTTAGAGCTGTTGTCCTACATAGTCCTATATTGTCAGGGCTGAGAGTTATGTATCCAGTGAAGCGTACATACTGGTTTGATATATATAAGGTAACATATATTGTTTATGATCCTCTGCTACATTATCCATTAATTAAAAATAGTGATGCATCCAATGCCCTACTGATGGCTTTTACATGTGCTTTGTGCAGAACATAGACAAAATTCCTTTGGTGAAGTGTCCAGTGTTGGTTATCCACGTGAGTGTCTGAATTCATACATTTGGCAATTGCATGAAGCTATTATGACATTATTATTTGTTCTTTCTCAATGGTATCTTATGCAAATTAAACTTTTTTTTCAGCTGGGATGCTAGTCTAATTTATCTTACAAAGAATTAAAATACTATTTTACTTAGCAGTTGCATCTGATAAACACTTCAGGCCTTTATGTGCTATCATGGATTCCATCTTTGCTGGGTAATGAATGCACCATAATCTGTTTGAGATGACTGCTAAAATGGTTTGAGTTCTAAAATGAAATTGTAGAATTTGAAGGGAAGTCATCTCATATGCCCAGAAATTTGGAGTTGATGTGAGGAAAATAGGAACCAAATGATAGAGATTATTTGGTGATGGTGGGAAGTATGATGTTGGAATTCCAGTGGATTGCAAGGAGGGTGATAGGTGGTATTTGTTTGACTTGGATAGATCAAATTGCCACATAGTATGTAGGTGGATTTATATGATCTATGTAATGATCTATCAGACATCATAATCTAATTAGTTATAGAAAAAGACTATAATTTGCCCCTTCTTTCCTCATCTTCCTATTAATAAGCCACATTAGACTTTGGCATTTCCAGTTTCCAGTATAATCCCTAGGACACAATATAATTTGCCCCTTCTTTCCTCATATTCCTATTAATAAGCCACATTAGACTTTGGCTTTTCCAGTTTCCAGTATAATCCCTAGGGCTTTGCTAGCCACTATAGTTCTGATTTCTTAATCTTATTTGTTTCAAAAGAGGTTTGCTTTGATTCACTTATGAGAATTTCTACCAAATCTTCTTGAATTCATTAAAGCTCACCCCCCTTGGATTCTCGTGTTGGGTGAATTGTGATGTTACGAAAATATGACTAACGTGCGACAGAAGGAGGAAGAAGACAAGAAACGACGTCGAAGATTACGTATCAATAAATAAGCAAAACGCAGCGTAAGTGACAACGACCTTAACGAAAGAACTCACGTGATGTATCAATTCGCCCCTCTTTAGTTATCAGAAGGGGGCCAGTTATACAACAACTCCATCCAAACCGCAAACAGAGGGAAGGGTTGTTACCCACTACAAGGAGTCAAGGCAGCGTTAACAAAACCAACAATTACAAAGGTTCTTGAGGTAGTAGAACAAGCAGTAAGGCGTTTGACAAAAAAAGGGCTAAGGGGTTGTGCTTTTGGTGTGACGAAAAATACTCTCTGGGACATCGTTGCAAGAAGAAACAATTTCAATTATACATGGTAGAAGATGAAGGACTGAAGGAAGAGTAACTTGGGAGTGAAGAGCTTGAAGATAGAGCTCCCTTCAATCCTAATATTTCATTAGAAGCAATGTGGGCCTTAAGGGTATGTTTGGGAGTTTAGGATAGAATGGAATGGAATGACAATTAATGGAATGGAACGGAACGGAACGGAATGGAGTGGAATGGAATGGAATGGCCCATTCCATTGTTTGGAAGTTTAAATAAATTAAGAGAGGGACTCCTTTGACCATTGTTTGGAAGTGATACTAAAAATGAATGGAATGTAATGACTTGTAATATTTTTTCCAAAATTACCCTTGTAATAAAATATGCATAGTTGCCATGAAACTATTTTAGTAACTCCAAAGCATTTCAAATTGTAGGATGCCCAGAATATAGTTTTGTTATTTTCCTATATAAGCAATCAACTTTCTTGTTGTTTTTCATTAACCCTCATCACACTGTACTCTTCATTAGGCATTTATTCATACAGAGAATTTTTCATAGATTTGTGAACAAATAAGTTTGAAGCCCAAATTAAAGATGGTCTCATGCATGAAAAATGTGGAGGAAAACGTTCGTCAATGGAAGAAGCCAGTTGAAGGAGAAACACAATGGATGTAATAACATGTAGCCACGTAAGTATTTGTTAGACTGAGGATGTAATTTCATTAAATTTTTGAGGGTATTTTTGTCATTAAATTGGAGTTTGGAAGGCAAGCCATGCCATTCCATCCCTGACCCCCCAATTTGGGAGGTCACAAAATATTAAATTTTGGATGGCAAAGGATGGCTTCTAAAGTCATTAATTGTCATTCCATCCTGTTTTAAAACAGACTCTCAAACAATAGCTTTAGTCATTTGGGTCATTCCATTCCATTCCATTTCCTTCCATCCCTCCACCCACATCCAAACATACCATAAGTCTTTATGGACTATATATTATATATAAATGCAGTTTTTTAGTGGTTTATATTTAATAGTATCTTTGTTATTAAAATGTACATTAATATCTATATATTGCTTTTAATGTATATATTGATATTGCCTATATAATGACAAGAATTTGCTTTTACATTAAATATTATTTATAACAAAAGAATAAATTGTTGCCTTTATTGTTACAAATTGTTGCCTAAAAAAATAAATTTGTTACCTTATCTATTTAACATTGTTGCCTAAAAAGATTTAAAGTGCTGCAATATCTACTTAACATTATTGCTATAGTTTGAAAGCAATGTGTTGCCTTACTCAAAACTTAAAGCAACTTTTTTTATTCTGTTGTTTAATCAAAAAATTTTGTTGGCATGTATTTATTACAGCGTTATTTCTTGTAACGATATGAAAAGTTCCATTGCCTTAATAAAAAGGCAACGATAATTATACTTATAGCCATGCTTTTGTATGATGTGTAAAGCAGTTTTTGTCTTAGGAAACTCTAGAGATAGTCTAACCATTTCTGACAGAGTGTTTGTAAGTTTGGAATGAAAACAGTTCTGCAATTTATCATAGACATAGCTTACCTCACGTCCAAATTGGACTGGAAAACTCTCACTTTCCTCAACTGAATGTGATAGAATAGTACCTCCTGGAAGTTCCACAAAGAATAAATTACAGTTCTTATCAAACTGTTCCCTCAGCCATTTTCTCCCATTAGAATTATCACTGACTGCAATAGAAACATTTGAATTAGGATCAAAGAAAGACCATGTTAGACATGATGTATAAGCAGCCATCAAGGTTGCTAAGTTGAAAGTATATGAACACAAAAAACTTGGACCTAAAATTAAAGTAAGATGGAACTTGATTCCATACAACAAAAAGCATTTCAATACACTTTTGGGTTTCTAAAGTTCAATACATAACACAAGCAAACCAGAGTATGCAGAGCTCAGAAAAGAGAAAGAATAGAAATGCATTTAATAAATTGGTAAGAAACCTTTGTTGTTCACACTATTCCGTATAACAGAGTCTATATATATACAAGTATATCGAATCCCTCTAATTATGTATACAACGTATAAAAAACCCAATCCCACTAATCTAGCGTACTAACGGTAAAAGAAGCCCGTAGATCATGGGAACTAATATAGACAATAGCTAATCAAATATTCTAATACTTGGGTTACCCAATAAAGTTAAAGTGAGTTTGACACTGATTTGATAAGAACTAGCCTTTCCCCGTAAGACAAATCCTTATCACACCAATTGTTTAGTCTCTTATGGATCTTATTTAATAATTGTGAGCTCTCACCAAACCTTAGCCTTTTTGTAGAGACTAGTATCACAAGATAGTTAAAAGATGGTCGTGCACTCTAAAAACCTAACATTATAGTAAGCTAAAGTTCATCATTTATAACACTTAAAGACATAATTAATTTGTTCTTATTATAGTTGAACTCAATCTAGATAGCTCATTGAATATCTTTAGAATGTTAGATATTTTATAAATAGATTGGTTGTTAGCTTTACAAAAGATTAATAAATCATCTGTAAAATATAAATCTACCAATCCCACTCTTTTACATTTGCTATAGTATCCAAACTTTGGATTTAGAGAGATGTTAAATCTTATAAGTCTACTCATGGATTCCATACATAGAATGAAAATATAAAGCGATAGGTGGTCCTTATGTATTAGCCTCTTGCCTCCTTTAAAAAATTTAGTTAGCTCATCATTAACCAAGATGCTGAATGAGGGTGTGGAGATACATTCCAACACCCAATTTTTAATTTTTCTACGATTCCAAAATCTCGCAGTAAATCCTTGATTAAGTCCAGCTAGCACAATCAAATAATTTATTAAAGTCTACCTTTATAGCATAATTCTTAGGAAATTTGTTCCTTTCACAGTTCCTATGCCAACAAGATAATATCCCTAATGATTTTGCCATTAAAAAATGCACATTACGAGTTTCAATTATTGATTGAAGAGCTTGCTTTAGTCTAACTGCAATTACTTTTGAAATAACTTTACACACAAAATTACAATAAGAAATAGGCCTGAAATTTGACAGAGAGTTAGGATTTTTAGTCTGCGATTCTTGAAAAAATCTTGTATAGTGTTATCGACTACATACTTGATAGAGTTCCAAGTTTTTTGAAAGAAGAACTTATTGAAACCATCTGGACCAGGAGCTTTTGGGGGGGTTTAGTTCAAATACTATTTTTTTTCAATCTCCTAGAAGGTTACTGGTATATGAGCTTCCTCTTTTAACTTTTCTTGGGAAAGAGATGCATTCCCCATTAGGTTTTTTTAAGAAACTGATCCTATTGGATATGCTTCTGGATTTGGCTATATTATGGAAGAATCTGGTATTCTTGTCCCCTTCATAAGTCCATTTTATTCTGACTCTTTGCTGCAAAAGGGAGCAGTGTATTGAGACAACCTTTGTATATTAATAAATTGCCTTCCTTTCCTCTTTATTTTGAATAGGATCAATTAGGTTTTGGTATAAGCCATTCTAAAGTTAGATCAATCTTAATATGGTATATTCAACTTGGTCCTTTGTATGCAAAAATCTTCTAGTATTTAGCTTTTTCATTTCTATCTTGATTAGTCCCAGTTTCTTCACGCATTGGAATTGTTTGCTACCCGTTATCTCCTTCTGTAGACATATATTGATTACTTCCATATAGTCTTCTTCCTTTACCAATAAATTTGTAAATTTAGGTCTTTTCCTCTTCCAACTATAATATATCTTTTATTATTATTGGGGAGTGATCCGATATTATGGGAACTTTGAATATTGCTTTATTTTCAGGGAACTTCAGTAACCAATACTCATTCAATAGGACACAATCAAGCTTTTCCCTTATCATTAAGCTGGGATTCTGTTTACTACATTAAATAAAGGGCTAAATGTCCAATTTTAGGCTAAACGTTTTCGCATTTGACCATTTTAAGACCCAACATTTTAACTTGCTCAGTTAAGTTCTAAACGTTATCGATTTTACTCAATGTTAGACTATTTTAGATGAAAATTTGGCAATATCATACATGCAGTGTTAAGTCTGAATGGGGTGTCTTATGTGCCACATCTACAAAGTTAACATCTTCTATTCTCTTTGATTCCCTCTTTTTTTCTTACTATTTTGACGGGTAATCTAAGTTTTTTCTTTTACTTTATTGATAGGTAATCTAAGAACCGACCAGCCTCTGCGTCAAAGCTTGTTAACCACACACATACCTAAGCATTCCAATCCAAGCCTCTCCCAAAAAGTCACAACTCTCTGTCTCTTTCTCTCTCCGCACCTAATACAGTTCAATTCACGACCTTACAAACAAGCCCATAGGTGGGGTTGGTGAGTACAAGAGGTACAATGAGGGAGTGAATGTCCGTGACATATATATATATATATATGTATATCCACCGCCAGTGAAAGAGTAGAGTTGGGTCAATGAGATCATTGTAGTAGGGACATTTTCTGTTGTTTACACAATAATCAATTGCCTTTGACATTATTTTGGTGATCAAGTATGGGGATGAGAGCATCATCTTGTCTTCTATTGTAAGAATCTTCTGTTAAGCTAGATGACGAAGAGTTGCACCTTCTATGTCTTTTAAAACTACCTAGTTTCTGGTTGGATGAGGAGGGAGGTGGAAGGTGGCGAGTTTTGATGGAGGTAGAAGTTGATAATGATATATTAATACTTGTTGAAGAAGAGAAAGAGCTCATGAACGTACCTTGGATTAAGATGGCATTAGTTTTACAAGAAGGAATAGGGTGATTAAACAAGAACTCATCAGGCATAGCTTGGCTGGACTGTTATACTAAAATGGTGAAGATTACGATGAATGGGGCACATGTCGTTAATGAGAGATGACGAAAATTAGGATCTTTCTTACTCCCTCTGTTTCATAATAAAAGTCGTTTTAGAAAAATACACATTTATTAAGAAAATTAATGAAATGTCACATATACCCTTATTAATACTTCCATAAAGTTACTCCTGCAAAATTAATAACACCGTAATCAACGTCTTAAATGATTGATAAGAAAATAAAATAATTAATG
>JANZXV010000006.1:27352917-27367008 GCA_027576455.1 Erythroxylum roigii
CCAATTTGGGAGGTCACAAAATATTAGATTTTGGATGGCAAAGGATGGCTTCCAAAGCCATTAATTGCCATTCCATCCTGTTTCAAAATAGACTCCCAAACAATGGCCTGAGTCATTTAGGCCATTCCATTCCATTTCATTCCCTTCCATCCCTCCACCCACATCCAAACATACCCTAAAGGATCAGACAGAATACAAACAACTGAGGATCATGGGAAGTCATCAAATGAAACCTCTTTATATCCTCATAGATAGTGGGAGTACCCATAATTTCCTGGATGAAAAGGTGATCCGCAAAAGGAACGCAGAGGTAATTAACATAAACCTTGTAAGTATTACTGTTGGTGGAGGTTTAAAATTAGACTGCAGACAAGCATGTAGGAATTTCGTGTGGAAAATGCAAGGGTTGTAGTTCTCTACAGGGGCGTTGATCATTAAGCTAGGAGGTTGCAATATGGTGTTGGGAGTTCAATGGTTGGCCACCCTTAATGATGTGCTGTGCAATTTTAAAAGACGCACCATAGAATTTCAATGGGAGGGCAAGGTAGTAAGACTAACGGCAAGTCCAGAAGTACATGCAAGGGAAGTGTCTGGTAAGAACCTTCACAAGTTGATTAGAAATTCTAACCAAGGTGCTCTGTTCATGTTGCGTTTAGCTAACCCTATAGAGTTTCACATGCAACAGCTGGGAATAACGACGATGTCTAGACCAGAGATGAGATAGAAGGACTGTTAGCATAATTCAGTGATGTCTTTCTAGAACCAAAGCAATTACCCCCAAAAAGAGCATGTGACCATGCCATTCTTCTTAAGTAAGGGGTGGAGACTATAAACATCAAACCTTATGGCTATTTAGGGGAAGAGAAGGATGCTATAGAAAAGTTGGTGCAAGAATTGTTAGAGCAAGGTTTTATTCAGAAGAGCGTTAGTCCTTACGCATCACCAGTCATCCTTGTGAGTAATGACAATACTTGGAGAATGTGTTTGACTATCGCGAGTTAAACAAGTACACTATCAAAAGTAAGTTCCCTATTTCATTGATAGAAGAGTTGCTGGAAGAACTGAACGGATCAAGTTGGTATTCGAAGCTAGACTTAAGGTCTGGGTACCACTAGATTCGAATGGAGGAGGAAGACGTACAGAAAATTGCATTCTAAACTCACGAGGGCTAGTTTGAATTTCTAGTGATGCCCTTCAGCCTCACGAACGCTCCCTCCACTTTTCAGATCCTTATGAATGAAATATTTAAGCCTTTTCTACGTAAATTTTGCTTGTCTTCTTTGATGACCTTCTCATTTACAGTGCCAACTTCCAACAACATTTGGAGTACTTGTGCCAGATCTTGGAAGTTTTGCAACAACAACAATTGTTTATCAGAGGAAGCAAGTGCACATTTGGAGCAAGACAAGTGGATTACCTAGGGCATTCTATTTTGGAGAAAGGTGTGTCCACTGCCAACAGAAAAATAGAAACAATTCAGCAATGACCACAATAGCACACCTTAAAGGAGCTCCGGGGATTCCTCAGATTGACAGGATACTATAGGAGATTTATTAAGCATTATGGAATTATAGCGAAACCACTTAATGCATTGTTGAAGAAGCAAGAGGCGTGGAATTAGGAGTGGAAAAAGGAACAACATAAAGCTTTTGAACAGCTGAAGGAAAAATTGGTGGCAACACCACTGTTGCCGCTACCAGACTTCACCAAACCTTTCATAATTGAGGCAGATGCTTGTGATAAGAGTATTGGAGCTGTACTTCAACAAGAAGGACGTCCCATAGCATGTCTGAGTAAGGCTCCGGCTCCCAAGTACCAAGGGTTGCCACTTACGAAAAGGAGTTCCTTGCCATCATCAAAGTCGTAAAGCAATGGCATCACTACTTAAATGGTAGATTCTTTTGGATACAAACAGACCATAGAGCTTGAAGTATCTCTTGGAGCAACGCATCTCAATGCCATTTCAACAAAATTGGCTTCCTTAATTGATGGGCTATGACTTTGAAGTCACCTATAGGAGTGGAAAAGAAAATTTAACAGCAGATGCATTCTTTCGAGTCTCAAGCCTCCAGCTACTAACATTGTTAGTATTGCATATACAAGCAACATTTCTGGAAGAAATTCCTGAAGGATGGGAGAAGGACACTACTATAAGGGACATCATAAAAAATTAGAAGGACAAGAAATTTCTTCGAGTAACTAAGAATGGAGGAATGGAATGTTAAGGTGGAAGGGAAGAATTGTTGTTAGTTGCGATAAGGAGCTTCGGAAGAAAATCATAGCAATGGCTCATGATAGTCCTCAAGGTGGACATTCGGGGGTGACAGTAACAATAAGAAAAAAACGTCTTTGTCACTGGAAGCAGATGGCCAAGGATGTTAGAAATCACGTCAAAAATTGTGTAACATGCCAACGGAGCAAGTACGATCATGCGGCAGATCCGGGCTTACTCCAACCCCTACTAGTACCTGAAGGATGCTGGAGAGAAATTACTATGGATTTCATAGAAGGATTACCACCTTTAAGAGGAAAAGTCTTCCATCTTTGTTGTAGTAAACAAATTCAGCAAGTATGCACATTTCATAGCCATCAAACACCCATACATAGCACAAGATGTTGCACAAGTGTTCGTGGACCATGTATTCAAATTGCATGGGATGCCAGAAAGAATAATCAGTGATAGGGACCCTCTCTTTGGAAGCAGATTTTGGCGAGAGATGTTTAGATTGCAGAATGTGAAGCTACAATTATCCACAGCTTACTATCCACATACGGATGGACAGTCGGAAGCAGTAAACAAGGTACTAGAAACGTATCTGAGATGCTTCTGTTGTGACACACCACGTAAATGGATGAGCTGGTTAACAATGGCCAAATGGTGGTACAATACCACGCACCATACTGCCATAAACACTACACCCTTCGAAGTTCTCTATGGTTATCCAACACCATTGTATGTGCCTTATGTAGCAAGAGATTTGAGAGATGTTTGGATTGATCAAGCATTCCAAGAGAGAGAGGCAAGCAGCACTTCAAATCGTTAAATTTCATCTGAATAGAGCAAAACAAAGGATGAAATTGCAGGTGGACAAAAAACGATCTGAGAGTGGGCATTGGGTGTACGTAAAGTTACAAACCTACAGACAACATTCGTTGCAACAAAGACCGAATCAGAAACTGGCGCCTCTTTACTATGAACCCTTCGCAATCATTTCCAAAGTGAATAAAGTAGCCTATACGTTGAAATTTCTAGAAAATCTACTATTTACCCTACTTTACGTGTATCACAACTAAGGAGCTTTGTTTTTTAAAATATTCCTACGTCTAGCCAACCGCTGACCACTGTTACAGACGTGGGAAAAGTTCCAGTAGCAATTTGGGATAGAAGAATGGTGAAACGACACAACAGTTCGGCCACATAAGTACTTGTACAATGGCAAGGGGAAACCAAGGAGAAAGCCATGTGGGAAATGTTGTTTGAGCTGCAGAAAAGGTTCCCAGAGGTCAACCTGATGGATAAGGCAGTTTTTGAAGATGGAGGGGATGTTACAAAAATATGACTAATGTGGTACAAAAGGAAGAAGGAGACAAGAAACGACATTGAAGATTACGTATCAATAAATAAGCAAAACGCAGCGTAAGTGACAACAGCCTTAACGGAAGAACTCACTTGATGTGTCTAGATTCTTCTACGTACTATATGAAATAGCCGTTGTAACAGGTTTGCAAATCAATGAAAAATCACAAGTAAATGTTTGATTCCCTCCTCTCTCCAAACTCTCTTCTTTATCTCTGAAATTGTTGTGTGAGTGATACAGGAGGGTGTGTGAGTTGGAAAATTTATAACATGTGACCTCATACAATTGTGTTGGGTTAGCAACAGTGCCAAATAGGTTGCAGGCGGATTTATAAGAAAGGATGTCTTCCCTAAATGAGTAAAATTTAAAGCATGTATTTCCTTTCTCTGTTTGAAAAATCAGAGAAGTTATGAGCCTCACAAACGTATCTCAACATTCACACTCCTGTAGTATCTGATTCTTTGTCAGCTTTACTTTCTGCATTCTTGTGATTTTCCTTTTCCACCAATGAGTGAATCCGTCCTCTATTTGGTCACTTGATAGCAACCTTAAATACCATGACCATGAAGCTTGATTCTAGGTCATGATAATCTAAAAAGGCACTAAGATCCTTCTGTAGTTGTGCGTGTCAAGCAGTGTGAATTTTGCGGAAAAATGCCATATTTTATCCTAATATTGTTGGATAAGTTGATACAATTTAATATTTTTCTAATTTTCGAAAATTTTTAAAAATATTTTTCTACTCCAGAATTCACCCTCTCCTTACTGTAAAGTTTTGTTGGCCATATACCGAAGACATAACTTAATACAGTGGGCTTCTAAATAAGCTTGTCAAAAGTGTGTGTAAACTAACTATGTTTCATATTGAATGAGCTACAAATCCTATGAAACCATGTTTCCTAACTCATAATTCTGGCTTCTGCCTTTTGCAGCTGTTCTGTCAATTAACTTCTATGTGGCTTTTATTCACGTTTATAGTCCTGCTCAAGAGCCTGGGAAATCTAAGTAGCATGTGATTCTAATGAACTTACAGTCACAATCGTTCTTCTATTGTTTTCTTCCCAAACTCCAATTTGGTCATTTCAGTTTGAAGCCATCTGAACTTTAAGATAAGCATAACAATTATGACATGTATATTTCCAGGGAACTTCAGATGAGGTAGTTGACTTTTCACATGGGAAGCAGCTGTGGGAACTTTGCCAAGAGAAATATGAACCTCTATGGCTTAAAGGAGGAAACCACTGTAATTTGGAGTTGTACCCCGAGTATCTCAGGCATCTCAAGAAGTTTATATTGACAGTTGAGAAGTCACCCTCACAAAGAAATACCTCTCGGAGAAGTACAGATTGGATTGAACCGCCCAGACGAAGTACCGACTGTTTTGAAACTCCAAGGAGGAGTACTGACCGTTTTGATGGTCCAAGGAAGAGCACTGACCGTTTCGATGGTCCAAGGAGGAGTACTGACCATTTCGACGGTCCAAGGAAGAGTACAGACCGGAGAGAGAAGCCAAGGAAAAGCACGGATAGGCCTGAGAAATTGAAGTTCCAAGAGTACAAGTTTACGAACATAGAGAAGCTAGAGAAGTTTAGGGCCCCTTATGAGCAATCAGAGAGGTCACAGAGGTCACGCAGAAGTGTGGAATTTAATGAGAAATCCAGAAAAAGCATTGATCATCAGTTAGAAAGAGGTAGGAAGAGTGTAGACTGGCTAGACAGAATTCGGATTGGATAAATACAGAACTCCTTGTAAGAAATTTGTGAACTAGAATTTCTTCTTAGCTGGAGGCACATACAAGAAAATGGGGGGGTTTACAAGGAAAGAAACTAAAAGAATACTGGCAAAGCTGAAGATATATATGGGGTGTATTTTAACTTACGGTTTAAGATTTGTATTGACTGGCTCATTGAACTTACAATTGCACTTCCTTCTGGGGTTTGTAGAGTTTGGTTGTTAATGGAAGAATTCTAACCTTTATATTCTTCTTATACCCGAAGATTTCGTTCTGTTTTTATTGTTTATAAAGAAAGTGAATGGAAAAAATGGAAGAAGAATGAAGCAACTACCTTACAATCTTGCAGCATCTTAAGTTTTAAAAAAAATTATTTCAAAGGCGTCAGTGCAGTTTTCCCACATTTTTACTCTTCCATACTAGAGATAGAAGATTTTTAGAACTAATGAAAACTCTGAAATCATAGTATTTGGAAATTTGCTATACAATTCATTCTTTTTGTGTTAAGCTCCACAGGTTCTCTTTAACTTTTTGTGAATTTAATCTTATGCTTGCATGTTGAAATCTTTTTGCTTTCTGGGATTCTCCTGATTTCTGAACCATGTTAGGATTCACAAAGATGGCTAAGGCGTTGTCAAGGAGACCCGTAGAATGAAGTTTGGGAAGTGAAAGTTCTGTTATGTAGTGGATTTTGACCCTCCAGTAGAAAACAAGGAAAAAAACGAGGGGGAAAAGAAGAAAAGATAATAGTAAACTAAAAAAAGTTAATCATGCGACTGACGGAAATAGGTGTTCAGGGCCTGAATTTCCAGTTAGTCCTAAAACAGCAGCTAGGATTAAGGTTTTTGCCCATCATCAATATCGAAAAGAAAGGTCCAGATCACTCTAAAAAGCCCAGGGCGGAGCTATCCCAGTAAACCTAAGGATGCTCTTTCAAGAGCTACTGATCATGTCGGTCAATGTTGGTGAAAGAAGCGATAAAACACTGATCTTACTTGTTGTTTTCTGCACGCTGCAGAGTATGTAGCACAAGGCCTTAAATAGTTGCAAAGGGCAATAGAAAACACAATAAAATAGGAATATAAACCTGGGATTTGATACTATTAACATTATAACATATTAAAAAAACATCTTAAGACTCGTTAACCCACTAATTGAAAAAACATGAAAATTACATGCTCAACCACTAACGTTTTAAATCATCTTTTCAACACTTTTTCTGGATTGAAAATCACATATTCTCAATTGTAACTTGAAAATTTGATGCTTCACCTAAGAAAGAGATTTTGGAAAAATATCTACTACTTGCTCATTAGTGCCACAAAATTTCAGCACTATTTTACCATCAGTTACTAATTTTGTAATAAAATGATGATGTATGTCAATATGTTTAGTTCACTCATAAAAAGTGAGATTCTTTATCATTGCGATTGTGAACCAATTATTACAAAATATCTCATTAGCTTTCTTTGCTCAAGCCTAAAATATGCAAGAATTGTTATGAGCCATAAAGCTTGTCATGCTGGTGAAGTTGTTGCATACTCTGGTTCGGATGATAATAGAGTTACTTTTTCTTACTTCTTTAAATTCAACATCACTGCTTCAGAACCAAAGTTGAAGACATTACTAAAAGTGCTTTCGATCATTTTTACATCATGACCAATCATTATCAATGAAACCAATTAATCTAAAATTCAATACTTTACAATACCACATACCAAAATTCACAGTCCCTGCAACATAACAAAGAATCCTTTTTACTGCTCTAAAGTGTTGCTTTGTAGGACTATGTATAAACCTAGACATAACACTAACATATAAAGCAATGTTAAATCTACTGTGTCATATAGTTTGAACCACCAACTAAGCTTTTGAATAGTGATAGATTAACTTTCTCGATCTCATCTTCACGTTGTAGCTTCTTTTGTTCATTAGTGTTAAACTTCTTCAAAAGGTCTGCAGCATATTTCTTTCGACACACAAAAATTCCACCAACACCTTGCATGATCTCAAGTCCTAAAAGATATTGTAATATGCCCAAATCTATCAACTTAAAATTTCTCAACATATAGGATTTAAAATCATTAATTAAGGACTTTGAGGAACACATATAAATCATATCATCCACATAAAGCCAAACGACTACAAAATCTTCATCACCTTGCTTCTTCAAATAAAGAGGAGGTTTATTTTCACTTTTAATAAGCCCGCTACACTGGTAGAATGAATCAATCTTATCATACTAAACTCACAACGATTGCTTTAATATGTAAAAGGCTTTTCTTTAACTGTAAACCTTGTGTTTATTGCCACCAATCACAATGTCTGGAGGTTATGAAACATGAAACTCCTCTTTTAAATCATCACTTAAAAAAGTGAACTTCACACTAAATTGATACATAGGTGATTCCAACTGAGTAGTCAATGCCAAAAAAATCTCACATTTTCAAATCGAGCAACAAGAGAAAAAATATCTTAAAAACCTATACATTGTCATTATGAGTATCCTTTTACCACAAGTCAAGCTTTATGCTTTTGGATTCTACCATTAGCATTGTATTTTGTTCGAAATACATACTTGAGTCTTATGACATTCTTGGCTTCTGGAAGGTCAACCAACTTCTATGTTGAATTTTTTTCAGTGGCATGCATCTGCTTTGTCTTAGTAATCAACCACTGAGATTGCTCTGCAACTTTTTCAAAACAAGTTAAATCAATAACTAATAAAGCAAAATCATATGACTTATAAATTCATTTGAGAGATCTAAATTTTCTTGGTGGTGTTTCACTACTGACAGTGGAAAAGTTGGATGATGGAGAATTTGAAATAGTAGGACTTATAGTGCTGGTATCACCAAGTAGGGAAGGGACCGAAATTGCAGGTAATAAAGGAGTTGAACTTGCAAATGATGGTCGGTTTTAATCATAAAAATCTCCCAGAACTTGATTTTTCATGTCTTTTTTGGGTCGAAATTCCACTTCAAATTTCCTTCTTCATTGAATGTAACATCCATACTAATTATAAATTTTCCAATTATAGGATTATATAAACGATATGCTTTTGATTGTGACTATAAACAATGAAAATGCATTTCTCATATTTTCATCAAGCTTAGAACGGTAATTAACCATACAACTAAAGGCTTTTTAAGTGGTTTACCCTAAGCTTTTTACCCCTTCAAGCCAAATAAGGCGTTTAATTCAAAATTGTCTTTATTGGTGAGATGTTCAAGAGGTCACTACCATTGCAACTGCTTCTCTCCATAATTGGTCTAGAAGTCTTTTTTCCTTTAACACACTTTTGGTCATTTCCATTACCGTTTGATTTTTCACACCGTGATGCCATTATGTTCTGGTGTGTGGGGTGCTTTAAGTTCTCTACGAATGTCATTCTCGTTATAAAAAACAATGAAATCATTAGATAAGAATTCACCACCATATCAGTTTAAAGTGATTTTATACTTTTCCCACTTCGCTTTTCCACCAATGCCTTAATTTTTTTGAAATTCTCAAAGGTTTCAGATTTGAATTTCAAGAAATAAATCTGACTCATATGGCTATTGTCATCTATAGATAATAGAAAATAACGACTTCCATTAAGTGACCCTATTTTCATAGGCTCACACAAATTAGTGTGCACAATTTTAAGACAAATAAAAGCCCTCTATGATCTTCCAATAGAAAATGACCTCCTATTCTACTTCCCATAAACACATCACTCACAGAAAATAAGTTCATCGATTTTCAACAAGCCAACAACCATTTCTTTTTGACTCAAAAGTTCAAAATCATTTACATTAAATTTCCTATAACGTAAATGTCATAAATTAGCCTCATTATTTCTCACATCAATTAAGGCTTTACTCACAACATTTGAGACATCAATGGGAAACATTATTTTGTGTCATACAGACAATTGCCATTGTCTGTCCAGTTTTTTTTATCATGAATAACACATGATTCACCATTAAACAAAACTAAATATCCATTAGTCATTAACTATCCAATACTCAATAAGTTGTAAGCTAAACTAGGAACAAATTGCACATTATAAAGAAGTTTAACATCACCTTGTATAGTTTTGATGAAAAATTGTACCTTTCTCTTTAACTTTCATTTGCTTGTCATCCCCGAGTCGGACCTCACTTTTATGTGATTCATTAAGCCTTTAAAAAAAGAATTAGTTCCTAAAAACCATACATCTTTATTGTTGACATCATTTGAATCTATGAGTGGGCCATTAATAGCTTGCTCTCTCGTCTTCAACCTTCTCTACAAATTTGTCTTCTTTTGTTCTTCTCTCTATTTGGTATAACAATTAGTTTCTTTGTATCCCAATTTGCTGCAATATCTGCATTAGATTAAGCCTTTTTCGCTGAATTTTTATGGGACCTGCCAAGTCTAACTTCATAAGCTAACAAAGAACTCTATCTTTTCATCAAAAGTGTAAGTGCACAGGTCTTTAGCCTCTTCAATTACAGCAACAACATGAGCAAAATTTAATATTAAACTCTTTTAACACCTTATTCACAATAGTTTTGTTAGTTACAATTTCACCATATGACTTCATTTTATTAATAATCTTAGATACTTCAAAAAAGAATTATTGCATAGTTCTTTTTCTTTCATATTTAAAGTCTCAAAATTACGATAAAGACTTTGTAATTTCATAGTGATTACCTTCTTATAACCCAAATATTCTTGCTTCAAATTCTACCATGCTTGTTTAGAAGTGGTAACTATTGAAATTTGGGAAAATATGTCATCCTACAATGCTGACTGAATGAGCAGTAAAGCCTTTGCATCCTTTTACAATTTTCTTCCAGCCGTTAGTCGGGTTCTGCAGGTGTTGGATTTAGTTCCTCATAATCATTCTCTACCAAGTCCTATAATTCTTTAAACTCGAACAACATCTTCATCTTGAGAATTTATAGGTAATTTTTTCACTTTTGAAATTTAGAATTAAGGGATGTACTGCTAAGTTGGTTTCATTGCTTTCCATAAATTTTTTTTGTCAGCCCTTTACTTTTAGGTACACTTTCCTTCATGTTTATTTGACTTGTGTAAATGGCTGACATTCCTGATAATGCACCTGTTCTTTATACATAGTTCTTAATAGACCTCTTGTTCCCCTAAAGAAATGCTCCCACTCTGATAGCATAAATAGTTGCAAAAAGCAACAAAAAATACAATAAAATAGGAACATGAAACAATGATTTGATACCTAATAACAAACTGATGAAATTTTCAGACTATCAACAGTAATAACATTTATCACCTTTAAGAATTCGAAACACTAAGACCCATGTGAATATCAAAACCAAATTCAGATCAGGTTATACCTTTTTGTAACAACAATATGCAAAGAAATCGGTAGTGTCGGGAAGAGCACGTCAAGTGCCTCATCTCTACTGGTATCCACACTCTCGCGAGACTGAACAACCCCTTTTGATGTGTTAGCACCATTTTCTGAGACCTCTCTCTCTCTCTATTTCTAGTAGAGGGCGTCTCCTTTAGGATTTAAGGTTTTACTATATATATATCCATATATATAGTAAAACCCTAAATCCTAAAGCCCAAATCCGATTAAGGCCCAATGAATGCTTAGTTTGCTTGGTGTGCCCTGTAGGCTTATTTAATATTATCAAGAGACCTAAAAGACAAGTTACAAGTGATCTCTAGCAAGACATAATAACTACCGAATATTAGTCGGAATACGACACTACCTAAATCACAACTGTTCAATTAGAGTATATTCTATAATTGGTTCGCGGGGCATACACCAATAATCTCCTACTTGCACAAGAACTAATTATCCTCAAGTAGTCCATTTGTTTCATTATATATCGATTGAGCATAAGGCAGGAAATAGTGTCATCCTTATTAAGATCAATCATATTTCTCAATTTCTGAGTTAGACTGTGAAATAAACGACTGATATGTACCTTGTTTGTGCACGACCATGCAACTTTTCATTCTCAACTCATTGAGGAGACTAGAGATATCTTTCTCCTATTATATATAATAGACAAATTCCATCTTGTTCATCCACATTTCTTCGAATGATTCATAGCATGCTTAAGGATTGTTTTTATAATCACCTTTTACGGCTGACGTTTGACAATGTCAAAACAAACTAACCCACATGTAGGAAACCGTGACAAACTCAAATCAAAGGACTATATTTAACATTTGTGATGAGAACAACTTATGACACTTATATAACAATCATTGAAGTGTTCTCATAGTAGGTCGATCCAATTGCATGTTCTCCAATATGTATCTATGTGATTAACATAATATCTCCATATTAATGACCCGTGAAACATGGTCATCTGTTAATCAACACACCACTCTCGACAGTCATTATTATCCTTTACATTAATGACATTAACTAGGGACCTTTTAGAATCAACGTATCCATATTACAATAGGGTCTCACGATCAAGTCACGCACCTGATGGCTTATTGTGGGATACCCATTATTCATGGGATCATAATTCAATTTTTTTTATAACTCCATTAAAAA
This sequence comes from Erythroxylum roigii, assembly GCA_027576455.1. NCBI lineage: Eukaryota > Viridiplantae > Streptophyta > Magnoliopsida > Malpighiales > Erythroxylaceae > Erythroxylum > Erythroxylum roigii. The sequence continues at coordinate 27,364,757 of JANZXV010000006.1, forward strand.
ATGAACACAACAAATAATAACTAAGCATTACTAATGGATTATCCAAAAATATGTCACAAAATTACAATCTTATATAATCATATATCTAAATGTCTAATACCTAATGCTCTAATATGACGATCATACTTATCCTGTAGGAGAGGTTTAGTCAACGGATCAGCTATATTAAGATCTGTTGACACTTTGCACACCTTCACATCACCTCTTTGAACAATGTGTCGAATAAGGTGAAAACACCTAAGTATGTGTTTGGTCTTCTGATGAGATTTTAGGTCCTTAGCTTGAGCAATGGCTCCATTATTATCACAATAAAGATCCACTTGATTCATAATGTTAGGAACCACACTAAGTTTAATAATGAACTTTCTAACCCAAATAGCCTCCTTTGCTATTTTTGAAGCAGCAATGTACTAAGCTTCTATTGTTAAATCAACAACTGTATTCTACTTGGAACTCTTCAAACACACTGCTCCACCATTCAGGCAGAATACAAATCCTGACCGTGATTAGAAGTTCTTCTTTATCTGATTTGAAGTTGGCATCAATGTAACCATTTACAATGAGCTCTTTCTCACCTCCATAGATCAAGAACGTATCTTTAGTTCTTCTTAAGTACTTAAGAATGTTCTTAACAACTATCCAGTGACTTTCACCTAGATTTGATTGATATCTACTTGCCATGCTCAAAGTATATGCAACATTCGCATGAGTACACAACATGACATACATGATGGATCCTATAGCAGATGCATATGGGATCTTACTCATGCGGTTTCGCTCATCTGGACTCAAAGGGCACTAAGCCTTATTCAAAATTATGCCATGTGACATAGGTAAAAAGTCTTTCTTAGATTCTTGCATATTTAATCTATGCAAAACCTTGTCGATATAAGTGCTTTGACGTAGTCTAATAAGCCTTCTCGATCTATCTCTATAGATCCTAATAGCCAAGATGTATGTTGCCTCGCCTAAGTCTTTCATTGAAAAATAACTTCCTAACCAAGCTTTCATAGATTGAAGCATAGGAATGTCATTTCCAATGAGTAGTATGTCATCTACATACAAGACCAAGAAAACAATTATGCTCCCAATAATCTTCTTGTAAACATAAGGTTCTTCTTTATTTTTGAGGAAACCAAACTCTTTGACTGCCTCATTAAAATGAAGATTCCAACTCTGAGAAGCATGCTTTAATTCATAAATGGATTGTTGAAGCTTGCATACTTTCCCAGCATTTGTAGGAGAAGTGAAAACTTTAGGTTGTGTCACGTACACATCCTCTTCCAGATTCTCATTAAGGAAAGTTATTTTCACATCCATTTTCTAAATCTCATAATCATATAATGCATCAATTTGCTAGGAGGATGTGAATGGATTTAAACATCACAATTGGGGAATAGGTCTCATCATAGTCAATATCATGAATTTGCTTGAAACCTTTAGCCACCAATCGCTCTTTGTACACCTGTACATTGCCATCCATGTCAACTTTCTTCTTGAAAAACCACTTACACTCAATGGTTTTTACACCATTGGGTGGGTCAACCAAAACCCATACTTTGTTTTGGTATATGGATTCCATTTTGCATTCTATGGCCTGAAGCCATTTATCGAAGTCAGGGCCCATCATTACTTCCTTATAGGATGTAGGTTCATCATCCTCTATCAGTAATAGATGATGATGTTCAGTCACCATGAAACCATATATTATGGGTTCGTGATAGAACCTTTCAGACCTACGTGGGGCTGGTGTCAAAGGTATAGTTTCTATAATATTTTGTAGATTAAAACGAGGCCCCTTTTGTGTTGGAGTATTCTCCTGTGACTTTTGAATTTCTTCAAGATGTACTTCATTCCCACTAGTTCCTTTAGAAAGAGATTCTCTCTCTAGAAAGACACCATTTCGAGCGAAAAACACTTTGTTCTAAGTGGGATTGTAAAAGTAGTATCATTTAGTTTCCTTAAGATACCCTACGAAAAAGCATTTATCGGATTTAGGTCCTAACTAGGAACTTTTCTTGTTTACGTCTTATATGATGTCTTTTCCACTGCCTTCGATGGACTTCTATTTAGTGTAAATGCAACAGTTGCATTTCAAGAGCATATCCCAAAAAGGACAATGGAAGATTTGCATGACTCATCATAGATCAAACCATATCCAATAATGATTAATTCCTCCTTTCAGACACACCATTCCATTGTGGTGTTGCAGGTGGAGTGAGTTGTGAAACTATTCCACACTCTTTGAGATG
>JANZXV010000006.1:27383589-27394626 GCA_027576455.1 Erythroxylum roigii
TTCGATATCTTCAGTTTGTTTCGCCTTCATATGCCTTCCGATTCGATTTGTGTTAAGCAATTGAAGTGATTATGGTTGTGGTTTTGCTAAGAGGTTGAGTCTCGGTAACGGGTTCCAACACTTTTTGATTGCTTAAACTTTCTCATTCATTGAATAAATCTACTTCTCATTTTTGCTAGCGTATATATATATATAAGACAAAATGAATTAGGATTATTGTAATACTTATCAAGTCTTTGATATCTTTGAGGTTACATGCTAGTTGGTGAAGAAGTGGATGATGAGTCGTGAGATGATGAGGTTAGTAAAGTTAGTGTAGAAGAATCATTTATGACTTTTTAAACAAGTTACTTTACCTTTAAAATATGGAAGGAAATCATATGATCCCTCCATTTGAGAACTCCAATCTCATGACACTTCTTCATTAAATTTAACTCTCTTTTAATAATAATATTTTCATTGTTTAGATTGAGCAACTTGTAGACTTTTAAGCTTTTATCGTATCCAACCAAAAAAAAACCTTCTTACTTCAATCATCAAGTTTGGACTTTTTTTGCTCCAGAATTTGTACACAATAAAACTGAATACTCTCAAGTGTGATGAAAAAGGATTTAATTTGCTCCATGCTTCTTCTTGAGTGACATCTTTCAAACTCTTTATTGGATCACAATTTGAAAGATAAATTACACATGCAATCATATTGGCCGAAAACTTTTTAGCCATAATTTTGCTTTTCAAAGTGGTTCTCGCCAAATTTAAGATTGTTCGGATATTTTTCTCTACTATTCCATTTTGTTAAAGAGATATAGGTATTAGAAAAGGATGGCTTGGAATTAAATTATTTACAACTATCATTTCTTGAAGCTTTAATCTCAAAATTATTTTTAAAAATAAAGCTTTAAACTTTTTAAATGAATCAAAATATTCATACTTGTACTTAAAATTTTTTACCTATATAGTTTTACTATAAGTATATAAAGAGAATAATACTATAAATATCTATATAAACAAGTTAGAGTGACTTGGTATCTTTTGAAATTTATTATTTTAGAAAGCCTTTTCCTTGAATGCTTGTCAAGTATGTTATACGTAGTTGTTCATGATGATATGCAGATGAAATGCTTTTACCATCTTCTTTGAGTCCTTTGCAATCTAAATGTTCATGACTTATATGTCATATCTATAAAGGATCATGTACACCAATCTTTAAAAACATAAGAATCATAGTATGCTTAATAAAATTATCATATTACTAGTTACAATAACCTTGGTAATAATATTAGCATCAAGATCTCTAAGCCAAGATTATGGTCCTCCTTATGAATTTGAGAACCACTCTCCAAAAGTTGACAAATGTTTAATTTATTTTAGTTTTAGAATAAAGTAAATATTAAAGTGAAGCTTATGACTGCCTATTTTTGTATTAAGAAAAATCTTATATTTACCTTTGATCTCCATTATTATATTGTTATTAAAGCTTATGATCCTTGTCACTTTGATATCTAATTTGAGAAAAATCACTTTTATTACATGTCATGTGATTGTTAGCTACTATATGCTCGTTTTGTGATCCAATTCTCATAGTTAGGTTTGGTAAATTATGGATAGTGGAAGGACATATAAGCTCATTTTAATGTCATAATTGGCCTTGATTGCTTTGCGAAGAAAATGTAATCTCACAAACACTTTCACTTTCACATTCACACAAACAATGAAGGAAGATTATTATTGTAATCATTTTTTCATCTCTGACTTAAAATAAAATATTACATAACTATTTATTGGGTTAGTGGATAATTCTAAATCTAATAACTTAAGGTCACTTAATGCTAGAATACAGAGAGAAAAATACTTGTCGTGACATAATAAAATTTTTTGTAAAAGAAAAAAATGATATTATATCTTTATTACAGCTTCCCTCCTTAGATAATTCCAAATGAATTAAAGTTGGATTTATTTGAATTTAAATACATGCAACTTTAAAATGTTTCTTATATCACTTTAATTGATTAAGATTTGATCATTTAGTTGCTCCTTGAAATTTATTACAAAATTCCAAATTCCAAATTTATTTCTAGCGACTTTTTAATTTTAGTGTTTCTTATTTTTAGAAAAACTCTCATATGAATTTCATACTTTAAATCCAACTTCCTTATAATTTGATAGTTATTTTAACCTTTTCTTAGTTAAATTTTTTAATTGATTGAAAATTTGTTTTAAATTGTTTTGCTGAATTGAATTGACTATTAATTATAAAAACTATGAATTACAATACTAAGCTAATAATTTTACATGATTATACAATGTGAAAAAAGAAGCTTGTTTTATTATTCATCATATAAGAATCTTTATAGGTAAATTAAAAATTACATTGGACTGTTTAAAAAATACTATTCTAACAGGAAAATTTTATGCAATTAATTTACCCAAATTTATGGTGTATAAAGTTTATCTCACAACTGATTTATCCATTCAATTTGTTGCTTGTTGCAAGTTAAACCTTTTCCTTGCCTAAGGAAAAAGAGAGAACAAACAAATAAACATGACAAACAAGCAGCTTTTGTTGTCAACTGCCTGCCCAGTCCATGAGGTGTCTAGTAAGAATGGCTTCTATAGCTTTAACAAGAAGAAATCTATAATTGGAATCAAGCAAACCAGTTCAAGCAATAATAGAAGAATGCTTCAGAAATTATGTGCTCCCTTGGTTTCCACTTCTATGCAAGCTAATATATGACAAACGGCCAATGCTAATCTTCATGTGTGTCTCAGTTTCTGCCTGTATTGAATACCTGTTTCCTGATAATAGAGTTGTAGCTTGACAGGGTTTAACTTTCTACTATTCATGGAAAATATAGAAGTATGATAACATGTTTCAATTAATATTCAATACACTTACTTATTTCATGGCGATGAAATGTCAGATCCTGCTTGTCCTGGTGCTCATATGTAAAATGCCATATGATGTTATTATAGAACCCTTCAATTATTATAATCCAGAGCAAAAAGAGAATTGTATGAAAATAGATAATCACTTCGTATTTTACTCTTGTTCATGTAAACCTGGAAGTGACAAGTGCCTACTCAGTACGTCACGCCATTCTACTCTGCAAGTAACTTGACTATCTAGTATCAGGCCTTTTGGAGTTGACATTACTATAATTTGGAAAGCAATAACTCTAAGTTAGCAACCTTAAGAAGGGATATATTAAGAAAAATTAAAACTTTAACTTTCGATAATATTTCTTCAAACATGGAATTTAAGATCCATAATTCCTCCAACATTTTTTAAGTCGATCAAGAACCTGAAACTTCAATACAACGTGGTTTCGTGGTAACTGCAGTATATTATAACAGTTAATTTGTCAGAACACTACTTGCAACGAACGCATGTCCATATTTATTCAAAGTTCCATACTTTGTGGGTCCAAAATCACAAGAACTTCGCTTTTCAATGTTTAACGTCTTATCACTTCCTATCCTTTTTTCCTCCAATAGGAGTTCAAAGGTGGGTTTCAGTTAAATCCAAAAGCGGTTGCAAATATACGTTACATGTACTCTATTTCCCACTTGCAATTCTAACGTGCCAACTCAAGCTCGAAGCCGCCATGGACGTAACCATTCCCATAATTCCCTGTTTTTAGCTATCTTTCACATAAATCTTAAGGTATCATAGCGTGTTCTGCATGTAAAGCTTATCCTCCATCATCTCCATTGCCCACAAGTTTTCTATTTTTAGCTCCTCGACACCTAACAGCTGATATCAAAGAGTGCGAATTATACAAGTCCTTTTTTATATACAAGTCCCTTTTCCTTTCTCTAGGAACATAAACCAAACAAACTTCCATAATAAGTTGTTGCTTGGCCAGATATATAAGTCGATGATTTCACCATAAAAATGAAAATCCTATCTATGTGACATTGTTGATACCCACAAGGAACCTGTAACTTCTCCATTTATTATTCTTGTTTTGTATTTTCTTATTTCCAGGTTTAGTGATTGTATTTTCTCAGCAGATTTCCCTATATATAGCTTTCAAGGTTCCTTATTTCTCATCTTAAACACCTTGATGCTTTAAAAAATATGGCGATGAACAATATTTTGCTGCTTCTCCTCGCACTGGGTTTGATTATGGGAATAGCTAAAGGATTTGATCTCCATGAGAGGGATTTGGAGTCTGAGGATAGTCTATGGGATTTGTATGAGAGGTGGAGGAGTCACCACACTGTCTCTAGGAGTCTTGATGAGAAACACAAGCGATTCCACGTGTTCAAGGAAAACGTCAAACATGTTCACAAGACCAACAAGATGGACAAGCCCTATAAATTGAAGTTGAACAAGTTCGCAGACATGACTAACCATGAATTTAGGAACACCTACGCAAGCTCCAAGGTTAAACATCACAGGATGTTCCGAGGAGTTCCGAGGGGCAATGGCAGCTTCATGTATCAGAACGTGGGCAGAGTCCCACCGACAGTTGATTGGAGGAAGAAAGGTGCTGTCACTCCTATTAAGGACCAAGGCCAATGTGGTAATGTCTATCTCACAAGTTTACATCAAATCTATATATATGGAGAAGATTTCTTATTTGTTATTTGTTTCCTACCTTATCAAAAAACAAATAAGATAATTCTCAAAAAAAAAGAAGACAAATAAGATAAATATATGTTTCCATTGTTGCTTGGAATTCAATTAATCTTTTTTGCGTTGTAAATGAATATATATATATATATATAGGTAGTTGCTGGGCATTTTCAACTGTCGTAGCGGTGGAGGGTATTAATCATATTAAGACAAACAAGTTGGTTTCTTTGTCGGAGCAAGAGTTGGTGGACTGTGACACCTCCGAAAACCAAGGGTGCAATGGAGGATTAATGGATTATGCATTTGAATTTATTAAAAAGAAGGGTGGTTTAACAACAGAGGCCGCGTACCCTTACGCAGCTGAAGATGGGTCCTGTGATGTTTCAAAGGTTGGTGCAATAATTACCACGATATAATGGTCACTTCTTTAGTAAAACTTTCTCTATTTTCTATCTTTTCGTAGGAGAATGCACCAGCTGTGTCCATTGACGGCCATGAGAACGTGCCTGCTAACGATGAGAATGCATTACTCAAAGCAGCAGCAAACCAACCAATTTCAGTGGCTATAGACGCTGGAGGTGAAGATTTCCAGTTCTACTCAGAGGTATGAAGTCGCCAATAGGCTGCAGTAATAACTAGAAAATCTACGCAAATTGGCATTGTTCATTGCTACTGATAAACCAAGTTCAAAATAAAGCAAATCATAATCTCATTCGTTCCAAAATAAACTGGAAATTTTTAATTAACTATGAATGTCTTCTTACTTGTGTAAGTTTGGTTGAATATGCGCGTAGGGTGTCTTCACTGGACGTTGTGGAACAGACCTGGACCATGGAGTAGCAGTGGTAGGTTATGGAACAACAGTTGATGGAACCAAGTACTGGATTGTTAAGAATTCCTGGGGTCCTGAATGGGGAGAGAAGGGCTACGTAAGGATGCAGAGAGGAATCGCTGACAAGGAAGGGCTCTGTGGTATAGCAATGGAAGCTTCATATCCCATCAAGACTTCCTCATCCAATCCTACAGGACCTACGTCTTCTCTTAAGGATGAACTCTAACTAAACTCAAAATCATCAATTGATTAAAGATTATATAGTACCAGCTTCAGCTTTGACTTTGTTTTCCTGTTCCTGTTACATTGTTCAGCATATTGCTGATACAGTTGCATACATAATGGTCTCTTCACCAAAGGAACTTGTGCAATTTCCTCTTGGAGAAACTAATAAATCTATTAAAAAATTCGATGGTTGTTGTATGTTGGAGTGTATGAAATATAACAAGTATAATCCCATTCTAATAAAAAAATAATTGTTTATAGCAATGAACAAAATCGAATCCACAAATTCGAGCAATACTTATTTCCTTTATCAAATTAATAAAACAAAATAAAAAAAGGAGAGTTTTAAGGAAAAAAAAATGAAATTGATCAAAAGTAAAAACAAAAAACAAAAATAAGAATATAATTTAGTAAAATCAAATAACAGTCAACATCTATCTAAGAAACAAAAAAAAAGTTTTGGTATTTTAATCAATGATGCAAAGATCATTTCATCTGTTTCTTAATAAACTGGTTATAGTTGTTTACAATCTCTAATAACCTATTTCTCTTTAATTCCTCATTAACCAAAAAACTTCTTTAATTAGTTCCTTTATCAACAGAAAATCCTTAAACAGTTCGTAGTATTTAATTTATTGACAACATTAAAAACTAGAGAGACCATCAAGTTCTAGCCAATAAACATAAAAGTTCAGCTTTTTTAGACTAGAATATATATCTATATAGCATAAGTCAAATATCATAAATTAAATTTTGTTAGTTTACTTTGTAAGCATTATAAAAATCAAATAATTATGAATTTAATCATTCCAATTAACAATATATTATTTTAATAATTGAATCGATAAACTTTTTTGTGTCAATCAAACAAAACAATAATATTAATGTTCTCAGAAAATATATAAATACTAAAGAACGAAAGAGTAAAAAAAACAATTAGAACTTCAATAATTATGCATGATTTTTAAAGACAACTTTAAAAAAAATAAAGAATGTAGAAAATAAAAATAAACTAAGAGGAGAGGAGATAAATGGTTGCTGACCTCTATCCTTTACATAATGTCAAAATACTATCTAATCTTCCTCAAAATAAGGGATAAAAAGAAGAACAAACATAAATATAAAATATCCCACTTCCATCAGAATTATCCTATCAAATACAAATTCTACCTAATCAAACTCCTAAATAGAGCAAAACAAAGGAAAAACTAACTAGACCAACTAACTCTAGAATATATGGTCTTATCCTTTCAATTATGTTTATTTGTTGAGATGTCATATTGAAGAAGGTATGGGCACATCCTATGCTCTGAATTTTTTCTAGTAGTCACATAGACTAAGGCGTGGGCATAGACCACTTTGATAATTTTTTCACAAACTTTCATTCTTTTTTAAACTTTACATCTTTGGTCCTTCTTTGCAAAGTATCCACTTTCAAGCACATTTTAATCTAAATCTTTAATCCACTACACAAAACACAAATTATATAATTGTAATCCATAATTACAAGCATTTTATCAATAAAAACATAGAGAAATAATATAAATATGTGTATATTATGCATGCTATCAAATTCCTCCTCACTTAGAGAGTACTTGCCATCAAGCATACATTAGTTCAAATTCACCAATTCCCCTTCATGTCCTTCTTTATCACTTCTTGACTCATACCTTCAAAACCTTAGTCACCAAGTCTCATTAATATAAACCAAAACACAATAGGAATAAGCAATTTATAATATAAGTTCTCACAAACTACACAAGTAAGCAATCATCCTAACAATCTTTTTGAAACCAAACGCAACATGAATCAATACCCTCTCATTGGTTTTACTCTATAAACTCAATTTTTAGAGTATTAATAATCTCTAATGTTAACATAGTAAAACTCTTAGCACATACTTGCTTATTCATCACATCGCTGCTACTGTATATTGAAATAAATACAAAAATTCAAGGATCTTTGAAATTGTTACAATAAGGCTTAAACAAGGTTTGATAATAATAATAAAAAAAGGAAACTTTTAGGTTTACCAATTTTAAGGAAATATCCAAACTCATTCACATAAGTTTCAACTAAAAAAGTTCCATAAGTCTCTTAATTCAAGCCACTTAACTATGATCATACAAGATTTTTCTCATCCCTTCCTCTTTATTTCTCTTTTCATTTTCATTTTATTTATTTTTCTTTATTTTTATTTTTTAACATACACACACATACATCGAGATGGAACCAAGAATATGCAACTTAAATCACTTCAACACAATTTTCTTAATGATCTTTTAAATCTCATACAAATAGGCTCGTATAGTCCTTCAACTAAGGGTCCAAGATTAAGGAAAATCAATTAAAAAAAGATAAATGTGGCTTATATTATGGTTCATTTCCAAGAAAAAGAAGGCTAATGTTCAAATTGGTTAACTAAGAAAGATATAATCTAGGTGGCTTTTTAAGATTTCAAAATGGTTAATTCAAACGCCCTTATCTTTTTAATATATCTAATCTTACAATGTGGTCTTAACATACATAACAAAACAAGTTTTAAAAAAGCCAAAGTATGTGATAATTGCTCAATTTAGACAATTGATCACAAAATAATAAATGTCCATCGGCTTAAAAAATCACAATAAAAATTAATATGTGTTAGATCCTTTTACTCCTTTCATTTAAATCAATCATCAAAAATAATTACTCAATGCATAATAGGTGAAAACTCAACCATTCATGATAATCTCTCTATTGCATTTCAATCTAAATCAATGATTCATAACAACTGATGTCATTTAAATAAAAATTTCAAAACAAATGAGAACTCAACATAGACAAGTTAATAAACAAGAACTAAGACAAGTTTGACAAAATTTTCTTTTTGCAAAAATTTAGCCAAAATCATAAAACAAAAGCAAAATCATCAAATGAGGCTAAACACTAAACTATCCTTCCCCAGACTTATTTCATACATTATCCTCAATGTATTAAAATCAATACTCATCAATTTTAATAAAAATAAAAGTATAAGAGCAAGGGGAATTTTTCTTTGAAAGATTTGAGTATTTTTAGGAAAGACTATAATTTATGTGCTTTAGAATCAAAAGTAGTCTTATTGTAAGACATAGGCATGCCTTATTGAAAGAGTATATCTTGATGTTTTGTCCTATAAGCACATCTCATTTGGGATTACTTCTAAATGTTTTGCCCTTTATTCATGTAAAGTACGAAAAAAAGTTACGAGTATGCCTTATTCAGGGACTGCTTTTAAATGCTTTGTTCCTTGCTTTTAATATTGAATCTATGAAGTGTGTCCATGCTCTATTAAGGAAGTTCTCTTCTCTTAGAAAAACTAAAGTATTGTAAGCTGTGAAAAATACTAAAAATCAAAATAAAATAAAAATTTCTAAAAAGTTTTCGTATTGGGTTGCCTCTAAATCATTGTCTTTCTTTAATGTTTTTAACTACACATTATGGTTCTTCATATTTCATAATTTACGCATTACATGACAGGTTCTTCAAATTCTGTAATGTTTTTTAGTGCAAGGTTATTGCCAAGTGGGACCTTTAGATTATTCTTATCATCCAATACAAATACTTCCTACACTACACAATCAATAATATCTATAATAGAGACATATGACACATCACTAAGGTATCTTATGGTATCATAAATATTAAATTTGAAGATTTCTCCATTGAATTCTATAGTAAGTACACCAATATATGGATCAATCTTCATTCTAGATGTCATGAGGAACAAAACAAATGTAGAGTTAGGAGAATTATCTTCTTTCATATCAAGTACATAAAAGTTAGTAGGAAAAATCAATTCATTAACTTACAGTAAAACATCCTCTAAGACTTTCATAGGATATACAACAAATTTATCAGTAAGTTGAGTAACTAAATCTATGTTTTTCAATGGATTAACATTTAAAGATTCATAAGTAGAAAATGTCATGACATTAATTAAAGCACCCAAAGCATGCATAGCTTTCTTAATTCTAACATTGCCAATCATACATAGGGTAGTAAATGCACCTGAGTCTTTGCATTTAGGGGGTAGTTTCCTTTATTAATGCATAATTCTTTGAGAAATTTTACATAGCGAGGTACTTATTTTATTGCAAAGAGTAAAGGAATGTTTATCTCAACCTTGTGAAAGGTATCATGAATTTCATTTTCCTCCTCCTCTTTTTTTCATATGGTACATCTTTCTAGGAAGTGACATTTAGTCACTAATTCCCTTGGTTGTTCATCATTGACCACCGTGGAATGACTGGATTGTTGTTGTGGAGTTAGCACTTGTTTTTTTGTCTCCTCCTCTAAAGCATGACTATGAGTTATTTTTAGACCTCTTTCCTTCGACTCTTTTCCACTTTGCAAGTTAATTGCACTTGCATTTTGTTTCGAATTGTCAATGTGTTGTGAGAGCAACTTGTTTCTCCAATCTACTAATCAATGCTACTAGTTGAATAATTTAATTTTCCAAATCTTGGATGCTTGATTTTGTCTCCTGTTGAAATTATTGAGACTTAGTAACAAGTGCTCTAACTATATCTTCAAGAGGCATACTTGACTTTGAGGTAGGTTATTATAGTGGACTAGTTGATAAATTTTAAAATTTTGGTAACCTTGATCCATAATTAAAGTTAGGGTGATCCCTTAATTTTTGATTATAAATTTTGGAATCAGGATCATATTTCCTATTTGGTGGACCCGAAAATCATCTAATCGCATTGGCATGCTCTTGGGCATCATTTTAACGTGTTAGGCACATATCAGTTAGGTAGTTAGGAGCAACATAAATCCCACAATCGTTGACTTATTACACCTTTCTCATAGCCATCTATTGAAAAACAAAGGTTAAATTAGAAATTGTTTGTTCAATATAAAACACATTTACCTCATTCACTCGTCTTGAATACGAGTCTTGTTTAAAGCCAAAGTGTTAAGACTCTACAACTATAGTAGATATTAAATCTCTAGTAGCTTGAGGAGTTTTATTCATTATGACACTTCCACTAGTTGCATCCATCATCCTTCTTTTCATTAATAAGAATCTTTCATTAAAATGTTGAATGAGGAGTTATATAAAATTCTATATCAAGGGCAGCTTGTATAAAATCAATTGAATTTTTCCCAATATTCATGAAGGATCTTAAAATCATTTCACTTTATTCCGTATTTCTAATAACAAACGAATTGTGTATAGTAATGAGCAGGGTCGAATAAACTGGACTAATAAAGCTTATCCTTTGCCAAGTTAACAAAATAAAGTTGAGAAAGGGGGACTTTAGATGAAAATTGAAATAGATTAAAAGAAAAGACATAAAATAAATTGAGAACTCAATTTAATAAAATCAAATAACATTGAACATCTACCCCAAGATATAATTTCAGTTTT
>JANZXV010000006.1:27401304-27411668 GCA_027576455.1 Erythroxylum roigii
AAGCTCTACAATTTTCATGATGACCCTCAGAACAATTTCTCACTTTAAGAGGGGCAAAATGTCGCTCGACAATATCATTTTTCAAGCGATCGGGACTAACAAGTCACCACCGATCCCTCCTTTATCTCCAATCAAAGAGTCGGGGTTCTAACCCTTAATATGGGGACGGGATGTTACAAAAATATTCAAAATTTTAAATTTTCAATTTTAACCTGACATTAATGTCTTCGTTAAATTTGCTAACATGATTTACAAAGTGTTCTAGAAATCTTAACTATTAATATACATCTGTCAAATTAACACAACAAATGAAGATTAATGAAACAACATCGTTGTTAAAAATGGATTCCCTAAATCAATTTATGCAGCCTAAGTCATTCCTTATCTGTTTGTTTTCTTGACCCCCTCAGTCTTTTGTTTTCTATTTATTCTTCTGACATCCCAAACTACTCTCGTTTTGTAGTGTATTGCATCAGTAAGCTTTTCGTTTTCAGTTCATTCTCCCGATGTTCTCAACTTGAGAGCATCGAGGCTGCGTAATTTGGAAATCGAGAGGTGAGATCGTCGAGAAAACAAACTGAAAACGAAGAAAAAAGCATGAGGTCATCGAGATTGCGTAATCTGATTTATGTCATTTTTAAATAACAACGTCGTTTTAATTATGTGATTAAACGATGCTGTTTCATTAATATTTATTTGTTATGTTAATTTTGGCTGATGTTTATTAATAGTTAGGGTTTCTAAAACATGCAACAAACTACGTCAACAAACTTAATGAAAACACTAATGTCGGGTTAGAATTGAAAAAAATTGAAAGTTTAAGCATTTTATTATTACCTTTTGAAATTCAGGCTATAATTAAAAAATTGAAAAATTTAACCATTTTATTGACACTTTTAAAGTTTGGGCTATAATTACAGGATTAAGCAAAGTTTGAAATTTTGTTGTAATTAATCCAAACTGAATATCATTTAAACTTATTAAAAACTTATTTACCATATAATTTTGATTTCTCAAACTTATAAATTATTGTTAATATTTTTATTTATTTAATTTAATGAGACACATGTAATACAATAATGACAATATATTTTATCTAATTAAGATTAAAATTATTAAACAAATTTTTGTAAAAAAATAACAAAATTAGATATTTTTCGTACAATGTATGAATAAATCACATTAATTAATATAACAAACTTAACATATTTACCCAAATTTAGTTAGAGTGTGGCGTTCATTCGTTGTTACAATTGTCTTATAAATGATTTGGTGGCTTATAAAAATTATCTTACAAAGGATTTACACTCACTTTTGGATAAGCATACGAACTGAAGTTTGTTTAATTATACATGTAAATGATCAAATCATTTCCATTAAACAAGTTTAAGGGAAGATAGGTTTAGGAACTTTTCAGGCGGATTGACCAATCCTACACCATAATGTCACAAACTGTGACAAGATTGCAAGACGTATTGTAAGGCGCGTGGCTTACCAAGTTCATAAAATCAAAGATATTTTAAGCTCTTTATTACTTTTCCATTTTTAAAAGCAGACAAAAAATATGACGTGGAATGGATAAGCCAGCTCCTTAGAGTCGAGGGTTAAAGAATAAACGGCTTTTGGCCTTTGGGGAACAGAAAAGGCCAAGTTTGGGCTGATATGGCACTCCTTATCATCCTCTAGAACAAGTGTCGCAGTACATCAGCATTTCATATTCTTTGTTTAACGGCATGTGTACCTAAAGCTGCCGGTCCCATTTTTCTTTTGTCTAATATTATTATATTTTATTCTATTTTATGAAATGTCAGCTATTTATTTTGCAGAACTTTTACAAATTTTATGTACTTTTACAGATTTTATGTGAAACTCAAATAAATAAAAGGTTGAAATTTATTGAACACAATAAAATATTATAATATTTGATGGAGGATATGGACTATTTCAGTCATTAGTCCAATATATTTTATGAAATTATATTATTGTTAATAAATTATGTTGCATATAACATTTTCTTTTTAACATAAGAATATGCGCAATGAATTAAATTAAATTAAATTAAATAGCACGCTATTGTAAGTGGTCTTTGAATATAATAAATAACAATTGAATCATATGTTTTGGAAAATTAAATTCTATCAAATATAAAATTTGTAATGTACTAATTTTAAAATAAAACGAGATGACTTTTCTTCTTAAACATGCGGTCCTGGTCCTGGTCCATGGTGGTGCCAGATAAAGTCTTATCTATATGTTGCTTTAGCAATCAATAGCTTATGTCAAAGAAAATTGTCATTTATTAAGTTTATATTTACTTCTTGGAACTTTCTTGATAGATTGACTAAAAAATTTGAACAAGTTGGTTTTGATTTGTTTTTCGAATACCACTTGCTTCATTAGTTGCCTTCTTTCACAGGAGGGTCCAACCAAGGTAGTGTTTATCTGCTTACAATATATCCATTTTAAATATACGACACTTTATTTATTTCTTCAAATCTCACTTATCAGCAAGATTTTATTAACATGACTAACACTTTGTTATTTATCTCTTCAAATTTCACGTATGAACGAAATTTTATTAAATTATTAATAATTTAAGTGATTAAGATATCACTTTTAAAAAAATTTAAAAATAAGTTGAAAGTTTAAATTGTTGTAGGAAAATGTAAATATCTTAATTTAGAGATGATATAAGTTATTTTAATTTTAAAAATGATAGTTGATGAAAACTGAATATATATTAAAATTTGTAAATATTATTTTAATTGAGTGTTATTTAAAATTTAAATTATTAATTTATCAAAAACTTCATCTAAAATGAATGGTTTATATATTATTGTGTGCACATGATAATTCATTCAAAGATAATTTTACTAATATAAAAATATGTAAATAAACAGGACAAATTAATTTGATATATACTCCCTCCTATTCAAAATAAAAGTCGTTTTAGAGGGATTTTAATTATTCAAAATAAATGTCGTTCACGATTTTTTATGCACGTTTATAATTTTATTTCCAAAATTACCCTTTAATTTCTCTCACATCCTAATTACACAGATTATATTTTCAAGACAGTTCAACATGTAATTAATAAGGGTATATCAAACATTTCACTAACTTTTTTAATAAGTGTGCATCTCTCTAAAACTACTTTTATTTTAAATAAGAGGGAGTATATATCATGAGAGAGTACACATAATAATGAGTGTTTAATTCGATTTACCAATTAATATTGTCGGTTAAAACTTCACAGGGAGCAGTCATGATTGGATCGTGCCAAGAAAGAAGAAACCAGTCAAGAGTTGAGTCAATTAATGACTTGGCTGCATGCATACATGTGTGTGATGATAAAAGAGCAGACATCAGCATCCGCCTCCCTCCAATTTTCCAACCATGCTTTTTTGCAAGCAGAAAAGTTAAGGTTATGGTCCATGCATGTCGGTGTCGGTCACTGCCTAGGCCATTTTTGTCTCTCACTTTACCAGCTTTTCAGTTAGTTATACACTTTATCTTCGCCTAAATTTTACCAACTATCCATCTGCTTACCAGAAAGGCGGAGGTAATTAAGTTGACCATTTTGATGAAAGAACATTAAAATTAAGTTATTGTTTTAATATGATTTTGAGGTTGTAACTCTTCTAACTTGTTCAAAGCTGCATGAAGTTTCTTCAGGGAGAGTATATTAAAAACCTCCATCGGTCTAATGACGTGTGGATTTTTCAAGTTATGACTCCTGTTATTTTATGTCAATCACAAAGACTTGATTGAAGTGCGAATTGCATGCAATAAGAAAATAATGATGTTTTTTTCCAAGAAAATAAAATACAGTCTCTTTCTTTCATTCATGTTTATGCTTAAGCATTTTCAGTTGCTGAGTACATTAGGGAGTAGCAAAGAGTGTTAAAGTATGCGTGATCATGAATTCAAAGTAGGCCCCTGAGGCTGAGGGTGTTCCTTGTTGCCTTAGTGCTGTCTCTGATGATACCATTGGAGCATATGCATATCTGCTTCTTTTGTGTCACCCATTAACAAAAAAACCATTTCATGTCAAAGCAATCAGGCTTATTCTTAAAAGTCATTTACCTTTTCAAAACTTTCTTATAGATGAATATGAACACCTAGATTAACTTCAGTACGTGTATATGAATACCAAACTTAGTTGCCAGTTTACATGTTTCATATAATCTATGTGAACATGATCACACTCGCTACTCAATTCATGCCACAGTAGATCTGTTATTTGTTGAAGAATGTTTACATATTTTAAGGATAGCTGTAGTTTTATTTAGTTCCAGAAAAAATTCATGCTAAAACCCACGATACTTGGGATGCAAAATCACAGTGTTGTCAGATCATTTGCGAGACTTCTAACAAATTTACTGGGAATTAGACCATACAGACCTTGATGGAACACTTCCTTGCTATTAGAAAAGTTCTTAAAGCACATCGGATGCCTGCAAAACATGAATTCAATATCCTCTCAAGTGGCATCGCACCAACGCTTTTTAATCCTACTAAAGCTAACTTTGGACCAAATATACTTTGTGTAAACCATTTTACAATAAGAAATAAAAAGTTGAAGAAAGAAAAGATTTTGAAGTATACAATAATAATATAAATATATTTTCCAAGTTAGTATATGAATATGAAATTATAAAAATATGAGTATGTACTTTAAGTGCATGTTATTTTATATGAATGACTGATAACATATAGGTAACAAACTAACAAGCTAACTTTGAATAGTTTATCCTTATCAAAAATTAAGTTTGGATAATTTATACTTATCAAACTAAGTTGATGTGTGTTATCCTTATTACCCTCCCCTAAGTTAATCACCATATGGTTTGATGGTCAACTCGAACTGTAAATTTTGGAACCGAGTTCTTTGCAAAGGTTTTATCAATATGTTGGCCAGCTGATCATGAGAAGAAATATATCGAACTTTTAATATTATATCACCTGATTTTCTGTTGTTGGAGTTTCTGTAGAAATGAGAAAAGGTTAATCAGTTACAAAAGTTCAGACCAAATACAAATCACTGAAGAATCATGAATCGAGAGGGTTGCGGAGGTTACTCATCAGATTGAGATTGTCGATGCAGTGCTAGAACAGACAACTATGGACAACTTTAGTGCAGACAATATGGAGCATCTAGATAATGGCGTGGAACAGTTCAACTCACAATATTTGGAGCAATGTCACATAGATTAGGCTAACATACTGACTCCAGTAGTAACTATTTGGCAACATGAGACCTCTAAGGCTAGGCTGGAGTATAAAGAACAGACAATAATGGTAAAATCTAGTGATAATTGTGTGGCAAGTCAGGAGATTGGTGTTATCGTCTCTCACATTGCAGATCATACTAGGGCAGAGCACGTCTTGACATTGAATTGTAATTCTTCTACTTATGTGAGGATAGTTTCCCCTCAAGAAAGCAGTTCAAATTTGGCAACAGAGGGCTGTGATTCTCCATCAACTACAGGCTAACCTTGACATTTTAGGAGATTTTTGTGTGCAGTCCAAAATTGTAAAAAAAAAAATCAACAAGGAAGAAAAAGAAAAATCCTAAATACCAACACTAGGGGTTAACAAAGCACCGTATCTTGCAATACAACGTTTCAATCCACTCTTTCCATAACCACGAAGTATAAATGGTGTCTTTAGTGGTTCTTTTTGTGAGCTATCTTCCAGGCAGATATTTTACCTTATTTAGGGAGTTGTTTTAATCATATTGTAAATATGATAGTAGGCTTAATGCCTTGAACTCTTTGTTCTCTTTGTAATGTAGATATGGATTTAACTATAGTAAAAATGCCATAAATTTTTTCCAAAAAAAACTGAAGAGGGGAGAGAGATGAAGAGAGCTTTTCATTAATCGCCAAACTGAATTGTGTCTCACCAGTTTGCATGGATACAACACGTTATTTACATTGCAGCAGGCAACAACTTAATTTGTGACACGATCAGCACTTTTTTCGTAGCAGAAAATGTGTCTGAATCATAAATATTCAGACATAGATGGGTACAAAACATTATATATTCAGTAGTTGTCTCTTGTGTCTTACTCTTGATGAGGGACAGAGAAGACATGGCTTTTGCAGAAACCACCTTCTTCACCAAAGTTGTCCACAAAGTATCATCACCCCTTTTCTTTTGTTCCATTTTCATTTTCAGTTGCCTGCACAATCACCAAGTTCAAAACAGGATCAGCCAAATCTGTGGTAATGATCACCTCATACAAAGCAGTTGAATAGAATAAACCATGAATACGCTCGGAATGGATTCGAAGACAGGCTTGATGGATATAATATTGCCTAATGTTACATCTTTTGCTTTGCAAGGATTTATTTCTCAATTAAACTGATTAATTATGGACTAAAGAGCAATTAAAGTTTACTAGATTAGCGTACGCAATATTTATAGCTTTATGGTACTCGAGGTTTACCTGCAAAGAGGAACTTTACAGGATTCAACTTTGTCACAGATCGAGGAATGAAGTCTTAGAAGCTGCCACATTCTCTTGCAACGTGTACAACCCCCATTAACCCTCTTTTTACAAGTGGCGAAATGCTTGATCAGAAGCTGAACACCTTCACAAGCGGAGAATTTGAGGCAAGGGGTCCTTCCACTGTTAAACGGTTTGTCGTGTGGGCCGACGCCCGTGCACCCTTCAGTCCATACATGCTCCAAACATTCCATTGCCTCACTTAGCACCATATACGCTGTCTCTGCTTCTCTTTGTTTTCTTGCCTTTTTTCTTCTCTGCGTAGAGTACCATACCATAGAACACACATTAATATTGGACAATTATAGGCTTGCGGAAGACATTGTCAAGAACTTTATCAAGAAACTTACTGATTCAACATCGTCCATGAATTGGAGGATGTCGAGCTCAAGCCAAGGATCATGACCTTGCATGATTTTCCAACCTTCGGTTGTTTCTACAGCCTTGAAATGGTTGGAGATATATTTCACACATTTAAGGTAAAGATCAGGTGCAGTGCTTCACATAGCTTTGCCAATTGAAGCACGTCGACCACATTCTCGATCACCAAGAATTGATCGACCAACGACGTTGGCCGCCATCTGCTTCAGCTGTGGGACTAAGTAAATTAACATGGGACAATGCCAGTAGATGGATTCCAAACTTGTTCAACTCTTCATACGTGCACCTGCACCAAGAGCGTCGTGGTCATTCACCGAATTGTAACGTAGAATAAACGTATATCTATCTTTGAGTTCAAGTCCTCCAGTTATAACGAAAACAAACCTTGAGGAGTAGAGGAATCGGAGAAAAGCTTCGACGGCATCACATGGGACGCCGAAAATGGGAATTATTGCCCTGGAGCTGCGGTGCTTGTGTAAGGCCTCGATCGTGCTTTTGAGTACCGGAGACGTTGATTTCTGCGACACAAAATGGAAGCAAACGAGAATGTTAAAATTTCTACAAAAGAGTTTGTGTAACACAAACCTTTATGAAAAATTAAAAAAAAGACAGAACATGAAGAACATTATTGTTGGTCGAGGAAGTACCAGGATCGAACTGTGAGCCGGGATTAGGCCTCCGGAAGTGAGGATTTGAACGTCTGGTTTCGACAATTCATGACAAGAATCCAGAACAGCCATATGGAAACAACCTTGGAGATTGCCGGAGAGGGTTGCCGTTAGAATTCTACTGCACCTATTCCTTGGCTTCTTGGTCCAAGACGAAGTGGTAGGACACTTAGTGATTTGGTTTCTGTTACTTCCTCAGTTTATATACCTTATTGAAAAGGCAGCTAATTAATTATAAGTACGTTTTTATATACGTAATTGGCCGAGATTAAGAAAAGCAAAACTTGACAAGATATTACAAATGATTTTGTCTGTAAGTACAAGGAAATTTCCTTTGTAGTTGGAATTTGAGTTATTTTATGTGAAGTCGTGCGTATAATTGGACTAGAAGGTAAATAATTACTGTATAAATAAATCAATCTGACCAATATTCGACTCAAAGTTGGTTCTCCGTCGAAGAATACTGATCAAATCCGGTCAAGAACAGGCAGACACAAATCGTAGTAACATTAACAAGATCACAAAAATTGGCCATATCTCAGTGCATCTGCTGACTGCGGGACCCTAATCCCGACTGGTCAACAGTCATGCTCATCATTAATAGCTACGTCGCTCTACTTTAAAAAAATGTCTTAAATAAGACATTTTTCACGTTTCTTATCATTTAGGTTGGCGGATTGGTAGGATACGGCCACTTATATCTATTACTGAAGTTGTGAAAATGAATTCAATGCTAAGATTCGTCTGTTATGTTCCTTCCTCGAACCCTGAACAATGCTTCTGCATTAGCTTATTTTAAATTCTGAAACTCGTGCTTTGCCCCGTTAAGTTAATTAAGCTCTCAAAGAGGTCTCTTAACATGCTGTAGACGTATTGTTAAGTGCATCTGTACGACTAATTATAAAGAGATTGGCTTAATAGGTGGTTTGGACCTTGCGTTAACTTTATGTGTATGATTGAAGAGTTTTATCCCGAAAGTCAGTGTCAGGAGTTCAAATCCTATAAAAAGAAGAAACTTGGTGAGTCCAAAGTTTACTTAGATCTCTGCAATTGTTTGTCTCTAACCATTATCAATGTGCTATATATGGAAATTTAATCTGAATTAGTAGTCCATTGGAAGTACATAACTTGTTCGATGCCACACAAGCATGTATACTAAGACGAACCAAATTAACGTAATCAACCTATACATTGACAGGACGACGACGACGAAGAGGTGGGTTTAAACGAGAGACGATTATACAATATCTGAAGTAGATGTGGTGACGACGGCGAGGACGGGTGGCGACGAGGTGTGGTGGCATGACGTGCGGTGGCCTTCGGTTGCCACAGAGATGACGACGCTGGCTACCCAAGGACAGTGGCATGCTGACGACGTACAGTAGCATGACAATGACGCACAATGGGACGACAATGACAAATGAGAGAAAATAAATGGAGCTACGCGTAATGGATGAGTGGAAATGGGGGGGAAGGATGCAACGGTAGATTTAGGTTTAACGAAAACAATGTCGTTTGATGTTAAACCAAATGATGTCGTTTTCGTCTTTTTAAACGTTTAACTAAAAGCAAACGACGACGTTTATGACTAGACTTTACCGACAACAACTTCATCGGTAAACTCTAGCATTATTTATCCCACCAAACATTCTCACTTTCTTTACTGATGAACATTTCTTACCGTCGGAAAATTTGTCGGGACGATTTCCCTCCATATTTACCAACGGATATTTTTTCCGTCACAAGTCGAAATTTTTTCCAACAAATTTACCAACCAATAATGATTTTCTGTCAGTAATTTCCAACGGTTCAGTTTCTGTCGATAATTATCCATCACTAATAACTAATTTTTTTGTAGCGAATATTTAAGAAAAAATATAATACACGGACGTTTTTAATATTTGACATTTAAAATTTGCTCAATATTTGAAATAAAATATAATTTATTTGGAAGCTTTTCTCTTATAAAACGTTTAATAGTATTTGATATAGAATAGGACGAAACTTTAACTATATATACATACACAAGATCAACACCAATACTTGAGATTAGATTAAATACATTTTATTTATCATTATAATATAGTTATATGTAAATTTTGCACTATTGTCGGAACAAGTAAGGTCTAACCCATAGTTTCGAGGATAACAAAATATATTACAAATAATATTTTATTTTTAGTGAAAATTAGTATTTTAATTTTAAAAAAAAATCAAGCAATATACGAAAGATTAAGTTCAAAGAAAAGAAAAAATGATTAAAAAATAATTGAATCAATTGAGCAATCAAAAAATGATTAAATTAACAAAAAAAAATCATGGATAAAATTCAAGAGAATTTTAAAAAGATGAAAAGTTTACAAAAACAATTCACCTCCTTATTATGTACTATTGATTCGAACATCAATAATTACTTTATATTTATTTATACAATATCAACAACAACATCTCAATAAAAATTTCACAACACGTTTGATTTAGGAAAGTCCAATAGTTTATAGCCTTACCTCTAATTAATAGATAAGTTGTTTTGTATAAATTCATATGGATTATATTTACTTTTATTATAGGAAAGGTGTTCATATTTCATTAATTATAGTTTAAAGTAAAAGATATAGTCCTATTTTATAATTTAAAAAATCTTAGAAAAATTCCTTGATCTTTAAAATTCTTGAAAAAGCTCCTTTTAGTTATTAGTTTTTTGAAAAAATACTTTTTCTCATACTTTGATTAAAAAATAATAACGAAACATATACAATATGAATATTATTAGTAAACTAATCTTATGGTAACTCAACTCA
>JANZXV010000006.1:27446324-27460188 GCA_027576455.1 Erythroxylum roigii
ATAAATAATTAAATAGTATGTTTAAAAATTATCTTATATATAATATATATAAAATAAAAATTTATATATTTATTAGTTACTAGTTCGATCACGGTTGAATTCAGATTGAACCATTGACTCTTGAATCAGTTGCTTCTTCAGTTTAGTCACCGGTTTGATTTTTAAAACATTAGTTGGAACTTGCACCTTGTGAGCTAGTTCACTATCAAATCATGTTTTCAATTAATTTGTAGAACTTATTCAACAATTCAATAGTGGAGAATACTAGGAGAGATGACAACAGGTCAGCTCAAGCTAAATTTGAATCCTACTCAGGTTCAAGTCACATGGTTTAATTTATCGTATCTTAAAATAACATTATTTTAGTTTAATCTTTTTAAAGGACATTATTTTGATTTCGAGTGCTTAAATTTAAAGAAGAAAACAAAAAGTTAAATTAAAATGATGTTATTTTAAAAAGAATGGTTTATACAGACCTTCATGTCAGCTTAATATAAAATTGAATCGAAACAAATTTGATATATCAACTTCCTTCCAATTCTATTATTAATAGAAGACTTGGAGCATCATATTTTACTTCTTCTTTAAGTGGTCAATTTTTTTTGCACTCAAAAGGTAGAATTGTCCATCCCAAGCGCCCTCTTACTTTGGCTTGACAGAGTAATAAAGGGATAAATTATAGTTTAATCTCACTCAGCTTTTCAAGAAAGTGGCCTAATGCTTAGCGTGTACAAGAAATTACCATATTAGATGGAGTTTAGATTTTCTGTCCAATATTACTCTGTTTTATTCTATTTCATGAAATCTCAGTCATTTATTTTACGGGACCTACATGAAACTCACGCAGAATTCATACAGAATCCACTTGAATAAATAACTGAAATTTATTAGATACAATAAAATATTATAATATTAAACAGAAAATCTGAAATCTGTTAGATGAAACTCTCGTATTGTCACTGCCAAAACTTCAGACCCTTACATTCAACAACTTTCCTGAGAGCTAGTTGAGCTACCACGCGGGCTAAGCGGCCATTTTTCTAGCAATATGGACGTGTGCTCTCTTGAAATTTAATATCAACAGAACATGCATGAATTAAAATAGTAAAATAATAATAAATGAAAAAGTAAACTATAAAAAGGAGGTGGTAACGTGATCGATCACAGGAAAAGCAGCTTGTGATATACATATGTCAGGCCTTTATTAGGCGAACGGCGTGCCACAGGCTACATAACAGCCCAGTAAATAGGCAAATTTACTTTCCCTACAGGGTCCAGCCTACATCCCCTATTAGGGTGCAGCTCGACGTTCCCTGCCTACGCTAACGCTACCCCGTTCAATTGTTAGCTTATGCTTCCCAAAAGCATCTCATCTCGATTCGATAGTACCCTCCTCAAATTTAGTTTTAAAAGTTCATTTATTAAAATGTAATTCATTATTTACGTTAATGTGTTTTTCAGCACTTCGCTAATTTCAAGTATCGTTAATCCATAGTTAAATACCACTATTCAAGGCCTATATAGCAATCTAATCTTAGCATCAAAGGATTGGTCTATGATTGGTACACTTCAAATTAATGTTGTAGGCACCTTTTTTTCTAATTAGGGTATATGTCATTCTTTTTTTTAAATTTTAGAGTACAACGTATATATTTTTTTAAATTTTAGACCAAGCAGCATATGTAAGGACAGGTCGCTGTTGGTATCATTCTGTGTGCGAAATCATCACCTGCCACGAATGGAAAAGAAGAGACAGCCTTGGCTCTGGTCACCATCCCAAGTTATATTTATTTATCGCATGTGATGAAGAAGAACCAGCAAAGATTGGGGTCGCAGGCTCAGCATGTGTACCAGAGAGAAAGGGTGAAGTTGCGCAGTGCAAAGAGTAAAAGAACAGAATCGGCATTTAAAAAGCTTTGACGAATCATTCAAAAGGTGTTTACCCAAAGTGTGTCCCTCTTGCCGGATTCTGCTCCTTCTCCTTTACTTCCCTTCTAGTTATAACTTATGCATTCGTTCCCACGCGCCTTTATTTAGCTTGAACCAGCTAATGCTAATCTCTCAAATATACAGTAATGTTCGTACAATCATCTAATTGAGCCATGCCCGACAAGGCGTGTGCTTACGCGCCAAGAACTGGACTGAGTGAGCGAACTCCCGAACAAGACCAAACTTGCCAGTCTGCTGTCAAAAAACTACTCAAACTAACTGAAACCACGTAGAACGTGAATTTACCAAAGCGACCTCGGTCTAGGCTCTCTTTCCGATAACGCTGCAACACTCTGCCACAAGGAACAAGAATTCTGCGTAAAATATTTCTATAACTTCTGTACACGTTGTCGCTCTCCAGCCATGGTTTATAGATTATTGTAGACCAGACCCCTTATCTTAATGGCATTTACTGCATTGCCACTTACCTTCTCTCTATCTCTGTACCTCTCCTATCAGTATCAGTGTTATCTTCTGTTCTCTATGTGACTGTTGTTTTTACGTGCTTAAACTATTTCCAGAGCTCGTTCACCAAGGCATCGATCGAATTTAGGCTCAAGGGTCTCCCTTGTTTTTGTTTTTTGTCGTCTGTATTTTCTGGGTATCCCGTTTTTTACGCGGCTCATTTTCAAAATTTCGTCAACTTCGATGTTGGAACAGGGAGGTCTCCATTTCCAGGTTTGGTTTCCAACTTTGACGTTTGATACTTGACGTTGTTCTTACTCCCCTGCGATTTTTTTACATTTCTTACGTTTTGAATTCTAAGATTCTTCTTAACCTGTTCTGCTCCTGTTTTTAGATTTTATTTTTCTCTCTCTTCCCTCAAGTTCCGTTATTCCCTGACTGGATGATGTGAGTAGTTTAAGGATAATGCTGTGTATACGTCTTGGTTATATGGAACTATCGGTGACTTGTTTATAGAGAAAGGACAACTGGCTCTCTGTTTTCAACCCTGTAAGGCAAAACAAAGCATTTTGTATAGTGTTCTTGTAGTGGGATGCATTTAAAGGTGCTAACTCTGTGTTACTGTTCTTCAGTTTTGGTGCATTTTGGTCAAGCTCATTGTCTTCAAGAAAAGTGTGGATATCTATTCCTTTCGCATTGTGCGCAAACTTGCATGTTTTTACTCGGCGGATACAGTTTTCTAGTTTATCTCGTACTATCGTTTTGGTTGGTTCTTGCTGTGCATTGCATTTTCATATTCTCTGTATCTTCAGTGATATTTTCGTTGCAACAGGAACTTGTACGGTAGAATTCTTCTGTTTTCGTCTTGAAGATATTTAGGTTTTCACCAAGTTTCTCAGTTATATGGAATAATTTACTGCGTGGGAAGATTTCGTTCTAATACCAGAATGTTTGAATTATTTTCCCTTCAGGTAGGGATTGTTGCCTTTTTCTGTGGTTCCTGAAATTTGATTTTGTGGTGTGCAAGAGGGCTTCATTTGATGCTTGTTAGTGACATTGAAAAATGGCTGATGGGCGGCGGCATTCAGTTGATGTTCCTATCTCAAGGACTCTCATAGCACTGAGGAGAGTCAGGTCACTGAGGGATCCATCAACTAATTCTATGAGCAAATTTTCTGCTTTACTTGAAAATGTAAATTGGGAAACCAAGTCCACAAATGGAATCTCGCTTCGTTTCACTAATGGTTGCCAATGTGATGGTTCTGATCATAACTGTCTGTCAGCAACGAAAAACTTTCAAGCTAATGGATTACAGGATGATCAAGTTGATGACGTAGAATTTCCTTGCAATTTGGGAAAATCCAAGTTAATCTCATGCGAAAACCATCCTGAAGTAGATAATGTAGGTGATCCAACAGGGACCAAAGTTGTTGAAGTACTGGATAATTGTCGACTAGGTACTTGTGGAAACAAATCACTGAGCCAAAGATACAATGGCAATCATATGGAAGGTAAGGAGGGCTCTGCATGCATGAAACCTATCAAGAACTGCATGGAGAAGGTAGATACCGCTAGCGAACCAATTGCAGAATCACCACATGTAGACAACATTGACCTCTGTGTTTCAAGTCGGAAAGCCAGCTATTCAAACAAAATTGTATCAAGTGCGTTGATGGGTAACGCCTTGAGTTGTACTGCCAGTCCGTGTCTTTCTACAAGTGACGCTTTGTCGAGCTGTAGCATATCGTTATTTGCAAAGGAAGAGAATGATTTCATGTTTCAGGATGACGGTGGATGTGCAGTAAGCTGCTGTTGGGCAAGAACCCCAAAATTCCGAGTGTCGAATTCATATTGTAACATAGAAGGACATCCTTTGTTGTCCAGGGAAGTAGATGACTCGACTCAATATGGGCGGAGGAACTTGAAGCTTGTTGCAAAGGAACCTCCTAGGACTCTCAGTCAGAAATTCAGGCCAAAATCCTTTCATGAATTGGTAGGACAAACTGTGGTGACGGAGTCTCTTTTATGTGCTATTTCCAGAGGAAGGATAGCCTCTCTGTATCTCTTCCACGGTCCTCGTGGAACTGGGAAGACCTCTGCCTCCAGGATATTTGCAGCTGCATTAAATTGCCTATCACTCAGGGAGAATAAGCCATGTGGTCTGTGTCGGGAATGTGTTATGTTCTTTTCTGGAAGGAGCAAGGATGTGAAAGAAGTGGACTCTGTGCGAATCAACCGAGCTGAGAGGATAAGATCCCTTCTTAAGACTGCAGCAATTCCTCCACTCTCGTCACGTTTCAAGGTTTTCATAGTTGATGAGTGTCAATTGTTGCATGCGGATACATGGGCCACCTTTTTAAATAGCTTAGACAACCTTTCTCAACATGCTGTCTTTCTGCTTATAACTCCTGATCTGGATAAGTTGCCGAGAAGTGCAGTCGCTAGATCTCAGAGGTATCATTTTCCGAAGATAAAGGATGATGAAATCGCAAGCAAATTGGGTAGCATCTGTGTCGAAGAGAGTCTTGAATTCGATCAACTTGCTTTAAACTTCATTGCAGCTAAATCTAATGGTTCTCTTAGAGATGCAGAAACAATGCTCGATCAACTTAGTTTGCTTGGTACAAGGATCACACTTTCATTAGCCCATGAACTTGTAAGTAAATTTTTTTAGTTCCTGAAAAATTCTTCCTGCACTTCTCAATCCCTAACTTTTTGAAGTTCCATTTGTCGTGCAGATTGGAGTTGCTTCTGATGATGAATTGCTTGATTTGCTCGATCTGGCTTTATCATCTGATACCTCAAAAACAGTTACGAGGGCCAGAGACTTGATGAGATCCAGGATTGATCCTATGCAACTTGTTTCACAGTTGGCCAATCTTATAATGGACATACTTGCTGGAAAATGCCAAGAAGAAAGCTCTGAAGTCCGAAGGAAATTCTCTCAAAGACATGCTTGTAAGCACTATATGATCAAAATATGTTAAAGTTTCGTTCGCTGCCAGTAATTGTTGTTTTGATGTCCAAATTTTTGTTTTATGCTGGACTGCACTAGTATTCCATTGAAGTTTGTGCTATATCTCTCATCTTATAGTCTCTTACCCTACTGCAGTGAAAATAGGATTTTAAAATCAGTCTACTAAAGAAGTCTTTGTGATCGTTACTCAATTTTGATCCACCTCTAATGTATACAGTTTGACATTTCTGTGCCTTTCATCTTTTTCCCCCTATTTTGGTCAGAGCTTCTCATTTTTACCGTTATATCAGTCCCATCTCCGTTTTTGCAGCTTTTCTGTTAACATTTAGTGTTCAAGTTCCTGTTTTCTTCAATTGAAAAGACATTATATATATTTTAACCTTTTTGTACTTCCATCTTGTAGTTTCTCTCTCATTTTGTAACATATATTTGTCATGGGGTTATATTTATGGTTCCAAGTGTCTATTTGATAGCCGAAGCAGATATGCACAGATTGAGTCTAGCCTTGAAAATACTTTCTGAAACTGAGAAACAACTGAGGATGTCAAAAAACCAAAGCACTTGGCTCACTGTAGCTCTTCTACAGCTAAGCTCAATTGAGTCTTCTTCCTTGGATGCAAGTGATTCCAAGTCTTCCCTGAGAAATGTTGATGATAGAGGTAAGGATGTAGGCTTCAGTTGCTTTTAAATAGTGTAATGTTGTCTTCGTCCATTAAACTTGGAACTTTTGATAATAAACACCCGATTACTAAATGGATTAGATTTTAACATGCACAACAATGTGGACACAGATGGCAATCTTTGCAGAAGCTCATCTACAGGGGAGAGCTTGAAGCGTCTTATTCCTAGTTCAAATGATGCACTTGGGTTTCAAGGGGATCCAAAATCAACTCTGGAATCAATATGGAAAAGAGCTACAGAATTCTGCCAGTCAAATTCACTTAAGAAGTTCCTCAGAAAACGAGGGAAACTTTCCTCTGTCCAAGTTGATAAAGGTACATGCAGAACTCTTTAATGGGGCTTACTTCAATTGATCCAAGGCAACATAACTATAAAAATTGAGTAAGATTTCATTAATGCAGTGGTTTTAATTGGCAACTGAAAGTCTTGTTGACACCAAAAGTTTTGTACTAGATTAATTCTAGTTTCTTTCAACTATGTGATTCGTTTCTTTTCAATCAATCAATTTAAAAGTGTCATATCTATACAGCAAAAATCTGTCATGTCTACCATTTTCAGCTTTATTAGGAATATTTTGACATTTAGAAGGAAGCTATATCTTGCAAGAGATGACTGAGGTGCCACTAAAATTTCAGATTTGGCAATCGCTGAGTTGGAGTTCCACCATCCTGACTACGTGTCCAAGGCTGAAAAGTCATGGAAGCTGATTGCAAGTTCTCTGCAGGCTGTTTTGGGTTGTAATATAGAAATTCGAATGAATCTTGTGCTTTGTGCCCCTGTATCCAAGTGTGCCAAACTAAGGAAGCTATCTTTGAGTTTGTTCAGTTGTCCTCGTAGAATGTGCCAAAAGTCCCAACCGCAAATGGAATCTGGCAGTGGTTCTGAGTGTTCTGACCATTTCTCTGAAAAGCCTATGATAAGGAATGATGCTATTGTTGCTTGTACATCCGATTGTGGCTCTAACATGTCTGGTAATATATATCACAGTACGGATATGGTGAAGGCTTTGAGAAATAGTGAAGGAAACATTCTTCGCGTTAAAGATGATGCTTCAAAAACTCCCGCTTATGGACTTGATTTTGCTAAGGGAAGCAATCTTAGACATGAGATGTTCCGTGCTCAAGAGAAAGAGTATCAGCCACACTGCTTTCCAGGGACTCTGGGACTTCAAAAGAAGTGGCATTCTATAGCTAATGAAGGAGAGAAAAAGCTTGCTCTATCAGATTCAAGACAAAACTCTCTTCAGACATCCATCAGTTTGCATGATTCTGTACCTGTCAGCAATGACAACTGCACTAACTCGAAAAGCGAGCACGGGTGAGATTTTCTAGTAGACTTCTATGCTCCTTTCCAGCCTTCTTCATTTCTATGAATTTTGCATTGAGAAATACTTGTTAAGACCACGATTATTGTTCTTTCATAACGTGTAATCCTATTTCACACGGATTAGAAAATTTTGTGAGGACTTCTCCTCGTTGCCATGTCATATTTACTCCAAACATTTGACTATGTTATGAGGACGTGATTCCATATATGTTCTTCTTTTTCGCATACATTTTGCTTTCACTATCAAGGCGCTTATTGGTCTTTTCTGCAGGTTAAGGGAGACTTCCGGTGCGCTGTGTTCGAAAAGCGACGCAATTCCTGCAAGCAAGGTAACAAGCAGTAACTAAGTGGAAAGTTCAGATGAATAAGACATCATTAACAGATAGCCTGATAACTTTCCCTTCCACATTGTAAAAGTTACTAAATTTTTTCTATCAACTGTATATTGGATGCTGAGAACAGAATTAAACTATGCAAAAGTTGCTTGAATTTTACATTTTTTACTATTCAAATGTTGTATCCAATATAATGAAGGTCAATCAACTTGCAGGATTGGGAGATCATGCACCAAAAGAGATCACCATTAGTTAGATGGGCTCTTCCCTGTGCCACCGCAAATTAGTTCCCAGGGATCACAACCATCGTGTGTGAACTGAAGCTACAAATTTGGTGGCTTCTTCACAATTTTGTACGTGTACATATTAAGTTTGCATGTGTGATCATGATTGCTCCATTTGAGCCCTCAAAGGACAGTGTAATCAGTAGTTTAAAGCAGATAATTGATTCAATTTTTGAGAAGATTCGTAAGTTAAAGTTTGTGTAAAGAAAATATAAATCATCAATTTAAAAACATTATTAATAATTTGATTAAACCTAAAACACCCATATTTGAAAATCCTTAATCTCCATTGTTTATGTTATCTTTATTATACTTCTTGGCTAATCTATTCTTGATGTGGGTAGATTTGTTTTGCATATGTATTACTGAGCATGCCTTCCTAATATTATGTATTGCATTTAATGACAGTTCTTAATGTTAGCATACTGCCTCCCCAATCTTGTGTATTGCGTTTAGTGGGAATTACGAGTAACTAAGGACAGTTGCTTGTGTATGGATTAATGCTTTACTGAATATTTCTTAGTATGTTTATCTTTCTTGCAAGAAGTTGATTGATGGTTATTCCATGTTAAGTGATGGTTATATATAGCAAATGAAGTATGAACTTAAACTTGCTATGAATGAGAACTTAAACATGGTACAAGCTGTTTAAGAAAATGTTCCTGAGGCAATCATAAAATATGTTATATGCAAAGTTGATTTGAGTCATCCATATAAATAATATGAGATTCATAAAGCTGAAAGCTTAAGATTCATATGATGTAAGCCATCTTACGAAAGAGAAATAATGTAAGCCATTAAATACATTCTCCTACATTCTATTTCATTAACTATTGGATCCAAGTTGCTTCCTTGCTTATTATCCTCAACAATTCATCTTTAGCATTCTCCAAATGTGATTCGTGTAGTTCATCGTTACCAGTTGTACCTAACTACCATCAATGTGTGTTTTGTTGCACACTTCACTCTTTCACTTAAGACGGCTCAATAGTGAGAGACTAGAGAAGAATTAATGACGCTATATGATGAGTTATTATGTGTAACTTTATATTCACTCAGAAGAACTGTGCCTCTCATGTGCTCTTTTTTTTTTTTTTTTGGATTACAAAGGAGAAACACAAACACAAACTAAGCAATTAAACGAGGAAACGAAATTTCAGCAATATCCTCAATGAGGATATGAAAACAACCCAATGGAGGGGAGTGAAAAGCAGTGTAGACAATCCCAAAAGAATAGGCATAATTTGCCAGCCAATCCGCAAGCCTATTTCCTTCTCTATACACATGCCGAGTTTTGACGATCCAATCTCTAGAAAGCAGGTTTCGAATCCCCCAAACTAAGGAGTTATGAAACGGTTGGATATGTGAAGAAGAGGAAAGAATGTTAATGACAACTAGAGAGTCCACTTCTAACTCCACTCTTCTATACCCCAAGTCCCAAGCAAGATGTAAGCCAGAAAACACACCTCATAACTCAGCACACATAGATGTGCACCTACCAATATTATGGACAAAACCTCCTAGCTATGTCCCAGTGCAATCCCGAAGCACACCTCCTGCTGACGCAGACAATGAAGAAGTTTTGAAGGCACCATCTGTGTTCAATCTAACCCAATTTGGAGGAGGATTAGACCAACCAATCAGTTGCTCTGACTGAGTCTTAGGAGACAACAAAACCTGACCGACTAGCTCACGAGATTTAAGAATCCAACGAACATAATCAACAACTATCTTATGAGGGTTTATAGGCCAAGAAAATTGGATATCAAATAAACATTTATTGAGCCAAAATCAAAGGAAATACCAAATTCCTGCTCCTGACAACTTTTTGCTTCCCTAGGTCATAGAGTTTGAAGTTAAATTGATTACCACCGTAGCCAACAAAGTGCAAGGCATCGCTTTTGAGTCAAACTTTAGTCTTTGATCCTTCGGTACATGTTTAAATATCTTACAGTTAAATACTCTCAGATGGTGATATATTGGATCTTTACCTATTCACGCTATCCAAAAAATCTAATGGAACTGAAAGAGCTCCATTGATCAAATAGACTGCAGTTCAGATTACTTCACCCCAAAATGTCTTTGACATCTTGGACATTTTAAGCATGCAATGAACCTTCTCCGCAATCTTTTTGTTCATCCTCTCAACAACATCATTATGTTGTAGAGTACTAGGTTCAATCTTTTCATTTATAATGTAATGTGATATACAGTATTATTCAAATACCTTGGAAATATACTCTCCTTCATTGTTTGTTCACAGACACTTCATCCTTCCTCTCAACTTCCCTTTCTACCGTGACATGAAACTTTTGGAAAGTTTTAAATACTAACTCTTTGCTTTCAATATGTACACTTAAGTCTTCCTCAAAGCATCATCAATGAATGCGAAGTATTTGTTACCTCCTAGTGACCCTTCCTTAATTGGGCTACATACAACTGAATGCTCAAACTCTAATATCTTTGTCTTTCATGTAGATCTTTACTTGAAAGAGACTTTATGTCCAACCAAACAATGATCACAATGATTAAATGATAGTGTATTCTTAAGTGGTAGGATAAGGGATTTACTAATTAGCAACTTTAATCCCTTCTCACTCATATGCCCCAATAATCGATCTCATAGATTTGGAGAAGTTTCCTTTTCAACTGTGTATACTTCTCCACCACCATACACCTTTAAGTGTGTCTTGTACAATGTAGAATATAACTCTCCTCGAGCAACAATCATTCCTCTTTTAGAAAATTTTCACTTCATATCCTTAAAATATGTTGGAATCCTTCTTGATCTAACACATTAACTGATAACAGATTTAATCTTAAATATGGAATATGTCGTCCATCTCTTAAGGTTACAAAGCAATTGACATTTGTCTGAACTAGGATATAACCCATATCGACAATCTTGGCCAAACTCTAATTAATGCTCCATAAGTCTCTGCTCTCATAGTTTAAGAAGTCCTTGTTTGGAATACAATGATATGATACTCCTATGTTAATCAGTCACTCAAAACTCGAAACATTGACATGAAAGCAATCACTTATTGCATAAACTAGGGACATCTCATCATTCATGTTTGAAGCAGTTGAGATTATACTCTTATCATCGTCATCATTATGATGATCTTATTTTTTTTTAATCCCTCTTCCATTTATAACAAAATCTCTTTATGTGTCCTGACTTATCGCAATAGTGAACAACTTCATGCCTTTGTCATCTCTGAACTTTAATTGGTTCTTAAACTTGTCACGCCATTTATGATTCTTGCTTTTGTCCCTTCCCCTACTTTTTGCCAAGAAAGCCTACATATTGCCAACTATTATCTTTTTTGCTTTTAATTTTTTCATTAAACACACTCTCTTTGATTACATCTAAAGAGAGCATACCTTCAGGAGCTGAATTGCTTATTGTCACCACTAACATCCCCCAATTATCAAATAGTAAACTCAACATGAACAAGGCTTAAAGCTCGTCAACGAGAATCTTCTTCATTGTTATAAGCTTGTTGATTATATGTTAGAAATCACTTAGATGCTTCAATACAAATTTCCCAACTTTCAACTTCAAATTTACAAGCCATTTAATCAGAGAGGTCTTGTTTGGGGTTGTCTTCCTTTTATAAAGTCCTTCTAGATTTTTTCACACTTCAAAAGGATAAGTTTCTTGTGATTCAATGTTGAATATATTGATATCAATCTATTGTCGAATTGTGCCCAGAGTTTTCTGCTTTATCTTCTCTCATTCTCTATCTGACATATTTTTAGGTTTTAAAGAAACATCATTCTTAACACCTTTGTTCATATCAATAAGATCAAAAAGATCCTTACAATACGGAAAATTCTCTATTATAGGCCTCCAAATAGAATAGTTTAATGACGTCAACTTGAGCATAGAGTTGTTTTCAGCTTCCATCACGATGACTTAAATAACACTTGTTAGGAGACAAGAAATACAACTTACTAAATCAACTAAAGAGCAACAACAAAATATTCTTCAAGTTTAACTAACAAATTAGAACGGGAATAAGAAACTCAATAAATAAGAAAATGTCATGATTTATGTGAAAAATCCTCCAGGGTAGAGGGAAAAATTGCAAATCAAACTGATAAGCAAATTCACCAAACTCAAAATAGGGATTTATTAAGTTTAATATCTCATCTTACAAGTTGTCTAAAAAATTTTTAGGATTGAAACGAAAGTTGATATATTAATCAACAAACTCTCAAACCAGTAGTAGAGTAGGATTTGGCATTTGCTCCTTGCCCTTGAAGAATATAATCGCGATGAATCGGTGATGACGCTGAAAGGGGCAATTTTCTTTTCCTAGATGTGAACTGATGACTTTTTATCCGGAATCCCTATTGCAGAAACATTTCGCGTTTGTTGGATATCACTTGATTTAGCTTGTATTCATATTGCTATCTCAGGAAAACAGTTCAGGATTACAGCTATTGTTTCTTGTTGGGACGGTTCCAAATCCAATTCCCGCATGACTTCCGCTGTCTAGAACATCCTGATTCCTGAAACTCATAATATTGGAAAGAAAAGAGACTTCTGTTTATGGTATTGTCAGGGATCTTACTGTTTTAATATGTTTCATTTTAATCTCTTTCGTTGTAAATGTCTGACAGACATAATTGCGTAATTTCTTTGAAAATCTTCAGGTTCTCCTATCACTTCCATTCGCTGGCGATTGTTCTAGTGATCAAGGTGTACTTACTGAAGTAAGAAATCCCACATCAGCCACTCGTTAAGGAATCCATATCCACGAGATTGTTGCCAACTGAAATTCATGTCACATTATGGTTGAAGTTTGAGGCAGGCAGGGGACTAACCAGTTGTTGAATACGCTCAAACACACCAGTACCAAGATTGATTAGGAACTATCCAACTTGTAAGAGACTTCTGATCTAAAGCTTTCTTCAGTCTTGACCAATATCGCCAACTCCATTGTAAACGGCCAATGGGACCCCAGGTGATCATATCAAAAAAAAAAATCCTAACGTAATTAACCTCTGTGTTTAATAATATGATCCAATCCACGAGACAAGTCCTTGATTAAGTACCATATTTACATATTAACTTACTAAATCAAACACCTTTGCTTGTTGTGCAAGAGGCTTCATTAATCATCTCATAGATCAGTAGGGGACAGGACCCTTAATGTTTTGAGCACTTGAAATGAAACGGTGATAGTCATTATAAAGTGAGAAGAAATAGGGTCTTATCCTAATTTTTGTTTTTCTTTGTGAAGTATCATCACCCATGTTTACTTTTAAAATGCTCTTTTTATTCCTTGACTTTCTAGCTTCGACAAGCACCGCAGACGAAAAGGTCAATCATATGACGAACAGCACATCACCGTTTGTCATAAGTTGATAATTGGACAACGAAAGGGCAAAAAAAGGAACCGACCATGTCCGAATAGAGAACAAATGGACGGTATGAATTTATTTAACGTCTGCCTGATTGAATCATCTTCAAGAACAAAATTCCATTTTTTGACCCTGATCTTGGCTTTTGCTAATGCTAGCAGTTCAAACGTGGATATTAACCCTGATTTTTATGAGATCAAATTGGTGTTACTTATAACGTGGTTTGAATAACAAGAAATTTTATTTATTTAGATGGATATTATAAATAAAATAAAAATATATTAGAAAATCTCTTTTAGATCCATCTAATTTGAATTAAATTAATCAAATTTTAACTATGACTTAGGAATCCCATAATCTTAAACAAAACAAAACAAAAAAATTGATTTCCTTAGGGACCGTTTGGTTTGCCGATTGGTTGGGTCGGTATTCACCAGGGGTCCAAGGACCGATCGGTCGGCCCATTGAAGATGTTGAGCCCAGGCCCAATT
>JANZXV010000006.1:27460288-27478746 GCA_027576455.1 Erythroxylum roigii
TTAGATATCTCAACCAAACATATTTTTTTTTTCAATTTTTATATTACAAATCTCAATCAAACAGGTTTTCGTTTTTTATGAAAAAAAAAAGAAACCAAAAGCAGGAAATAGAAACCAAAAACAACAATAGAAAAACAAAAGTGAAACCAAACGGCTCCTTAATTTACCATGTATTTGAATTCAACAAGATATTCTCGATGTTTTTAAAACCAACTGGAGGTTAAACCTGTAAGACAAGAAATTTAAAGTTTAAAAAATTCAAACAGTATTAGACTATCATAAAATATGTTAAAGATTGAATAAAATTAAAAAATTTGAAAATTTATTGAAGAAGACTATCTTTACCTTTCAAAAAATTTAAAGTTTAATTGAAAAAGGAAATTGTTAAAAAAACATTAATCCGTTTATTTTAATTTATAAAAACTAATTAATTTACAAAAATTAAACAATTAATTAAAAACTAATTGGTTTTTACAACATTATTAAATTAAATCAAACCGAAAAGTTAAATATTAAATCAAAAAATTAGTAAATTCAAAGTTCTCACAGCTAAACAATGTTGACGAAGAAGAACAATAGAGAAAGAAAATAAGAAGGCATACATTCAGAACCTCACTTAAGGCTACAACAGACATTTTCCCAATAACAAATGCTAGCTAGAATGTATAATTCTGTTGTAACAGAATTAATCTCAACCCTCCAATTTATTATGTACTTACTAACACATGTGAATGAATAACAAAATAATATACGTATTCTCCATACATAATTTATTTACAAACATATTGAATTGATTCAGTTTTTAAAACGTTGGATATTATAATTAATTACTTATATGGATAGTTACTAAAAGAAATTGGTAAAGAATGGCAAAACTTCCTTAAATTATAATTCTTATGTCTTAAGCATCAAATATAAGACATTCTTAGCCTATTAAATGGTTGATGGAAGTAAAGTGTTGTCATTCTTTTGACGCAAAAAGAAAAAATAAGTAGGATAAGAAATATATTAAAAATAGGGAATACTGCTCAAGGATTATAAATTAATTCATAAAAAATTATAAGGGATAAAGAACTAAACTAATATTTATGGGTTTAGATCACTTGTTTTCGTTATTTTATTTCTATTCGTCGTCAAGAAATGAATGCTCATAAAATATGATAAGAGAATCTGCTAAAATATTTAAGTAAAAGTTGCAATTGATAATTAATTAATCTAATTAAAGTTGAAAAGACCTACTGCATGTAAATAAATACTCATGAAATATAATAATAGAATAATAAAAATAGGTAATTTGTTACTATATAAAAGTTGAAACTGCTTGTTAAAGTTTTGGGTATGAAACAACCTTAAATTTTTGGGTCAGCTGTCTTATCCTATAAAATGCTTATAAAGTAGTGAAAAGATTAGTCACTAAAACTACGTTTAAAATCCAAAAAAAAAAAAATGCTAGTTAAAGCTGAAAAGACCTACTGCATGTAAAAAGACTCATGTCACCCACTGTCCCCATTTTCGGCACAGTAAATAAGACAAAAAGAACAATTACAAGGCTATTTCCGCAATTCAATCAATAAAGACGAAGAAAAGGGGGAGTGGTGGTGACCCGTGAGAACCCTAAACCGGTTCACACGGAGCCGGGTTGCAGCAAACGACAGGCAACACGGCCTATGGACTGGATGCCACGTGGCATCCTAACTGATATTATAGCCGAAAGCCCCCAGCTGACGTGTACTCGTAACCGCACCCTCCATACTATATAAATGACACTCCCTCTTCCCCGTTTCCCTCTCTCTCTCTTTTCTTCTCTCTCGTTCTCATCCATTTCTCTCTCTCGCTTTAACCGATAAAATTGCTTGAATTCGGATCTGCAACCGAACAGGCGCTCCATTTTTGTGGTCGCTGAATCGTCTCTATCGTCCGTTTTGTTCGCCCCCTCGGTTCGGATCTCCATAGTCCGATTGGAGATCCGTTGCTCTTTTACCTGTCTTGGCTCGGATCCGGGCCAAGCACAGAAGTTTCGATATCGGAATTTTTAGATTCAGCCTACAGGTTTTTTATTTCTCGAATCTTCTGGTGTGTGTTATGTTTGATTTCTAGATGATGGTGAACTTTTTGACATTGTTTGACGATTCTAGATAATTTAGAATGGAACTTGCTTTTTCCATTGCCTTCATAAATTTACTAACTGCGTGTTTATATGTTTAAATTTGAAGAGAAATGGAAGTTATACTTGGTTCCGTCTAGCGTTTTCTTTTTAAATTTGTTATCTTGTTAAGATAAGTCTAATGGTTCAATGATTGGTGTCTAGAATTTAGTGATTAAGATTGGAACAAAGTGTAAATGGCGTCGAGTGAGGGATTTCTGACCGATGAGCAGAGAGAAATGTTGAAAATAGCAAGCTTGAATGTGGAGAACTTGTCTTCTTCTCCGAAGAGTTTATCATCATCACCCAAAACCCCATCGGCATTGCTCTCTGCGAGGGCACCTACCGCAGGGATTACCTCACCGAGGCATATGCGTCGGTCACATTCTGGAAAGTTTGTGCGTGTCAAAAAGGGTGAG
Source organism: Erythroxylum roigii (assembly GCA_027576455.1). Classification (NCBI taxonomy): domain Eukaryota; kingdom Viridiplantae; phylum Streptophyta; class Magnoliopsida; order Malpighiales; family Erythroxylaceae; genus Erythroxylum; species Erythroxylum roigii. Next base: position 27,462,851 of record JANZXV010000006.1, read on the forward strand.
TCTGCTTGAATGCCCACCATGATTTTATAGATAGATTTGTGAAGATTTTGTTTTAGGAGGTTGTCTGTGGTGGGTTTATATCTTGCATTTTGAAATGAGATTCATTGCTGCCGTATGATGATAGATAGGTTTCTGTCAACTTTGGTTTACATGTTTTGTGTGATTGGCTCACACGTTTATGCTTGAAGAGCTAGTGGCGAGATTTTACTTCTCTTGAAATTGTTTGAATATAGGGTTTCCGTCTGTGCATGCTACATCCTATGAAGGGAAAAAAAGTAAATTATCTTATTCTCTATAAATGTGCTGATAATTCTGTTTGATCTAGGGACTTGCTTTCGTATAAATTCATTACCAGATATTTGTGACTGTATGACACAATCGAAAGCAAAAATGTGCATTTTCATTCAAATTTCTGCCAGTTGTGTGGCCAATCATTGATTCCTGTTTTCTTTTCCTTTTGCATGCATTGTGTATGTAACATGTAAAGGACTGATAGTGATATGTATAAAAGCATTTCCATTTTCTTTATGCTAATCAGTTGTCATATTTATTAACGTGGCAGATGGTGGTGGTGGTAAGGGCACATGGGGGAAACTACTGGACACTGATGGTGGTTCCCATATTGATAGGAATGATCCTAACTACGACAGTGGAGAGGTAATTGCACTTTTTGACTATTTTCCTTCTGAGTCTTGTCTCTTAGGCCGTCCATAACGGTTATTGCGGATTTGGATCATGTTTTGTTTTCTTCTATTGCCACCCTTTTCGGTTTACACGTGGTATTTGATCTTACTTTCATTTATTTCTTCTTAGCCTTTCTCTCTCTCACTTGTTAGGAACCGTATCAGCTTGTTGGGGCAACCATCTCAGACCCCCTAGACGAGTACAAAAAGGCTATTGTTTCCATAATAGAGGAGTACTTCAGTAATGGTGATGTGGAAGTTGCAGCATCAGACCTTAGAGAACTTGGTTCTAGTGCGTATCAGCCTTACCTTATTAAGCGCCTTGTTTCTGTGGCTATGGACAGGCATGATAAGGAGAAGGAAATGGCTTCCGTATTATTATCTGCACTTTATGCAGACGTTATAAGCCCATCCCAGATTAGGGATGGGTTTGTCATGCTTCTAAAGTCTGCTGATGATCTAGCAGTAGACATACTGGACGCAGTTGACATCCTTGCTTTATTTATAGCCCGTGCTGTGGTTGATGAGATCCTACCTCCTGCTTTTCTCACCAGAGCAAAGAAGGCCATTCCAGGATTATCTAAAGGATTTGAGGTCCTCCAAACTGCTGAGAAGAGCTATCTCTCAGCCCCACATCATGCCGAACTTGTGGAAAGGAAATGGGGTGGTAGCACTCACATCACTGTTGAGGAAGTAAAGAAAAAAATTGCTGATTTATTGAGGGAGTATGTGGAGAATGGTGATGCTTTTGAGGCTTGCAGGTGTGTCAGGGAATTAGGAGTTTCATTCTTTCATCATGAGGTTGTCAAAAGAGCTCTGGTTCTTGCCATGGAGATTCAAACCGCTGAACCACTTGTGTTGAAGCTGCTGAAGGAAGCTTCTGAGGAAGGCCTGATCAGCTCCAGTCAGATGGTGAAGGGTTTTGCTAGATTCGCTGAGAGCCTGGATGACCTTGCTCTTGATGTTCCATCTGCAAAAGCTTTGTTCCAGTCAATTGTTCCCAGGGCTGTTGCTGATGGTTGGCTTGATCAGTCATTCTTGAAATCCTCTGGTGAGGGTGTACAAAGTCTAGGTGAGGATGAAAAGTTGAGGAAGTATAAGGAGGAGTCTGTTGCAATAATCCATGAGTACTTTCACTCCGATGACATTCCAGAACTAATTCGGAACCTTGAAGATCTTGGCATGCCAGAGTTTAACCCAGTTTTCCTGAAAAAGCTCATCACTCTGGCAATGGACAGGAAGAACCGGGAGAAAGAAATGGCATCTGTTTTGCTATCAGCTCTTCACATTGAGATTTTCTCCACCGAAGATATAGTTAATGGCTTTGTCATGCTTCTACAATCTGCAGAAGATACAGTACTGGACATTTTGGATGTTTCCAATGAACTTTCTCTCTTTCTAGCTAGGGCTGTGATTGATGATGTATTGGCTCCCTTGAATCTAGCGGAGATAAACAGCAAGTTGCCATCAGATTGCACTGGGATTGAGACTGTACATGTGGCTCGATCTCTAATTGCGGCCCGTCATGCCGGTGAGAGGCTGTTGAGGTGTTGGGGAGGCTGTAGTGGGTGGGCTGTGGAGGATGCAAAGGACAAGATATCGAAGCTCCTGGAAGAGTACGAAAGTGGAGGTGTTGTAGGTGAAGCTTGCCAATGCATTCGAGATCTTGGAATGCCCTTTTTTAACCATGAGGTGGTGAAAAAGGCGCTGGTTATGGCTATGGAGAAGAAGAATGATAGGATGTTGGCTCTCCTCCAAGAATGCTTCAATGAAGGCCTGATTACAATCAATCAGATGACCAGAGGTTTCACTCGGATTAGGGATGGGCTCGATGATCTTGCGCTTGACATTCCAGACGCGAAAGAGAAATTTAGCAGTTACTTGGAGTATGCTCAGGAAAAGGGATGGCTTCTAGCATGCTTTGGGTCTTCTGTGGCAGATGCCTGAGCTACTTGAGAAACAACTAGTATTTGGGTTTCTCGCATCGCATGTATGTTAATTACCCGCTACCTTCTTATAGCTTATGTACTGCTTACTGCTTACCGGTCTCTCTTCAAAGGTGGGTAGATAGATAATGGGGTATTTGGACTCCGGACTCCATGTGATGTTTTCAACTTCATCGGAGTTCCCTGTGATCCCATTCCCAGCCAATGTATAAATTTGGTTCTTTGTTTTATTGACATAGTTTTAGGGACAAGAAATGATTATGCTTCTAAATTATCATCTCTTTCTCTTCCTACCCTCTGTTCCCTTTCTCACATTTATCTTCCATTTACGTGATTTGTCTAGTGATGTTGAGTTCAGAACAGAAGGGGTGATGCTAAACCGAATTCAGAGCACAAGATTTCTCATTTTGCAGAGTCATCATGATATATACTAAACTTATAATTTTATATTAAAAAAAACAACTTTATGTACAATCTGTATTAATTACTAATTGAAAATCTGTACTAACATAATATTTTAAAAATTCAAAGCAAGAGCAAAAGTAGGCATTCGAGCCTTCACACCGTTAGAGATTGTTCCGCTCATGTTTGCCCAGGCCCAGTTAAGCTAATCCCTTAACAGTTTACAACGACCCCCATATCCAAACAGCGACTATCAGAAACCTATATCTACCAAACAAAGCCTCTCGCCATCCATCATTTACTCGTGCACCTCGTAAACGGAAATGTCTGAACCGCCGGGAGCGCCCATATCTGTAAAATCAGAACCGGTCACCGGAGGAAGCATCGCCGACGAGAGCTCGAAGACGGCTCAACCTGTTGTTCTCGCTGATCTCAACGCGAATCCTCCCGAAACCGACGGCAACCAACTTGGAGATAAAAACAGCTTAAAGTGCAAGGATGGTGACATGATGGTAGTTGAAGTAAAAAAAGCGAACAAATCGGGAAAGTGCCGGGCGAGAAACAGCAAAGTGGAGGGTTTTCTTGATTATGGAGCTGATGGTGACGATCAGAGCGGACTTGGCCCTAGCTCTTCGCGCGAGGAGAAAGTTAGCAGTCTCAAAACTGTAAGTCGCCGCTTTATAGTTTACGGATTACTTTCTTGTATGTGTTAGTGCGTTGCTTGATTAGTTCTTTTGTTGTTTGCTAGGGTTTGGTTCAGGTTGCGAGGAAGATGCCTAAAAATGCTCATGTTCATTTTATGCTTGGCCTCATGTACCAGAGAATGGGCCAACCGCAGAAGGTGACTTTCGAATCTTGGCCTTAATTGGTTAAAGTTTGGATAATCTTCTGTGCGTCGCGTTGATCATTTGTTTAATGCGAGACTTTCTTCAGGCAGTTTGGGCTTATGAGAAGGCGGAAGAGATATTGCTCCGCTGTGAGGCGGAGGTCTCTAGACCCGAGTTGCTTTCTTTGGTTCAAATTCACCACGCACAGGTGCTTAATTTTTTATTTTTTTTGGGTAAGGTTACTTTGAATTGTGAGAAGAGCTCGAATTTTTCATGGTTTCTGATTATGGTAGATTATGTTGTGAATGAAATGTTGTAGTGTATTCTACTGGAAAATTCTGCTGAAAACGTTAAGGACAAAGAACTTGATGCCGAAGAGGTTGAGGATATTCTTTCTAAGCTAAAAGAGTCTATGCAATTGGATGTTAGACGGGCATCTGTTTGGAACACACTGGGTTTATTACTTGTTAAATCTGGGCGTCTACAGGTATGGCGATCTAGTCTTTTCGCTGCTGTTTCATAGATAGTGAGTTCTGCTTTTTTATGTTTTGACGTGGGGGATTATCTCTAGTAGAGTGCTATCTCAGTTCTGTCAGCTGTGTTGTCCTTTGATCCCAACAACTACGACTGCCTGGCAAATCTTGGTATTGCCTACCTCCTAAGGTAAGAGATTGGTATTCTTTTTGTGTGCTCAACTACTCATCAATTTAGGTCTTTACTTAATGTTCCTTAAGGTTTCCTGTTGTTCTTTATCTTTAAACTGTTAGTTACTACTTAATCTTGCAGTGGGAATTCAGACTTGCCAGGAAAATGCTTTCAAGATGTCATTTTGAAGGATCAAAATCATCCTACTGCCTTAATCAATTATGCTGCCCTTCTTTTGTCTAAATCTGGTTCAGTGGTTGCAGGTGAGAGTTTTGTGATGATTTTGGATGCCATATTCTTTGGAATTCATACGTTTAATGTAAATTCTTCAGCCTAATGAATTCTGTGGTTGATGTGAATATATCCTCTTTCTCAACAAATACTTCTGGATTAAAAGCCTTCCTCTTATAAAATACTCAGGTGCTGGGGCACATGCTGGTCAAGGTGCTTCAACAGATCAGTTTGAAGCTGTTAATGTTGCCAAGGAATGTCTGCTAGCTGCATTAAAAGTTGATCCCAGAGCACCACACAGCTGGGCAAATCTCGCCTATGCATATTACATGACTGGGGACCACAAAAGTTCTGGAAAGTGCTTGGAGAAGGTATTCATGATTCATTATTGTTGTCATTTATTACTTATTTGTTGATTATTTTTCATGCCTGCCTCACCTTTATTAGAAGAAAAAATGTAAAAAAAAGGATAAAAGGAGCTATTTGGTGATTCCAATGATTATCAATAATTACCTTAGAATGCTGACTCCTATTTTTTATTCTCGGGAAATTCTTGCCAAGTGTTGAATGCAAGGACTTGTCTGGTCGTCTTTTGAGGTTATAATGGTCCTATATTGGTTCTCTCATTTTTCAGGCTGTGAAATTGGAGCCTAACTGCATGTCTACACGATATGCTGTGGCAGTTCATAGAGTCAAGGATGCAGAAAGGTCTCAGGATCCCAGTGAACAGCTTTTTTGGGCTGGAAATGAAATGGCTTCAATATTAAGAGAAGGAGACTCTGTTCCAATCGATCTTCCAATTGCTTGGGCAGGACTAGCTATGGTTCACAAGGCTCAACATGAGATCGCAGCAGCCTTTGACACAGATCAGAAAAAGTTGATGGAGGTGGAAGAACATGCTCACCTAAGTTTAAAACAGGTAAATTTGTCGGTCTCCATTTGTTTTTCCAGAAATACTGGTACGTTTTATTTTATTCCTCATATTGGAAATATCAAAATAGGCATTTAATCCAGTAATACAAGAACTAGTATGGTTATTTCAGTTTTCTGAGGTAATTATGTTTCAATTAAAAAGCAAAATACCATGCTGTTTTTGGTGTTGGAATTGATGGTACGTTTACTTACTCATCCATTTCTCTTGGTATGGGTCTTCAGTCTTTCTCCACCGACCCCATCTGATGAAGGAAAACATATTTGTACTAGCTTGACCTCCCTTCTAATTTGACTCATTCTTAAAGAACTTCCTACAGCTTTATATTTTCAGAAAAAAGTTCACATACTTTGTTAAATGGACATACACACCCTTTTTGTTGATTTTTTCGGTCAACTATTTAGGCAGAAATGATACGTGGTGTATCTATCAATTTTTTTTAAAACTGAAAACAGAAGGGTTGAATATGTCTATTTAATAAAGTACGAGGGCTTTTTTGAGAATAAAAAATCGTAAGGAATTTTTATGAATCAAACAAATCACAAGGAGTGTCCGAGGCTTTTACCCTACTTTACACCAAAACACTTCATGAGTCATGTATATGAAATAGGCAATTGCTGAAGATCCAGATGATGGGGTGCAATGGCACCAGCTTGGCTTGCATTATCTCTGCTCCCGACAATTTAAAACAGCGCAGAAGTATCTCAAAATTTCAGTTGCCCGGATGAAAGACTCCAGCTATGCATGGTCAAACCTTGGTTTGTGCTGATTCATGCTCTTTAACTTCTTTATATATATTCTTTTATGTGGCACCCTTATGCATATGATGGGTAGGTATCTCACTGCAATTGTCGGAGGAATCTTCTCAAGCCGAAGATGTCTACAAGCGGGCTTTGGCATGTGCAACTACTGAACAAGCACATGCAATATTTTCCAACCTTGGAAATTTATACAGGCAACAAAAGCAATATGATCGAGCTAAGGCAATGTTTGCAAAGTCACTTGAACTGCAGCCTGGCTATGCTCCGGCCTTCAACAATCTTGGTCTTGTATTCATAGCAGAGCACAAATGGGAGGAGGCGAAGTTCTGCTTTGACAAGGCCCTCCAAGCTGACCCGTTACTGGATGCAGCAAAGTCCAACATGATTAAAGCAGTGGCTATGTCTAAACTGTCTTGTGGTCTTTCTTGTATTCCTCACAGTTAGCATCCACACAAGCTGAACGAAGGTAGGCAGCTTACTTAATCAGATAAGTATGAATGTACAAGGGATTGATCTTCCTACTAATTTCTCACTTCAAATGCATACAATTTTTCATTTTTCAACAGAGAATTTCTGTGTCAGTTAAGCCAGTTATTCAGTTGATGAGCTTGAAGCTACCTACTTTGTTCCCTGAATGCTGTGGAGCTATTAGGGTTACCTGATAAAAACTGAGCAATCACTCTTATGGCATGAGTTTTCACAGGATTGATGGGCGGATAACATCACATACATGGTTGCACTACAAAGTAGGTGAAATTGGTGAAGGTTATAAATTGATCTAGCAGTCTTGATGATTCCGGCTGCACTGCTGGGTGATCCGTGGCTCAGCTTGAAACCAAATGAACAGAAAACTAATGTCAGATTACTGGAGTCTTAAAAATCAAACGCGGTCTCAGTGGTCTTGTAGCATAAGGTTATACTCTGAAGGAAGTGGCATAAGCAAGTGCAAGTTTCTTTGACAATGATGCTTCAGGTCACAACCGGGGTTATTTGGAGGCTCTATTCTTCAACCAGCTCTGAATCAATCCTAGGGAACGAGGTTAAATAGGATACACCTCATTAGGATACTTTTTAAGGAATCACATAACCATGTTTTTTTAGGTCGATTTCTTTATGATTGAGCGAACGCGTTGACTGTAATTTTTCTGAGATGCTGAAGTACCATTCTAGTGTATAGATCTTTCGATGAATTGCCATGTGTCGATGGAAGAGCTTTTCGCGTCGATGTGAAACGAAAAGGCAATTAAGGTCAATCAGAATTCTTGTGCAAGAAATCGTTAAAATGAATTCAAGTTTGAAGTTTAATATTTGATTATAAGTGAATATAAACATATGAAAGATTTGCTTATTGAACTTCAAAATTAGGACTGTTGTTTACATGTACAAAAGTGTTCCTCCTCTTCTTTTTGTACATTACCTTAAGATAGAAAGGCAGACACTCAAGGAGTATGGTATAAGCCTACCTCATCAAACATGTGGTAGCATATTCTCTCATTTATGATACGCCATTGGTGTGATGTATTTTAGAAAGAATTTTTATGAGAAGTCAGTTGATTTAACTATCATTAAAAAAAAACTTTTTTAAAAGAATTTCATAAAGTAGACTGTTTGACGATATATTAACTATTATATAATTTTAAACCATATGAAACTAAATGAAAATGTATCTAACCAAATCTTTTATATGGATTGTAACATAAGTAAAACTAATATAAAAAATAAATATTAAAATATATAAAAAAGCTAAATAATATTATATACATTTCAATATAAATATTCAAGTTGAGTAAATAGTTAAATACATAATAAACTATGTATTTTATTGTAATAGAGAAGATGAGTTTACAAGATAAATGTGAAGATGAATTTATGGGTATTATGTGAAAAATTTAAAGACAAAAGAGACTAAAAAATAGGCTCATTAATTGATCTGAAAATTTACCAAAAAAAGCCATTTGAGATCATTTTTTAGAAGCTCCAAATTTCTTAAAAAGCTATATTTTGATTGCTAAAAAAATTATATCTATTAAAGAAGTATTTTTTTTATTTTATAATCAAACATTTATTTTTCTTAAAAACGACTGTTGCTAAAAGCATTTTGCTAACATATGGTATTAATGGCTCTCCTACATAATCACCACCCTTATTTCTTTACCACATATTTGCTTCAGAGTCAGTATTGGAGCTGATGTTAAAGTATTCTTTAGAGCCATAAGTGCAATTGTTGCCTCCCAAGTCCATGCAAATGCATTCTTCATCAGATTTGTCAAAGGCTTGCTTATCTGACCACAACCCCAAATGAATCTTCCAGATCGGCGACCTATTGCCTTCACCTTATCATTTTTGTACAATTGCATTATCCATTCCTTTAATTCTTGTGTACTTCTTTCTAGACAAAGCTTTAACTCCTACATCCGGTTGCACAATGTTACGGTTTGATCTAATTGTAAAGTATGAGACTTGAATCTCATATTGGTTAAATACAAAATTGATATGAAATTTAAAAAAACTTTGAGCTCTCTACCCTCAAAAGCTAGCTTTTGGGGTGTGGCTCTCATAAAGTCCTCATCACACAATCCTTCGTTGATTCACCTTAATTCCTAAGCTCTTATTCCTTCTATCATAACTCAACATCAACTTTGCCAGAATCAAGATCTAATAACACTTAGATAAAACTAAATTCATTTATCAAATTTAGGAAATTAGATTTTTAAGGTTGAGAAACTACCCTTCACAAAGCTCACATTCCAAATCAAGAAAGAAAAGTTTAAGAACCGAGAAGGAATCACTTAATTGAGATTTGTAGATTGAAAAGAAGGCCTAGTAAGGATCTTAATAGTAACAAGGATGATGGATTATATGCTAATAGACCTCACTTGTTTAGGCTCACTAATCTTACTATTACAAACCTAATATCACTAAAGGAAGAGCTAGGCAAACTACTTGTATTCGTCCTTTCACATTCTGTTATCTTTCATAAAAAGAGATGAAGAAAAATGAGCTTACATATAATTTATGGTTAAAACATGCATGAATTTGACATCTTAAAGACTACTTCACTTTGGAAGTAGACAAACAAACCAAGGGTGCTTATCCTCGCCAACTCTATCTAATATGTGATAAGTAGGGTAAATATGAGAAAAATGTGAAAATAAATTTTATTTCGGCACTAAGAAAAGTATGATGGATCCCCCTATACATAAGAAATATAGATCCTATAACATATTAGTTTAAGCTCTACAACCAATGAGTTGGTTATAACTTTATAATATAGTTAATTAAAGATATTTTTATCCTATGCATTTTGCAATTAAGTAAAATGCATAAGATGAATTATGTGAGATAAATATATGTTAAAAATAAAATTATAATAAAATCATAATTATAAGATTTACCTTACATTTAAGTATTATCCAAAAGTCCATAAGATAAATATATTTTGTAAATGACAAGGGTAGGAATATTAATTGTACACAGGCTTCTCTTTGCATTTTTACGAAGAGGTTGTTTTTGTGACTCAGAACTTAGAAGGTCACGAAAGAATAACTTTACTAGTTGCTCTAAGGCTCGCCCTCTTATTGCATTTAAATATTATTTTAAATTATTCTTATTCATTGCTATATTATGATTGCATATTAATAGAAAAAAATTAGCACATATTATTTTTTTCCTTATTAGGAAGTAGTCAATATCATAAAGTGTGAAGATAAATAAATAAGTAGATGCTCGTTAGAGAACAAATTCATTAAACTTATATAACATTAGAATTCTATTTATAATATTACTTGTATTGTCTATAAAAATTCTCACTGTAATGATTATATATATGATCATTTGACTTGAGATCTCTAAATTATCTTATATAAGAATTGATATGTTTTAATACTAATTAGGATTTACACTAGCTAAGGATAGCTCATTTGGTGTTAATTGGATATAGTTAAATTATATAGAGGTAATTAAGTGATCAATACAAGATTTATTACCCTAAAGTAATTAAAAAAAATGTTCCATTATTCTAGATTAATATTGATATAAAAATCCTTAACTAACATGGAATGAAAATTTAAAAATATTTTTGAAATATCATTGAAAGAATCAGTTACTAATGTTAAAGAACAAATTTAATTAGACTTGTATAAAATAGATATTAAATTTCATAGTCTATCTCTAATAAGAATATCTTATGATGAAAGAATTGAATTATACAAAAAAAATTATACATAGAAAGGTTAGTCAAAACTATTATAATATTCTTGATATTTTGGTGGTCATGATATGTTGTCAAATACCAATCTTGATCTATAATTATAAATTATCTAATTACATAACTAAAGATGAATGAAAGCAGTTTAATTTATCTAATCATATATGTGATATGGTTATAATTTATTCATTGTCAACAATTTTAAAAACCTATTGGTTCACACATATAAATGGATGAATAGAAAAGGAGGTAATTTAACGAAGTTAAACTTGATTATGAAATTTGAGAAACTTTAAGATCAAATGTAAGATATTTGATAATTAAGGACTAATATTACATATTAAATCTTATTTGAGTTCAATTGGTATTTAATTAGAATTAAATATAATTTTAATTAAATTTTAACTAAAATTATAATTATATTTTAGTTAAATTACTAAAAATTAAAAATCTTATAATAAATATGCTTAGGCTCTTTTAGAGATAACACTTCTCACTTACCCTTCTGTACACCATTTATAGAATTCTCTTAACATGTTTGTGTAAAATTTTTTTAAGGTGAACGTTTTTGCAGTTATAATGATTAGGATAAAAGGACTTTTTTTAAATTATTAATAAGTAAAAAGAGTAATTTATTGAAAATTATTTACTTATAAATTCATTAAAGGAGTTAAGATAATTTGAAAATTGATTTCAAATCATTAAATTTTATGACATATGAATTTAATTTACTTAAGCATCAATGATCAATATAATTGAATTATCCAAAGAGTTAGAAATATTATTTGAGACGATGAATATTATATCAATTACTAAAATTAAACAAAGTTTAATGATTTATGCATATAATTTGATCATATTTTCACAATAAATTGCACGTCTTATATGTACTTGATACGATATAGATGCATATTAAATTGTATGTTTATATGTATGACATTTTATGAGTATTTCACATGTTTTATTTAAATTCCTCATAAAAATAGTAAATACACATTTAAAATGTGATTGATGTCTTTTATTATTATAAGAATAAGTCATAATTATAATTATTTAGGATTGACAATCGGGTCCGGCCTGGCCTGAAATCAACAGGACAGAATTATGTTGACCTGACTTTGGGCCCATTTTTTAGGTCGACTGAGCCTTGGGTCTGGCTGCCCAAACCCGGCCTGACCCAAGACCTGATGGGACATATCAGTTTGTACCATATCCTTTAGTTTCCGTAACTAGTTTAGAAAGTGTGAGTGTGAGGCACTTTTACTAATTTCTCAAACACATCTACCTTTGAGAAAATATGGGTGTAACCATTTGATCCATAGTGAGTTTTTATATGCCAATATCCACCGCAATCTTTTAAGGATGAGTGCATGGTTTGTAGTATTGATTGAAGAAATGTTCAATCCACCTTCTTCTTTAGGGAGGCATATGTCAGTCTATTTCATTTTACATTTTAGCTTAGTAGCCTTTCAATTGATTTGATGATGTTTTGGGATAAGAATATGTGGGAGCTCCAATGTATACAATGAGTAGAATCTTGTGTAACATCTTCCAAAAATATTCACCTAGGGTTGAAGGACGCGACATTTAATTCAATCAAACGTGCCTATCCAACAAATAAGAATGACCTATCGAGTTGTAGCTCGAAGCTAGCGAATTGGTCCTTAGGGATGGTAAGATGAATTCACTTGCATTATACACATAGTCACAGACAGAAGCTCGGGAGGCAAAATCATACAATCCTGGATGCTTATAGATTCCACTCGGCTTTGAATATCCAAACAAACCCAAAATTAAAAAAAAAAACATATATCCTTAAGTTGATGGAGTGGAGAGAATAGGGCTACAAGGTTCTTTGTTTAAATCTTCCTACCTATACTCTTTTAATTGAGCCTGTCGTACAGGACTTGTTTAGTAAAAAATACCCAATTGATGTAATTTGCAAACTATCACATCAATCTAAATATTTATCTCGTACATTTCTAAAAGATAACAATTACGAGCTCCTCCGTTAAAAAAAAAATCATATAAGATACTTTAGTTCCGTTACATATGTACTTTTTTTTTGGATTCGAGGAAACCCCATAGGCGGGCCAAGCGGGCTCACCTCTCAGAAGGCCAAGTGGCTACACCCCATCACAGAGGACCTCACTAGTTCTCCAGCCATAGGTAAAACTCCGGCTGCCCCAGGCTCTTACAAGAGAGGCTAGCAAGGAATCGAACCTGGGACCTAACCAAAGCCAAGCCCCGCTCTCAACCATCTAACCACACCCCTTGAGGGCCCGTTACATATGTACTTGCTCGTACTAATGTCGAGTATGTATGAAAGACGTACAACCTTATAATTTAATTAATTAATAGAATTCCATTTACAATGCCCTTATCTAATTTACTATTTCCAAAGAGAGAGGTCATCTTATCCTAAAAGGTGGAATCAGCCACCCCAACTGCCTCCACACTCGGGCCCGACTAGATGGTAAGGGATTAAACCACGGTTGATCTCAGTCGACCACCTAACAGAGCGGCCCATGCTCTCTCGTTATTGAAAATTGAACCTTGATCCTTGTCTCAAATTACTCTGCTAGATTGCTAACCAAGCTACCCGTGCAGGCATCTCTTTTAGGTGCACTGCATGTGAATGTCAACATCAATTCGTGGCTTCTCATTCTCCATACCCCCACATCTGATTACGTATCTCTTGTTTGTTTTGGGAATAGAACATAACTACAGCTAAGAAAGAGGACGTGTTTGACAATTTGACTCCAAAACCCTTCTCTCGCCTTAATCTCACAAATCCACGCCCATACCTTAATCATAAAACCCCAATCCATATATACAAAATCCAGTAGTCCACATATGTGACGGAAACTTGTAGTCATAATCATCCTCCTCCTTTTTTGCCTCTCAACACGCCACACAAATAGGACCAACACACCCACCTTTTATCATTCAAGCTCTCTTTCTCCAACTGATAGATAAACTCAAAAATTACCATGTTGATCCCCAAATTACCCCTTCTTCTCAAACCTTTTCTACTCTCTCTTTTCCTCTCTCTCGCCGTTATCGCTTTCCTCGCCACCACTACCCCTCTTCACCTTAGAAACACCTCCAAAACGACAACCCCAATTCCCAGCACGACCAAGAAAGATGGGATCCGAATCCGACCTGGATATACCAACTACAGTGTCTACATCCAACGCCAACTGAACAAAACCCTTGACCCAAAACTCCGTCAGCTATGGAAAACTCGCGACTGGGAGCGCAAAGTTCGAGTCTTTTCGGATTTCTTCGAGTCGTTGAAGCAAAGAAACCTTTTGTCGAACACCTCGCGGGCACTCTCCATCGGGGCCCGCGTCGGCCAGGAGGTGGAGGCACTACGGCGGATAGGGGTGGCGGACTCGATCGGAATGGACTTGGTGCCATGCCCGCCGCTCGTGGTGGGCGGAGACTTCCATGCACAGCCGTTTGAGAACGCAACTTTTGACTTCGAGTTCTCGAACGTGTTCGACCACGCGCTGTACCCGTGGAAATTTGTGGGAGAGATCGAACGGACGCTGAAGCCCGGTGGAGTTTGCGTCTTACACGTGGCCTTATCTCGACGGGCTGATAAGTACTCGGCCAATGATCTGTACAGTGTGGGGCCACTAACGGAGCTGTTCAGAGTCTCCAAGCTGGTGGAGGTTAGGAATGTTGATGGGTTCGGGTTGGATACCGAAGTTGTCTTCAGGAAGAGGATTTGATTAGATGTACCGATTCTTTCTTTTTCTTTTAATTGTTTCATTTTTAATCAAATATATAGGTATATTCTTTGATTTTCTAAATCATTAATTTACGGGTATTCGTCTCCGTTAGGTTAAGTTTTTTTTTTTTTCCGAAGAAAGATAATACGTTTAAAAGTGACCGAGAATAAATCTCAAACAACACATTAAGCATATCAATTCATAGATGAAACTTGCCATAGTGAATAGAGTTACGCTTTAGTAAGTGGACACATCTATTCTCGTAACGCCTAATCCGAAAAACCGGAATATCCGGCTTAGAAATAAGAATGTCCTTCAATCTAACGTTAACACTTAATACTAGTTTATGATCGTTGACGACAATAGTACTTCTACTTTTAGTATTAGTGAACTTTTTGACGTTATATGCACGGGAGACTGCTCTAGTATGTGTGGCAATAGTGTGAATGTAGGATTATGGAAATCGAAAAGTGAGATGCAATATGGGAGGGAGGTTGGTGCAATAATTGTGCACTACCAACTTGTCTAACCACTAATAATGCTTTGTAAATGTATGTGAACCAATAGCCAACCCACGCTTGAGATGGGTAGATCCGTTACTTCGGATTTCAAGTATTAATTCCACCGCTGTAAGTATACACAATTCACGGGTTCATCCTATTCTTGCCGAGAGTCTAAAGTATATGATTATATGAGCCGTACTTTTTATCACAAAATATTTTTTTTAAAAAATAAGTATTTAGCTGTAAAATAAAAAAGTACTTCTTTAACAGATATAATTTTTTTGCAGTTAAAATCAGTGATACGAATTTCGTACTGCGTACCAGTCGGAATCCGGAACCGGTACGAGTTTAAATGTACCTGGAACAAATTCCGGTCGATACCACTAGTACCGGCGAAACTCGGGACCATTCTGAAAAAAAAAAGAGGAGGGACTGTTTTGCAAAAACCGAAAATAAAACCCTAAAAAATCACCCCCCTCCCCGACTTCGGTCTCCCTCTCACTCTCACTGCCTCACGTCTCTTCGTCTTCTCTCCCTCTCAGATCGCCGCCGCTCCGTCGCCGCCTGCGTCGCCACTCGTCATCGTCGCCTGGTCGTCGTCGTTGTCCTCCGCCTCCCTCGCGTCTTCGTCTTCTCCAGTGGTCTGCTCGCGTCTTCGTCTTCTCCGGTGGTCTCCTCGAGTCTTCGTCTTCTCCTCCGTGCGTCTGTCTTCCTCCGGTGGTCTCGCGGGTTGCCTTCGACGCATCGTCCATGCCTCCTAGACCACCACCTCCTCCGTCCTCCCTCTGTCGTAACAAACACCGCCGGCCACCGAGACCCGAGATCCGACTGTTTAGCAAATTTTTTAGGTATGTGTTGACTGGTAAATGGAATTATTTTTTGTGTTGTTGTGGTCCTGTGGATTGGAAATTGTTGGATTTGCCCGCCGTGTATGTTTTTGTTGTGGATTGGAAATGATGAAAATGTTGGAGAGATGGAGTTGTGGAGGATTGGGTTTCGGTTGATGAAAATGTTGAAGTT
>JANZXV010000006.1:27478846-27495222 GCA_027576455.1 Erythroxylum roigii
AAAAAGATGTATTTAATAGTATAGATAATGAGAAAGTCATACAACATTTTCAGAATATGAAAACTCGTAGAGAACAAGTATCGAGTATTTAATTGAATTATTTGTCTTTGTATTGTATGATTAGATGTTTAATGAAATATGTATTTTACATTTATGAATACATTTATATTTGCCCCCACTGAGCAAAATTTCTGGCTTCGCCCCTGCATGAGTTAGCTCGACATTCTCATTTATATGCCCCTTTTATGATTTGGGATTATTATCCTACCTTTACTTAATAAAAGGTCTAGCTTTAAATAAAAAAAAAAGTTCGGTTGAATTTGAACAACTTAAACTTTAATAGTATTTGGATCAAAACAATTTTATTTTAATATAATTTAACAAAGTGATATTATTTTAATTAATTCAACCTCACATCAAGTGTAAATTAATATGTCTAGTTATACAAATTTGATACTAAAAGAATTATTTCCAACATATATTATCCAATCTAAAGATTTAAACCATACTCAGACATTTAATTAAATTTATATTGTGGTTGATAATATTATGTTATATATTATTAAATAATAAAAGATGATTTTTAAAATAATTGATAAAGTTATTCATTTGTAATTAATAGGTCACATATTCAAGTTATAAAAATAGTCTTTTTGTTAAAAAATATAAAGAGAATATTGCATACATGAATGACTTTCCAGGCTTTCGCAAAATAGGAGCTTTATGCAATGAGTTGCGCTGTGTTTGTGTTATATTTTTAAATAATACTAATGTCACCATCAATTATAAAAAAAGTTAGACTTATACCAATTCCTAATAAATGAGTCATCAAGTTAACTTATGTAACATCAGACAAACCAAACCTCTTAAATGCTAGTGTAATTTTAAAATGTTAAATAAATATGTAATTTACATTTATAAATAAATGTTTACAGTTATTTTTAATAATAAATTTATACTTCATTCAAAACTTAATGAATATCATTTAATATTATTAAAGTACAATAATATATGGTTAGGTCGGTCGTGCTAGGGCCAGACTCAGGCCCAGGTATAGACAGCCCATTCGTAGACGGTGACCTCCCATTCTTCAAGTGAAGACCTAAACCTAGCAGGTATTTTTCATATATAAGGTACTACCTCATCACGAAGCAGGTACGATTTTGAGAACCCTAATATTCTTTATTTTTAGCCACCAAAACTCTCACAAAAAGACTAACTTGAGCGTCGGAGGGGCTTACCGGTAGTCGATCCCCGGTGTACTTTATTGTTTTGCAGGTATTTCTGTGCCAAAGTCAACTAATCCTATAAATCCTAACAATAGCGTCTAGCCTCATCAGAATCAGACAGAACCAATATAAAAATAAATTCTTATCGTTATCAATTTAAGAATATTAGGGTATAAAGAAATATTAAAAATAATGATAAGAATTTGTTTAATTTTTATAAAATATTAAAATATAAATCTGGCCGTAGTATCCAATAAAATAACACCTGAAATTGACCTCTCTATGTTTTCACGGGTGAATAACGAAAGACGGGATAACAGCCCACCGATGCATCTTAGACTTTCAAGTACAACAATGATTGGAGAAGTCCTTACAATTATTGTCTGCAAAAAAGGGTTGACACTTATGAATGACAAACAACGGGGGCACTCGACTTTTTGGCTTTTAACACTCCACTTCCACCGCCGTCATCGGTGGTTGGTTCCGCCGTTACTTAGACCACTCCTATTGGCCCGAGCTAACCTATGCACCGACTTCCGTAAACAGCCAATCAACTTAATTTCTTTCGTTTTATTAAAAAGATTTTGTTGCTTGACGTGGCACCGTTTGGTTGGTTTCCCTGTGGACTCCGTTTGACTGTAGTCAAAGTCAAACTCTGAAGGCGAAATTACTCAAATTGGTGAAAGGTGAAAACAGTGGACCTTAACGTTGAAAGTACAAGGGCAGAATGATAAATATATAAAGATCAGAGAAGGGACCGAACTGCAAAAAATCAGCCTATCAATTATCAATTGATCCTTGGGGAAATGAATGGCGAAAACTGTAATATAGTGACAAAAGCAATGGCATTTCCGAAAGCTTCCAGAACGCAGGAAAAAGAAACTCTCCACATCTATCATTAATCCATGCCTCCACTCCGCTCTCTTCAATATTTTTAGGCTCTCTGTAATAAACAGAGCACTCAGGACAGAGAGACCAGACCTGAAAAAGAAAATATAAAGAACGCATAAAATAATAACAATGAGAAGCAGAAACCAAGCAGAGAATCTGACCAGTCATTTCTCTTCTTCAAGTCTCTGTTTCTCTGTTTTCTTTCTCTAGAAATGGCCTACTCTGTGTTAGAGAGAGGAAACTAGAGTTTGGAATCTCTGCTTAGAAGATGGCATCATCCGGCGGGTTAGCGACGGAGGTGCCTTCGCAGGAGGTGTTTCAGTGGCTGAAGAACTTGCCTGTAGCGCCGGAGTACCACCCAACTGCGGCGGAATTTCAAGATCCAATTGCCTACATTTTCAAAATCGAGAAAGAAGCTTCGAAGTATGGAATCTGCAAAATCGTGCCTCCCGTTCTGGCTTCTCCGAAGAAGACAGCGATTGCTAACTTAAACCGGTCGCTTGCCGCGAGGAATGGTGAGAAATCGCCGCCGACATTCACAACTCGGCAGCAGCAGATCGGTTTCTGTCCTCGGAGGCCGAGGCCGGTTCGGAGGCCGGTTTGGCAGAGCGGCGAGTACTATACTTTTCAGGAATTTGAAGCGAAGGCCAAAGCATTTGAGAAAATTTACTTGAAGAAGTACTCGAAGAAGGTGCTCTCTCCTCTGGAGATCGAAACCCTGTACTGGAAGGCCACTGTGGACAAGCCGTTTCCGGTTGAGTACGCAAACGACATGCCGGGTTCGGCTTTTTCGATGAATAAGAGTAAAGAAGGAGGTTCCGTGGAGGGTTTGACTGTGGGAGAAACAGAGTGGAATATGAGGAGTGTTTCTAGGGCAAAAGGTTCATTGCTGAGGTTCATGAAAGAGGAGATTCCTGGGGTTACTTCTCCTATGTTGTATATAGCTATGATGTTCAGTTGGTTTGCGTGGCATGTGGAGGATCATGATTTGCATAGCCTGAATTACTTGCATATGGGGGCTGGTAAGACTTGGTATGGCGTGCCTAAAGAGGCTGCTGTTGCCTTCGAGGAAGTGGTTCGTGTTCATGGTTATGGAGAAGAGATCAATCCACTTGGTGACTCACTTGTTATTAGCCTCCCCTGTTTTTCGGTTTGTCCTGGTTTGATAAATTGTTGCCGTTGTTTTATTTGACGGGTGATTAAAGGATGTTTCTATGAAAATGGTGGCAACTGAACGAATCTGAGTAACTGGTATAAGTTCTATGAGATTCATTGTTGAATAATGTGAGTGAGTTGCCAGGAAGGTAGGAATGAGTGATTTTCGTGGATTCTTGGTAATTTATATTGGATTCAACTACTGAATTCTTATAACTGAGCTCCTTGGTGTGGCATGCATTGAGCAGATGTATATGCACACTTGTGTAGGGCTTTGTATCATTTTGTGAGCCAGGAGAAAGATGTGGAACATAGTTGGCTGACCCTTGACCTAAGAATTCTTGTAGATTTAATGGCCCATTATGTGGTGCCTACTTGGTGATTCCTAGGATAATCTTTCCTGTTTGATCTGTTGTATCTCTGATAGTTATAATAGCTAGTAGCTACTGATGTGTGGGTAACTCAGCATTGAGCTTCCAACCTGGGTTCAGCTACCCTTCCCCATCCCTAGGCCTAGGTGCCCCCCTAAGACCAAAAGTAACAAAAAATTATGATAGCAACTTTGGCTGTCAATTGTGGTGAACTGTTAGAGAAGGGGTCTTAGTTCTGGATCCTCATTTTTTAAGCAGAGATCTTTCTTATGGAGAAAATACTTTGCTTCTGTTTATTTATATGTACAACAGTGTTACTAAGTTCATTTATACTCCAACATATTCAACTAACTACAAATTTTGTTTACTTTCCAGTTACATTTGCTGTTCTTGGCGAGAAGACTACGATTATTTCACCCGAAGTATTTATTAATGCAGGTGTACCCTGCTGCAGGTACCTTGTTCATCTCAGTTTATTCGATCCCTAATCCTCTCTTTCAGCTTCTGCTTTTCTGCAATTAATGGGTAACACATTCATTATAGTCCTTGAAAATACCACACTATTGGTTGGGAAGTTGCTCTTATGTGTTATAGTTGCAAGAAAATGGGTGAAATGGATTCAAAGACCTATTATTTCATGCTACAATCTCTCTTTGCTCCCTGGGGGTGATAATATGTGTTAACCTTGAAGATGATCATTGTAATTGATATCTATATATTCTAATCCTTCCATCTACTAACATCAGGTTAGTTCAAAACGCTGGGGAGTTTGTTGTCACTTTCCCTAGAGCCTATCATTCAGGTTTCAGTCATGGTAATAATACCTATGAATCTCACCTTTTTTTTCTTTTTATTGGAATTTTGGAGATTTATTTGTGAATATGCTAATGTTTTCTATGGTTTTAATTTTTAGGATTTAACTGTGCTGAGGCAGCTAACATTGCAACCCCTAAATGGTTGAGAGTTGCTAAGGAAGCAGCTATCCGAAGAGCATCAATTAATTACCCTCCAATGGTGTCTCATTTCCAGTTACTTTATGATCTTGCTCTGGAATTTTGTACAAGGTATAGTGCGTCATTTTTTCCACTTTATTCCATCTTAACACCTTATTTTTCACTACTTTTTAGCCTGATATTTGAACTGACTCTTCATTTTAAGCTTAACATGGAAGACAAGTTCTTCCTGAATTCATTAAAAACTTTACATACTTGAGTGACTTAAGTTGCTACATGAAATTAATGATAGATCACTCCTTCTTATTCTAATTTTCACCTTGCAGAATACCTGTATGCATCAATCTAAAGCCTCGCAGTTCTAGACTGAAAGATAAGCAGAAGGGTGAAGGTGAAACACTGGTTAAAGAGCAATTTGTGCAGAATGTTATTCATAACAATGACCTGCTTCATATTCTTGGAAGAGGATGTTCAGTTGTACTGCTTCCTCAAAGTTCTTCTGACATTTCTGTTTGTTCAACTTTACGTGTTGGGTCACAACTAAGATTGAATCCCTCCTTTGGGTTATACAGCCACAAACAGTTTGTAAAATCTGCAAAAAGTTCTATTTCTGATGAGATCTTGTGGGACGGCGAGCATGGAATGGATCGAGTAAACGAACTGTTTTCCTTGAAAGGAAAGTTTGCTGCTTCGTGTGAAAGGAACTACTTTTCCCCATCAAATGGAAGGGACAACAGTGAGACGCACACTACCATTGGAGACAGTGAAAGAACTGGTATACACAGTGATAAGTTGTCCGATCAGAGACTGTTTTCATGTGTCACTTGCGGAATCTTGAGCTTTGACTGTGTTGCTATTATCCGACCAAGAGAAGCAGCTGCTAAATACCTCATGTCAGCTGATTGTAGTTTCTTCAATGATTGGATTGTTGGTTCTGGAGTAACTAGTGATGGGCTCGTAGTTGCCAGTGATAACGCAAATGCTTCTGAGCAGAAATCTTCAACAAGTAGGTTACATGAAGAATTCTGATCTTTTCTTGCATTTGTTACATTATAACATGATGATATATTAGATGTCAATAACCATAGCAAACTTTCTATGCTGGATTTGGCTGAGTCACTTAGAAATGGTGCGCATTTTTTGCATAACATCAAAGACTCAACAGCATCATTGTTACTGATATCAAAACACACTAGGTTCCGGCATACTACGAGTTGGAACGCATTTGATTAGAGCGTATTGGTGTGAGGCTCCTGCTTTCATTAGACTACTTGACCACAGTATTTGCAGGTCTTTTATCATCATAGCCGCTCTTAGATTTAATCTGCATGTTTTTGTCATCATTTCATCCAGAAACTTCCTCTCTTTCTGTAATTTCTGTTGCTGATTGTATGTGCATTTTAGTGATTTCCTTACTGGGACTAATTTTGAAAAACACATTTCCTCTTCTAAATCCCAGGATCAGTGGAAAAGCATATAACAAATGGTTTATATGATGCTCCTGTTCAGTGTACTAATTACCAAGTTCAGGTGACAAATCAAAGTGTTAGAGCTCCTTTTGATTCTGGAACAAAGAAAGAGGCTTCTGCACTTGGCCTTTTAGCTTTGAATTATGCTAACTCTTCAGACTCGGAGGACGGTCAGACTGAAATAAATGTATCTAATGATGATGATGAAGTTAATACGATGCCGTGTTCATTAGAAAGTAAATTTCAGGGTCAAAACTCTGCTATGACTTCCTTCAAGCAAGACTTTGTTGAAGGTGTCAGTAGTAGGGTACCATTATCGCATTCTAGACTTGATTATGGGGATGAGATTACTTTACAAATTCATGATTGCCATGCTGGTCATAAATTGACAAAACTCAAGGATAGAAATAACCAAACTCCAGAGTGTTCTGCAGAGTTTGAAACTGGTAGTCTTGTTTCCACAGAGACAAATGGTTTCGAGTGTAAATTAAAGGATTCAATGCCACATAAATCGGAGAATTCTTCCCCAGTAGTCTCCTACACTGAAAAAACAAAGGTTAGCCAGCCCATTATACCAAAGGAGCAAGTAGATGCATCATTTGGCCACAGATCTGATGAAGATTCTTCTCGAATGCATGTCTTCTGCCTTGAACATGCTGTAGAAGTGGAACAGCAATTACGTCCAATTGGAGGAGTGCATATAATGCTACTCTGTCATCCAGGTATGTTGCATTATTTCTAATTTTTATTTGATAATAATGGATTTATCATTCTAAAGTTTTACATGAATAAGTGAACATAGTTCCTTTCTTCTGAAACATCTCGCTAACTAGATGTTCTTACATTAAATTTTAATTTAATTTAAAATATTAATATAATTGTAAAGGGTAATATTAAAAGTTTTTAATTCTACAGTTCATATTTTATTAACCGTCTTGGTCTACTATTCACTTTTGTACTTCAAATAGATGCAAATTTGAAAATATCTTTGATCACGAGTGACATACGGGCTTAAAATGCTAGTAAAGAGGAAGGGGTGTGTATGGTTATGATGAGAGTGGGCTGTTTAATTGGCTTTTTCATGTTAAGTTACTCTTTAGAAGGAAAAATTTTGGTTCTTCCATGTTGCATATAGACAGGAAAAGGCCTTTATGATTTGATAATCAATAGTCTCTCATGACTTTGTCAGATAATATTTAGTAAACTCAACCAATTCATAATACAATCAGCATAAGTGCTGTTACGAAGACTAGTTTATTTTATTGTTTCGTCACATTTTTGTTCCTACAGGAATATTCTAACGAAACATTTACCTTCTCTGTTTACCAAATCAAAGTGATTTACGTAATTTTATTTACTGGGTGGTTCAAAAATACCTGCAGAGTATCCCAGGATAGAAGCTGAAGCAAAATTAGTGGCAGAAAAACTAGGATTTGATTGTCTCTGGAATGAGATCAGGTTTGCAGTTGCCACTAAAGATGATATAGATAGGATACAATCAGCTTTGGATAGTGAGGATGCCATACCAAGGAATGGGGATTGGGCTGTAAAGTTGGGGATCAATCTCTTTTATAGTGCAAACCTTGGTCGTTCTCCTCTTTACAGTAAGCAGATGCCATACAATTCAGTTATATACAATGCTTTTGGCCGAACTTCTCCTGCTACCTCAACCGCAAAGTCTAATATTAATGGAAGGAGGCCTCGGAAGCAAAAGAAAGTGGTGGCAGGGAAATGGTGTGGAAAAGTTTGGATGTCAAATCAAGTTCATCCCTTTTTAGCAAAATGGGATTGTGAAGCGCAAGATCAAGAACAAGAACAGGAAAGAAACTTCCATGGTTGGAATATACCTGATGAAAAGCTTGACAGGAAACCACGGAGTACCAACAGAAAAGAAACCACCTCAGTCATTAGAAAATATGCAAGGAAGAGGAAAGTGAAAACAGAGAGCAGGTCTATTAAGAAAGGAAGATATATGGAGACTGAAGCTGCAGTTTCAGATGATTCAATGGAGGATAATCCTGATCAGAAGCATTCAATTCATAGTTGGAATGACAGCAAGTACATGAACAAAGAAGTGTCATATGATTCGCTGGAGAATATTTCTCATCAGCTCATAGGTAGGCTTTGTAGAAGTAAGCAGGGAAAATCTGTTGACAGAAATTATACTGTCTCAGATGATTCACTGGGAGATAACTCTCATCAGCAGTATGGGAAAACTCTTAGAAGCAAGCAAGCTAAACCTATTGAGAGCAAAAAGGCAGTTTCTCGTGGTTTAGCAGAGAAAAATTCTCAAAAACAACATAGAAAAATTGGTAGGAGCAAGGAAGGAAATTGTGTCAAGGCAGGTGCAATTTTAGATGACTCGCTGGAAGAAGATTATGATAGTCAGTGGGAGGAGAGGAGCCCCACAAATACACGGGCAGATCCTTATGAGACTGAAGATGCTTTAACAGACGATTCTCTTGAGGAGAGTTCTCATAGGCTACATGTGAGGGCTTCTAGAAGCAAACAAGCCAAATATATGGTGAGGGAAGCTGCAATTTCAGATGATTCTGCAGAAAACAGTCCCCGTTGGAAGAACAAGAGGATCTATAAGGGCGACCAAGCCAAATATATGGATAGAGATGTATTAGATGATACACTGGAAGAAAGAACATGTCAGAAGCTCATGCGTTTCTCCAAAAACAAGCATTCTAAATTTATTGAGATGGAATATGCGACTTCAGATGATTCGCTAGGG
Source organism: Erythroxylum roigii (assembly GCA_027576455.1). NCBI lineage: Eukaryota > Viridiplantae > Streptophyta > Magnoliopsida > Malpighiales > Erythroxylaceae > Erythroxylum > Erythroxylum roigii. Next base: position 27,487,655 of record JANZXV010000006.1, read on the forward strand.
GGCAGTACCCATCAACAGAACAGAAGGATTCAGAAAAACAAGCTAGCCAAATTTATTGAGAGGGAGCGTTATATTTCTGATGATTCAGCAGAGGACACTATCCAGTCGTATAGAAGGGTTGTTAGAAGCAAAAAGTCCAAGTTTATTGCAAGGGAAGATGCGGTCTCAGATGATTTGCTGGTTGGTGATACTCGTCAGCAGTACAGGAGGGTCCCAAGAAACAAGAAGGCCAAATTTATCGAGAGGGAAGAGGCAGTTCCACATGGCTTGCATGGGGATAAGAATCAAAAGCAGCTCAGAAAAACTCATAGAGGCAAACAAACGAGATTGATTGTAAGGGATAATGCAGCTTCTGATGACTTGTTGGAGGAAAATTCTGAGCAGTCCATGCGGATTCTTAGAAACAAGCAGAACAAACAGTTGACTCTTCGCCAGATGAAACAAGAAACTTTTCGGCAGATGAAACAAGGAACACCCAAGTTAACAAAGAAAAACACCCCCCAATCCATCAAACAAGAGAGGCAAGTGAAGCAAGGGACTCCACGTCTTCGGAACACTAGAAATGAAAAGTATAGCCAGATTGATAATCACGCTGAGGAGGTTGAAGGAGGACCTAGCACACGCCTCAGGCAAAGACCTTCAAAGTCCACAAAACAGTCTCAATCAAATCTAAAAGGAAAGCTGCAAATTATGAAGAAAAATTTAAAGAATGCTTCAGCTGTGAAGACTCCAAGCCGCAAGAATGCTAAAGGGAAGAATGAGGAAGAAGAATATCAGTGTGATATTGAGGGATGCACCATGAGTTTTGGATCAAAACAGGAGCTTGCAGTGCACAAAAGAAACCTGTGTCCTGTGAAGGGATGTGGAAAGAAGTTCTTCTCACACAAATATCTTGTACAGCACCGTCGAGTCCACTTGGATGACCGTCCCCTTAAGTGCCCCTGGAAGGGCTGTAAGATGACATTCAAGTGGGCGTGGGCTCGGACTGAACACGTTAGAGTTCACACAGGTGAACGCCCTTACGTGTGTGCTGAGGAAGGATGTGGGCAGACATTTAGATTTGTGTCCGACTTCAGTCGTCACAAGCGGAAGACTGGTCACTCGGTGAAAAAAGCCAGAGGGTGATTGGCCACTGGACAATAAAAAGTAAGTGTAATTTAACATTGCTGATGAACGTGTTTATTCAATTGACAGGGTAGAAGTAGGCTTAAAGATAGTTTTAGGATTTCCCTGCAAGTGTAATTCAGAGTAACCAAATTGATTCCCTTTTGTACTCTTTAAGGGGTCCTAATTGGTCCCTTCGATTCACTGCAACTTAACAATTGGTTGAATCTTCAATCCCATTGATAATTCCCCAAAGAATGCCTAATGTTAATTCCTGTTTCATGTTGATGCTTTACTATACGATATTATGCAAAATTTAGAATAGTCTATAGTAGCAGAAGAGTTTTGAATGTTGGATGCTTGCTCTGATACAGAGTGAGATTACAAAGGTAATGCTGTTTTATGGTTTTATGTGTTAGTAAATATATATAATCAATTATGTTGGCCTCACACAACAACTTAAGCTATTGTGGTGAAACGATCACTTAACATTCTGTAATCAGATGTCTGTCTTAGACTGCACCGAAAGTTTAATCATTCATATATTTTATATAACAGCGTTTAATATTTTGCTCAAATAAAAGTTAAATTATCCATATATTAAGAATTCCAAAATTAGAAATTTTATAGTAAGTAAATTATGCTTTTATATTTATAATAGAATGAAATCACTCGTTAAAATTATTATAAAACTCCTTATCATAAAATTATGTAAAATGATTATATTACCATAAATTTTTAATTTTTAAATAATACATGTATTATACCATTTTAATTATATGCTTTTTAATTTTAAACTTTTTAAAGATATCTTTATTTTTCATGTTAAATCTCTCAAATCTTCATTTATCTCTAATAATATTTTCCACGATAAGATTAGAAACATAATTACAATATTGCGTATAATATTGACAATGTTTTAAAAATTGAAGTGAAAACATAAGAGAATTAAGGTTTAATAAGTTCAACCGGTATTTATAAAATTAACTAAAATTAAAGAATTTAAAATAAGATTGAAGATCTTTAATTTAAAATTTAATTGAAAAAGTGAGGCATTAAATAAAATTAATTGATTTATTTTAATTTATAAAAATTTATTAATATCGAATAATTAATAATTGAATGATTTTTAATAATAAAAAATATTAAAAAAACCCAACTAAAAAATTAAAAAAAAATTAAAAGAAAATGGCTGCTGAGAAGTCAAAGAAATTGCAAGCTTATACATGATAGTATTATTAATTTTGATGTTTATTTAATATACTAAATTTCCAAACGATCCATTAATTCCAAAATCTCGTGCATTTGGATTTTCTCGCTAGCATCGTTTCATCTAAGGTAAACTTTCTTCTTCTTCTTCTCTCACTAGCCCATTCACTCTGCAAAATTTAGGGTTTTGCGGGATTGAAATGCAGAGGATCAATGGAGCAAACTGAATTGCCCAATTCATTCCCTACCCCCAAAGGCAGCCCAGAGGTAGGGCTGAATTCGTCCCCATTTCCTACCGACACCAATCGTGATGAAGTTCACGGACAGTTGAATATGAACTTCGGCTTGAAGGAGGAGGAGAAGGAGCATTCGCGCGGTGTCAGTCATGATCAAGGGGTTTTTAAAGAGAATAGCCTACATCAAGAACTAGAGCAGAAATTGAATTTTGGAGAGGCTAAGAATGGGGAAGAAGAGAAGCATTGGAATGGTTTAGGTGAAGAGGAATTAGAAAGCGGTGGAGTCGATATTAACAAACACGATAACAGGGACTTGAATGATGAGAGCGAAAAGAATTGGTGCGGCGTTGAGAATATCAATAACGGGACGGGAAGCCAGCAGTATCCTCTTAGGCCTGATGCGGAAGATTGTGCCTTTTATATGAAAACTGGGTCTTGCAAATTTGGTTACAATTGCAAGTTTAATCACCCTATTAGAAGGAAAATCACGGTAGTTTCCTGTGTCGGTATTATTTTTTGTCTTTTCTTTCTACGTTTCTTGTTGCTTGGGATGAATTGTGTTTGGAAAGATGCTATATTTCACCTTGGTAAAAGGATTGGGCTCACTTTGTTTTTTCTTTACTGCTTATTATGTGGGTAAAGTGCGAATCCTCTGATGTATAAATGTGTTAATATTGGGATTTCTTTCTCATATAATTTTTCGGGGGAGTACTCAAATTGACTTCTATTGTTTCTAAGGTTTCTGAAATTTCAGTGTTGTACTATCTTTAGGATGTATGATTGGAGGCATTACCTAACCTTTTGGTGTTTCTTTGTCCATAAGCCGGCCAAGGAGAAGTTGACAGAAGGAGAAGAAGCTACCGAGAGGCCTGGCCAGACAGAATGCAAGGTCATTAGTTTCATAGATTGGTTTGAGATTTTCGCTTTACCTAAGGATGCAATACAATCTCTGTGTACTTGTTTTGGGCCTATTTTTGCAATTGAAATGACAGTTGTGTTGAATTATACGGATCTGAAGTTTTTGGTTGATTACCAACAATATAAACCAGATGGATATACTGTTCAAAACATGGGTTGCATATACTTAACAAAAACAAAAAATTGTCTCCTATCAGTTTTGAGGACAAACTTCCTACTGATCCTTTGCAACTGATTTGCAGTTTATTATTCACATGAGATATGCATTTTGGAAGCTTAGGACTCCTCCAACAGAAATGTAGTAAATTTAAAAATTTAAAAATTTTAGTTCCTGTAACTTTAAGCTGGAATGCCACTCTGGATGATGATTTTCATGGAGTTATATAACCAGTGAATTCGTCATTGGCAAGTAGATGATTTCTTTTTTGGTTTAACGTTACATGCATGTCTGAGGACTGATATCTATTTAAATTCCGTGCTTATCTTCTTGAGCCTTCAACAGTATTACTTGAGGACAGGCGGCTGTAAGTATGGAAATGCTTGTAAATACAACCACTCAGGGATTAAACCTCCAGTATTGCCAGTTTCAGAGCTTAATTTTCTGGGGCTCCCTTTCAGACCGGTACTGCATATGAGAGACCTTGAAAAGTTTTCCCTTAGCTAAGTTATTCTTGCTTATCCTGAAAATTTCTTGATTACTAGGGGAAGAAAGAGTGTCCATATTACATGCGCAACGGCTCCTGCAAGTATGGAGCTACCTGCAAGTTCAATCATCCAGATCCTATGGCTGCTGGAGGAAGTGAGCCTTCTTCAGCATTTGGCAATGGTGGCTCTGCTCCTCTACATGTGCCATTACAATCAAGTGTGGCATCATGGTCTTCACCAAGAGCCCTAAATGAGACCGCTTCATTTGTCCCAGTGATGTTTTCACCAACCTATGGAGTTCCTACCCAAAACTCAGAGTGGAATAAATATCAGGTGTCCCTGTTATTCTCCATTTTCTTGTGCCATTTATCTCTTCCACTTGATCTCAAGCTTGTATCATGAGAGTTTTCTGCCTCTGCATGGTATTATTTCACTCTCTTATGATGAAAGAACTTCTTTATGTTGATATGTTTCATTTATCTCTTAAGTGCTGTTTGATATTGGTTAGCGATTTGCCACAGATGTGTTTGGTTTGTCTATATGTGAATGAAGTGGTGGGATGTACATTTCTCTCACGTGAGTTTTCATTCAACCTGGTCTAGCAAATAATCTTGCCTACTTTCTCTCAAGTTGGAATGGAAACATGTCAAGTAAGCTAGTATAGGATACAAGAGATGTATTCTTTTCATTGTTATCTTCATCGTTTTATATGTTTGAGGGTGCATTCCTCTACCTTGTGTTCCTTTTTCTTCACAATTATTATTTTCTTCTCGATTAGCTTGAGGTGGTTGTGTTTAATGACTGCTTCAAAAACTTGTAGGCTCAAATTAAAAGCATTTATTGAATCTCTTTGTTCTTTTAGGCTCCTGTGTACCCTCCAGAAACAAGCATACATCTGTCTCCAGCATATGTCATCAACAATTCAGCAACTGATACAAATGTCTATGGGCTTCAGCAGCAGCTGCAAGTAGGTGAATTTCCTGAGCGGCCTGGTGTGCCAGAATGCAATTTTTATATGAAAACTGGGGACTGTAAGTTTAAATCTAACTGCAAATTTCATCATCCAAAAAATCGTATTTCAACTTCAACACCATGTGCACTCAGCGACAAGGGCCTGCCACTAAGACCTGTAAGTTATTGTTCTTTTGAAAGTAATATCAGAAAATTCTTGTCTTTCCTCACCGCAGAAATTACTGATCAACTTCATTAAATTTTACCTTTTCTTAGAATTTTCCACTGCATACTACCATGTTTTTGCTATATCTACTAACTTTTATTTTTATATATAGAAATATCTAGTTGACAAAATTTTTTGCTTCAGAATCACTTCTAATATACTGCAGTAGTAGTACCATATACTATTCTTACCACTGATTTTTACATTGCTTTTTTTTTCCGACCATCGGAAATCTTCACATTGGTCAATTTGGGACTAATCCCCCTTTTTGTCATCTCTAGGATCAAAGCATCTGCTCATACTACAGTCGCTATGGCATTTGCAAATATGGCCCTGCTTGTAAATTTGATCATCCAGTACATTTGCCTTGTTCAACAGCATCGGCGGATGATGATCAACTTACTTCCTTAGGCCAATCTGCAACTGAGGAAGCCCCAATCGCTTAAATGCAACTGAAAATGATGTTGCAATTCACTCGGACTATGTATAAAATTTTGGTTGACGGCTTCAGCTTTTTAGGTCAAAACGAATGCAAGGGTTTGAGCTTTCTCCCTCAAATGCGGATTTTGCTGTATTTTCTTGTTCAGCTGCCACAAGCTTTTTCAAACGAGTGGCACTATATATTTATAACGTGTCAGTATTTTACCAAGCCAAAGTGAAATCAGGATATGTAAATCGTTTGTATTGTGTTAAATTATCCTTTATACCAGTTACTGCAGTATAATTTACATTCTGTCAAGGAATTACTTTTTTACTTCTGTTAGATATTTTGTTCATTTTGGTGGGTTTTATTAATAATTTTTTTAATTATACCTTTTTATTGAAGTTATGGTATAATTCTCTTCTTCAGCTTCAAAAGCTTTTTTTTCATACCAGTGGCACAATTTTCATACCAGTGGTAAATAAAAGGAAAGCATCCGAAGAATCATTTGAGAGAAGTCGATGTACAATGAAAAGAATTAATGAGCAGAAACCCCTCGCTTAAAAGTTGAAAATTCAGAAACAGGAACAAGATTAATTTCCATGATCAGAAACCCTCCATATATCTGCATTTCAGTACTACTCAAATCAGAAGCAGAAGTTGGTGTAAACAATCCATTAATGGGCACGTACGATAACTTCAAAGATAATGAAGGATTGATTCACTTCTTCCAGCATAGCCATTTCTTCTGCATGATATTTGATTAAACTGTAAGCTAACATGCAAAGAACATGAAAGATGATTAAATCATATGATGTTTACCTTTTGAGGAGGAGACTGATCAGATTCTTTTTTGTGGTCATGATGTTCATTGTTGGCATGAGGGTTGATAATGACGTTTGCAGGTCTGTTGTTGGTCTTCTTCTGATCTCTGGCCTTATTGAATATCACCGTAAAACCTTCCCCCGACGCCGGATTGTTCACGTCCCACTCTCCGAATTTAGGCAAGGCCCTACCCCCCTACCACAACAAATTGTGTTCTTTAGTTTCATGCATACCATCCTAAATGTATAATGTACATAATTAAAGATCAAAACAATTAATACATTTCAATTGTAAAATCCTATAAATATTCTTCAGTAGAACTTTGTTTTTTATAAACAATGACCTGTGATTCCATTCTGGTGCTTTTCTCCTTCTGGGTTAACTTGTGATTATTCAGTAGCAGAAGAAGATAACATACAGCAAGTTGACATTCCAGGTTTATGCATGCATGTGATTTCTTGATAAATAAGGTCACGTATTATTATTCTGTATATATCCAGAAATCGGGTGATGAAGATTGACATGAATTGTAAGACACAGAATCATTAATATTGTTACTCACCGATGCCATGAAGCTTGAAGATGAACACGTACGTAGGATTGCGTTATCAAAAATACAGGAGAGATAGGGAGAAAATTAAGTTTTTGTTTGTAAATAATATCTATTGGAGAGATAAAATTAAAGTAAACTAATTTTTTATAAAAAAAAAATAGATTTATTGGAAGGGAAGAGATTAGTTTGGTTTAAGTTATAGATAGTTAATTTGGAGTGTTTGTTAGGGTTAGCTTTTCTTGTTCCTTTTTTTGGTTTTAAATTGGGATGAAAACAAAATTTGGTTGGCTATGGCGTTATACATGCTCTTTTTTGTGTTGCTAACACTATAAGAAAAGAACAGAATAGCGACGGAAGTTTAAGACGGAAACACATATATGTCGGTAATGTTGGTCTGAAAATAAAGTTTAGTAGCGGAATAAATTCCGTCAGTACTGACGGTCAGTCATGTTATATATGATTCGTCATCTTTGAAATGAA
>JANZXV010000006.1:27525455-27536039 GCA_027576455.1 Erythroxylum roigii
GATAGTAAATCAAATTATAGAAAACAAAAATATAAAGCAAAAACAATTTTTGTGATTTTTATAAACTTTAAAAACTAGTGGAAACTAAAATTAAAAATTAAACCAAAAAAATTAAACAAACAATTTTTTTTTACAAAATATGAAAGCAAAAACAAAAGGCCAACAAAATAAATAGAAACAAGCATATATTAGTTTTCAACTTTTTAATTCGATTTATTTTAATATTCTTTGTTATTAAAAATTTGTCGGTTTATTAATTAGTTGGCTAATTTTTGTAAACTAAAATAAATCAAATTTATATTTTTGATCTCAAATTTTATTTCATCTTTAACTAATTTTATATTTTGAATTGGAAATTTGTGTTTTATCATTTAATGTTTGATCTGATTTTTAAAATATTTATAATGACAATAACCCTCTTCGAGAGTGTTGTCAACCTCACATTTGCATTTAGGGAGCAAAAATGGCTTGGATTCTAATGCCATTAGAAGAAATAAGAGTACATTCGAATTCAATTTTTTTAAAAAATTAGATGGAATTTTAAACATAAAGATATTTTATTCAAGAGTCAAAATTAAATCTAATTTAATATATATATTATTTTATTTGATAAAAACACCTAATTTCATATTCAAATTTATTAAATTATTTTAGGATTCAAATTGAATTTTTAGGATTCTAATAGTTCAACTTGACTCATTCCAATCTTTAGTTGTGTAACGTATGAGAGACAACCTGGGACTATTTCATCCTGCTATATATACTTGTTTTCAATTTTTGCTGAGAACAATAGAGAGAGAGTACCAATTATACCTTAGTTGGCGCCACAAGAAGTCTGGCAACAAAATCTTCAGTTTTTACTTGACGAAGAAATCACTCTCTTATAAAGCACCCATGCACGAAATCACAAAAAACACTTATTAGTTTGATGGAGCAAATAACTTTGCAATAAAAGAAGCACCAACACACGAATCCACTCTCTTATAAACTTTGGGAGATTTGAGAGATTTTAGGTTACAAATTAGGGATTTCAGAGTAAGAGTCTTAAGTGTTGATCAACAGAAAAGAGACAAAGAAGAAAGGGAGAAGAAAGGAGATCTGATTTTAGTGTAATCATTTTACTATCAAAGCTAAATGGCATCGTTTTGTTAATCTGACAATCTTCTCCTGAATTATTGAGATGTCTGATTAGTGAAGGACGTCGACACATAGCTGTACCACATCAGCACAGATAAAAGTGAGACTAACGTCAGGCTAGAATTAGAAAAAATTAAAAATTAAGACATTTTATTGCTACTTTTTAAAGTTCGGACTATAATTAAAAATTTTAAAAATATAGGTTTTTTTAAGTAATTAACCCTTTTTAATACTAAAAAATTTTCATGAAAAGTTACAAAGAAAAATGTAATAGATTTTCAAATAGAACTTTGGTTTCTTTTTGGTGGATTACTATGAATTATTTTATTTTTCTCATCCCAGTAACATTTGGTTTGGTAAGAATGAGTTATTGTTATTACTTACATTATTTTGTCTTAGCTATTAATTACTAAAACTATCTTAAATTCAATTTGGACATTTACTAACATTTTCGTTATCAATACAAAAACTTTTGATTATATTAAGAAATAAAATTTCCTTATTCCCCTTATGAAAGAAACATAAAAAACCAAAATCACGAAATTGAAATAAAAATAATTACAATGAAAAACGATAAGCCATCGTTAAGTGGCTCTACTTTGCTCTAAAGGACACGGATTCCCGAAATAAATTAGCTAAAAAGGATGTAGCTTGAAAGTGTTTGCAAGAATGTAATCTCAAGAAAATGTAAATCCTAAAATGAGCTTGTCAGAACAAGAAATCTGCATAATGCTTCTCCATAAGTATTAGCAAGTTCTTAATTACGTTTATGAATTTTGGAGGGATTGACATTTAGGAAAATCATTTCTTGCCGAATACGGTTGTCTTCTTCAATTCTGGGATAATCAGTTCAAAGGGTAGAATCCTCTTACCTGCGGTAATATACAGCTATTGCATTCCCTCTTCTACTTCCTCATTCTTCAAGTCAGAATTCTTTCCGAGTGACAGGCTGAAAAGTTCATCAAACGTTTGAGTTCAGTATCATTGGATCCAAGTACTGATTATGACAAATGGGTGCAAGACGGCAAAGGAGATACTACAATGACAATGCTTGAGAACCCAGGCCTTCAAAAGTGGGACAACATTCACAGAAGCCGTTGTGTCTTGAAATCCGGCTGAAGTAGTGTCAATTCCAGAAGACAAGAATATTCATGTCCTTTAGACAAGGAATGCGATGGAAATGTGAAATTGAAATGACAAATGTGAGGCAACGAAATGAGAGCTACCAAGGAATAAGACTTAAATTGAACAGGTTGAATCAAGCAACAATCTACCATATAGCTTCACAATACCCCTGTTATAGGTGTGTGTGGGATAAACAAGGCTAAGCTGAATCTGGCTAAATTGAATTCGTATCACCAGAAATCATTGCACGAACATATTCCTTCTTTGAAATGATGGAACCGAGTGGCGTCCCGAACAATAATTTCTCTCTGCACAATACTGCTAACTAATTTGAAAACAGTATGGCAATCTCCACAAACACGAAGATTTTTTACTATCCGTATAACTGTTCCTGGGACGGACTTCAGAAGTCCATAAGCCAAAGCTAACCTCTCACTATGAGAAAAGAGCAACCTTTCTTTCTCCTGCTTCTCCATATCATGTAGAATGAAGTTGGTGTCAGGAACATAGCCCCTTCTCCTCATCTCTCCGTCTAACTCCTTAAGCAAACTGAAAATCTCATCTTTCATGGGGTGAAATGTCTCCCCAGCATGAAATACTTGACTCTCCTTCAGAAGGTCAATAAAACTATAACCTGGTTCCTTCTTGACTTCCTTATCTGCCATCATTTTCCTCACCAAGGACACATGTTCCCACCTTTTTGCATTAGCATAAACATTGGATAACAGTATATAGGTTGAAGGATCTCTTGGATTCAACTCCAAAAGATGATCAGCCACCCTAAGTGCCATTTGGTTTTTCCCATGATGCTTGCAGGCACTTAATAGAGCTGCCCACATAGGCTCATCAGGTTTACATGGCATGGTATTAATGATATTTTCAGCCTCTTCAAGGTGCCCTGATCGACTAAGAAGATCCAACAAACATGTGTAGTGTTGCAATGAGGGACTAATACCATAATCCTTGATCATGCAATTAAAAATTTCTCTCCCCTTGCTAACTAGCCCAGCATGGCTACAAGCATAAATTAGTCCAACAAAGGTAACCTCATTTGGCTTCACTCCTGCAGCAACCATTTGATCATACAAATGTAATGCTTCTTTGGCTCTCCCATGCTGAGCTGCTCCGACAATTATAGAAGTCCAGGAAACAACGTCTCTAACAAGCATTCCACTGAAGACAATCTCGGCTGCTAAAACATCACTACATTTTGCATACATATCAACAAGCGCATTACTTATAAACACACAAGATGTATAGCCAAGTGTTACCACAAGGCTATGCACCTGCTTTCCAAACTCCAAAATGGCCAAATTCGCACAAGCACCAACTACACTTGAAAGAACAAATGGATCTACTATATGAACTCCTTCTCTTCTCATTTGCAAAAACAAACAACAACCATCAATCCCATTTCCACTTTGCACCAACCCCGATATAAGGGCAGTCCAAGAATATAATCCTTTAGCTGGTACACTCGAAAACAACTCCAAAGCCTCAACCTTTAACCCACTCCTCGCATACCCATATAACATTGCAGTATAAGAAGCCACATTCTTTACAACCATAGAATCGAAGATGGCACGCGCTGAGTTGGGCAATCCACATTTTGCATACATATCAACCAAAGCCGACTTAGCGACATCATCATCACAGAACTGCGACAAGAAAAAATTAGCATGCACTTGCATGCCTTGCCTAATAGCGCCTAAGCTAGCGCAAGCCTTGATGAGACTTGAATAAACGAAATGGTCAGGTTGCAGTTCGTCAACAGCGACCATGGCAGGGAAGCATGAGAGAGTTTTGCTGGGAAAATTGGCTTGATTGTATGCAGTGAAGATGGTGGCCCAAGAGACAAGGTCTCTTTGGGGCATTTCGTCGAACATGTTCCCCGCATCTCGTAATAAACCACATTTCCCGTATACATCTAGTAGAGTATTGGGTAAAGGTTCGCATTGGTTTAGGCCGATTTTGACGATCTCGGCATGGAGTTTCTTGGCGACAACTGGGTTTTGGCGTTTGGCGCAGAGCTTGAGTTGGTGAAAATAGCAAGAGATTAGCATGCATTGAAGGTCGGAGTACTGAATCTGAACCTTTTTCACTTTTTTGGATCTATCGGCCCAACATTGAGAAAATTTGCGGTATATACTTTTGTTGACAGCAAAACGACATTAGATTCCACCGTTGTATATAAAATTATAAATGCCCAATATATATATATACACACACACAGGTTAATTATTTTAAAAAAAACTCAAGTTTTCGTCAATTTTTAGTTATAGCCCTAACTTTAAAAAATAGTAATAAAATGTTAGGATTTTCACTTTTTTCAATTTTAGCCCAAATTTTAAAAAGTAGCAATAAAATACGCAAACTTTCAATTTTTTAATTTTAGTCCGACATTATTTGTTGTTCTTCCAATGCCCTCAAACCTTTATTTTTTGTTTGTTCTTCTAATGTCTTAAATTGCTCTCACATTACAACGTAATGTGTCAGTAAGTTCTTCATTTTTAGTTTGTTCTCCTGATGTCTTTAGTGTGAGATTGTCGGGACTGCGTAATCTGAAAATCGAAGGGTGAAATGTCGAGAAAACAAAATGAAAACAAAAATAAAAATTGAAATCAAAGCGTAAGGTTGTTGGGGTTGCGTAATCTGATCTAAGTCCTTTTTAAACGACGACTTTGTTTTAATTATGTAGTTAAACAATGTCGTTTCATTAATCTTCCTTTGTTGTGTTAATTTTAGCTGACGTATATTAATAATTAAAATTTCTGAAACACGTGATCGTTTCATTAATCTTTATTTGTTGTGTTAATTTTAGCTTACATATATTAATAATTAAAGTTTTTAAAACACGTGGTAAGTCACGTTAACAAACTTAATGAAATCATTAACATTGAGCTAGAATTAGAAAAAAAATTGGAAGTTTACATATTTTGTTACCACTTTTTAATAAGAAAAAATTTGAAAATTTGAAAATTTTATTGCTAAGCTATGATTGAAAAATTAAAGAAAATTGGAGGCCTTTTTTAGTAATTAACCAAATATATTGATTTATTTATATCACCACCTCAAGGTCGACCTGTCAAAGGTTCCTCCTGCACTTTAAACAGTTTTTAGCTGCTATTCAGGTGAAGTTGCCATGAACATATTTACTTCTCAGATCGTGCAAAAGCCATTGGACGATGAAAATTGTTTAAGTCAACATCGCAGCTACTATGATTCCTTTCATAAGACACGACAGATTAAGGAAAACGACGACCAATATAAATGAAATGACTGGTAAAGAAAATGCAAAAACAGCCATGAAATGCCCACAAGTTCCTTTCCAGACATCTCCCATCTATGAATCTGTGACTTTCCATGGCAGCTTGTGCATTTAAGTTGGCAAAAAAAAAAGCTCAAATAGCTTCAAGATCTAGAGCAGCTGTAGCAGAAACTTGATTATGTTCCTTCACCACCATTTTTCTCATTTTCAAGAACCATCTTACCATCCTCCCGATGTTGTCATACAATCCAAGAGCAACATATATCCCAATCCCACCAATAATCCCATTTGCTATAGAGTAAGTGAGTGGCATAAGTAGCATTGTCATAAAGGCAGGGGCTGCTTCCTTCATATTCTCCCAGTTAATGTCCTTAATCACCTTCATCATCATAATCCCAACAACTACTAGTGAAGGCCCAACCGCCCATGGAGGTACACTAGTAAACAAAGGTGTAAAAAATAATGACAGCGAGAAGTATACCCCAACAATCACAGCAGTTAATCCTGTTCTACCTCCTTCTCTGATTCCAGCTGATGATTCTACAAAACTTGCTATGGGTGATACTCCCAAAGCAGAACCTGCAATGGTTGACCCTGCATCTACCATGTATGCCAAGTACTGCCCTTCAAAGTCCCCATTCTCATCCACAAATCCTCCTAATTCTGCTAGGGTATAGGTAGTGCCTGTGGTAGCTAGCACATCAACATACAACATGGTCACCAAGGCTACCCAAACTTCACTTCTGTTAAACTCAGCGAAGCTAATAGCCCCAACAGTGGACTGCATTTTATGGAAGTCCACCACTTGCTTGAAGTAGTTGTAGCTCTTGTCACCTAGCGGGGTGTACGGGAAGTATGTGACAGCAGTTCCTCTAATCCAGGAAATGAGAGTGGTGAAAATGATACCATATATCATGCTACCTTTAATTTCCTTCATTAAGCCAAAACATGTAATTAGGAACCCCAATGAGCCAAGCCAAAAGGTTGGGCTTTGCATTTTGCCATCAATGCACTCTCCGGTGACCGGATTTGTGCTCCTGCAAGCTGTGAGGGTCACCAAAGTGGACTGGTCAGGGCCAACAAGACCCACACCCTGGTGCACTTGTAAGCCGACAAATGCAATGAACAACCCAAGGCCTGCCGCGCAAGAGAGCCGGACCGCACTCGGAATGAGCCTAGCAAGCTTTGCGCGGAGTCCAAGTGCAGCAATCACAAGAAATGCGCACCCCTCAACCAAGACAACGGCCATGGCTGTCTGGTACGATATAGGACCAGAACCATGAAACCCCACCATGTTGTACGCCAAGTAAGCATTAGCCCCCATGCCTGGAGCCAAGCCCAGAGGCAAGTTGGCTAATATTCCCATAGCAAATGACCCTATCATGGACGATAAAACAGTACCAACGATAAGGTCACTCTTGGTCTTCTGAAGGCAGTTCTGGTAGCCATCGTTAGGCTTAAAAATGCAGTCAGGAGCAGCAGTTTGGTTCACCGCAACAGAGCAGTCAGCGATGGAGCAAGTGCCTCCGGTGTCAGCGAGAATGGTGGCGTTTACTGCTATGATATAAGCCATAGTAAGAAAAGTGGCAGTACCAGCACGTAGTTCCTTAGTGAAAGAACTCTTCCTTGCTTCTAGTTTAAAGTAACTGCCAACCTTGCTCTTTGAAACAGCATCATTTAAGCCTTTCTCCATGTTCTTCCATGAGCTTGCGAGGCTTGTGAAGAGCCCAGTTCCCGTACTTGAACACAGATCACCCCCCATGTTGTTCACTTCTAGACCTTCTTCCCCTATTTGGGTTGGATTTATACTGGACAATGATGGAGAGAATCTACAGCAGAATGTACAAGACAGCTTTGTTGATAGACCGCTGGTTTTATGGGATGTGTATTAGAATGAAGGATTGCTTTTAGAATATATATAGACAGAAATAATGAGCTGTCTTGGAAGAGATGACCACATATATTCAACAGCAGGGTTGGTCAAGTTCTGGCTTTCTTTTTCTAGTGGCAGATCTTGGCTGGTATATCATCGTATTATTGTTTAGCTTCGTCCACTTCACTTACCGAATCTTATGATTCAATAATATATCATATTGTTCATCGAACTTTAAGGTGAAGTTTAAGGGTAATGTATGATTTATTGGGTCAAGGAATATCTGTTCAGAGATGGTCAAGTGTTGCAAATTATTGGAGTTTCGGTTTGACAAATTTGACCCCTAGCTTTTTCGAGTTCAAATTTTTTGTCCAATATTATGGTGTCTTATTGCGTCTAACAAATCTCAGTCATTTATTTATATGAGTTTCACATGAATCTCACGTGAATCCTGCAAAATAAATGGTTGAGATTTTATGAGACAGAATAAGACAGAATAATATTAGTAAGATCTGGATTCTACTTCTTCGCACCCATTTACTCATCATGATAAAATATTAAAGCGCTTCTCATACTAAGTTAGCTTAGCATTGATGAACACAAAGTTGATTTGATATCCTTAATGGAAGCAATATCAGCCAAGCTTAAGATATGAAGTTGCCTATTTGAGTTTCTTTTTAAGGTAATCACAAATACATAATTTTAAATACTTCGAACTGCTTCAAAATCTGACCTTTAAAGATTGTCAACAGCTAAACTATGACATGAATTAATCACCAGCTTATTGTGTGTTTGGTTAACCTAAGAGGATTTCATGGGAGATATAGAGTACGAACACATATATTTGCATAATCCAACCAAGAGAAAATAAAATCTAACACCATTTACGTATAAATCTGAAGCAATGATGATTAATTTCCAAAAAAGATCTGAACTAATGATACCTACACTTACATTTAGTCATTACAAACATATAGATATAGACGGAATTAGTTAGGACTCAGTGGTACATTGGCTATGTATATACACACACATATATAAGGACAGCGTTATTTGGATCTCAATGCAATATTTAAAAACTTAAATATTTGAACCCTCCTATCTTAAATTCCTGACTTCATCAATGCATATAGGTCCACCTGCTGCCGAAGGTGGAGGTTGGATGAGGATTTATTTGAAACATACATGTTTTGTACTCTAATCATAATACGTACAATGTTTTAATAATGTAATAAAAGCATATAACAACTGGTTACGAGATGGAATGGAATTAGATATCCCATAGGTTCTATATATGTATAAGTGGCCACTAGCTAAGAACCAAATGAATTATGCTTTTGGTACCTGAAAGGAAGAAGATGATTGTAACCCCCACTAGAAATTTTGTTGGGATCGATCTGGATAGGAAACTCCATTCTTTTTTGAGCAGTAGCTCGATAACTCCAGCTTCCATATCTCTCAACGATTCGATATTGTTTCATAACTCGGAAGTAATACATTACTAAGTTTTCAATGATCTTCTGGTTTAAATTTGGACCTACTTTATCTTGTATATGTGATACAACAATCAAGTTTAATGTCATGTAATTAAAACCAAGAAGATTGCAATATTATCGGTTATGAAGATTTTGTGGTGTGATTAAGACGCAAAGGACATATAAAAAGGAGTTTAGCACCTTATTATTAGTATTATCATTAAAGGAAAACGTGGATATAAAGGTAATATCATTAGTTCTAATCATTTTCTCATTTCTATTATCACTAATCTATGGATTAGTGGGCTTAATTTCTTGATTAATTTAGAAACATAAGAGAAAACTCAACCTATTCCAATCTTGAAGTGCATGCTACAGCCACCGCCAAGAACATACATCCGCTAGCCTACCGGATTGTACGAATTCTGATGCAATCAAAAGCTTCACCTTCTCGTAAACTGCAAGATTCTGTCTAATCAATATGGTTCGAGTACTTAGCATTAGAAAAACCCTGCCACTCCATAACAAAGAAGCTTACTTTACGTATTATAACATACCATAAGCTTTAGCTTTATATATTAATATCCAAAGTTGCATGCGCCTGGAAATTTTTTTTTAATGCAGTGAGGCTGCAAATGGGTTCTTCTTTTGAGAGACAAAGGAGCAGGGGAAGGGGTTAATGTAAAGAAATCGAAAGGCACGTAGCGTTAAATTCTGGAATTAGGTGGAAAAGAAGAAACTAAAAGCAGTTGACAGGCCATGGCTATGCAGAACTAGAAGAAATGCACTTCTTTTCAGGCTTCTAATTTTCTCATCATTTCAGCCATCGGCTTGTGAATGGGGTCCCCAACTGGCATTTCCATTATCACCTATGCTATGCTATTCTTGTTAGAAAGGAAATTAAAAAAATTATGCTTTTCTGTAATTAAAATGTATATCAAAGAATATATATGTTTTCAATTTTTTAAAAGTGTGACCAGAAGTTAAACTTATAAGACAAAAGGTTTAAGATTTAAAAAATTCAACGGGTATTAGATTTAGGGGTGAGCATTATTCGGCCCGGCCCGAATTAATTCGGGTAATAAAATGCTAAATTTCTGGTAATTCGGGCCGGGACGGGTAATTCTGAAAAAATTCCGGCCGGCCCGATTACTTGAATTATGTTTAAAAAATTATGAAAATTCATTTCGGTATTCTTCTTGTAGAATTAACAGATTAATTATGCTAGTTAATTGAAATATTTGATTATATTATTAGTGAATTCAATTATTTGTTGAGATATGATAATGTAATTCAAGTATTTAGTTAATTTGTGTAATTTTTGAAAGAGAACCAAACAAAATTTCGGGCCAGGTAAGTTCGGGTAATGAAATTTCGGGTTCAGGCCGGATAAGATGGAAAAAATTTCGGGTAATTCGGGCCGGGCCCAAACAGTAAAAATTGGGCCCGAATTACTCGAATGCTCACCCCTAATTAGATTATCATTAAAGTAGCTAAAAATTGAATGAAATTATTGTCCTTAATTTTCAAAAAATTTAAATTTAAATTGAAATAAAATTGTTAAATAAAAGATTATTTTAATTTATATAAACTTATTAATTTATAAAAATTGACTGATAAATTTTTAACAACAAAAATTATTAAAATAAATCAAATCGAAAATTGAAAATTAAATGATTCAAAATTTTTATAATTAAATTAAACAA
>JANZXV010000006.1:27541910-27556693 GCA_027576455.1 Erythroxylum roigii
ACTTTACGTATCAAATTAAATAGTACTTCCAACAAACTCAACATGTCCATTGAGGAAAAAATGTTGAAAAATTATTTTAATATCAATTAGTTATCAGTATGTGAATAATCCATAATATGGAATTGCACCTAATAATTTAATATCTCAAGTCAAATTTAAACTTTAAAATTTTCATTAAAAAAATCCTTTTAATGCTGATAACTGACTCTCTTAAAAATCCTCCAACAGCTTCCTACAAAAGCATCACCAACCTCACTTCTCTAAGAGTATCATAGAAGCCACCAAAAAGGACAATTTTGTGTTTGTACAAAACCTGAAACAGAACCCCAAAAGTGGAAAGAAGTACATGTGAGAAGTGGACTGATTAAGTTATGTTTCACCAATAAAAACCAGCAGCAATATGCAATTTACCAAAGGAAGATGAATAACAGCATAAGCAATTAGATGAAAAATCCTAAGGTTAAAGCTCCATTTAAATAACTTGTACGATATCCTCACTTCAGAAAAAAGAAGTGTACGATGAACCAACCATCCGATGACCTGATCGTGGACTAGGACAGCCTTTGTAATTTAGTTGTTCCCACTGATTTGTTCTCAAGTCTAAGACCCAAAAGTCCTGAAATGATACATCATATCACTCATTATTGTAAATATTAAAGTTTGCATGATTCAAAGTCAATCAAACACCAGAAAATGAACAAATTCAATATGCAAATTTAACCTTGTAGTGATGGAAGCGCTCCTGATTAGGGGAAGTGAACTCTCCACCTATTAACAAAAAGGGTAGAAGCATGCATGAGACAAGCAAATCAAGTGCCAGCTTTTTTGTAAATTAAGCCATATTCTGCCAATCTACCAAAGATATAGAGAAAATTCTTCCAGGTAACAGCCTGGTGAGCACTTCGAGGAGGTGGACTGTTAGGGCTGGATACAGTTTTCCATTGTTGCTTTTCCACATCATATCGGTAAAGATCACCATACACATAATTCTGAATCAATAACCATTGAAAATCTGATCATGATTCATGACTGTACACGTGAACATTTGATTACTTCAATAGTCAACTTAAATTCAAAGAAAAAAAAAAAGCAACCTTGCTGCCATTGTAGAATTCACCTCCGTAGACTATTAATTCTGTCTCCTTCAATGGATTAATGCTTAGCTACACAATTCAGTACAGTATCACTCAGATTACTCGGCTACAAAGAAATAATATAACAGAAACCAAGATAAGAAATAAAGTTGCTGCCTATTGATACATATAAGTATTACCGTACAATTGGACCGAGGAGATGGGGCGGGGACGTTTTCTTCTACGTGCACTTCCTTCTTCTTAGCTTCCTCTTTTTGGATGCTCAACTATGGATAAATAGACAGTCAACAATCTCGAAACCAACAGAAACCAAAAAGAAGAAAAAGATGCAAACTTCCATTATAATGCATCAAGATTTTAAGGCAAGCTGTTCAAAATTAACTTCAATGAAAAGTTGATCGATTTTGAACAGAAGTTAAAATCATTCTGATGCATGAAAAACATAACATGAAGCCAAAGAAAGAGAATGAGGGTAAGTAAAAGTGAACCAGAATGGCATCAATGTCATCTTCGGGAGAGAGTTTCTTGGACTCTCGTCTTGCTCTCTTCTCCTCAGCTTTAGCAGTCTTCCTCTCTGTTTTTTCCTTACCTTTTCCTGCCTTCTTCGTCTTCTTCCCCATTGCTTTTGTCACTCTTTCTGTTCCTCTTATCTGAACTTATTAGAGCTTCAAAAAGCTTGGGACTTTCTGAGCTGCGCAGTTTCTTACAAACCCAATTCTCGTACCCTGAGAACACAAAAAACACACCTTTTAAACTAGTTGAGTTGTGTCTCTCAACCTACGGTGTCGTTTCTAGACACTAGCCCAAAAAAGACCCAACTTTTTTTCTTTCCAAATTTACTATTAGTCAAACAGAGTAAGCTATTAGTTCTCTGGAAATCGAAGTTTGTCGTTGGTCTAGAGATAATCTTGCTTCACGGATGAGGAAAAGAACATCGATTGCTCTAATTCTTCTCTTGATTGCACTTTCATGGGGGAAATCGCTATCTCAGGTGTTGACTACTTCACAGTAAAATTTGTCAGATCGAGTCTTTTTCTTCTTGGTATTGTGTTCCCTGAAAATCGGATTGATTCTAATTATAATTTGATTTTGTGAAGCGAGAAGAAGAGCAACCGCATGAAGTACATTGCTCTAGAGAAAGAAGCAGGGCTGCTTGGAAAGTTCTAGACGAGGTATGTTATATATCTTTTTGCTTTACCAATTTTCGAGATTTAGTAAATTAAAAGACTGAATTTTGTTAACTTCGATATTGTTTTATAGTATTTGATGCCGTTTGTGGAACGAGAAAGGTACGAGATTCCGACCAAGTGTCGACTGTATCCGGACAATGACCTGTTTAGGGACCAAGAGCAGCACAAGATTCATTTGGACTTCAACGAATGGCAGTGTGGATATTGTAAGAAAAGCTTCCTGGCCGAGACCTATTTGGACAAACATTTCGACAATAGGCACTTCAATCTCTTGAATGTTGTATGTTCAATTATGAGTATTCCCTTATTTTGGCCGCTTGCTCTTCCTTGATGAGGTTTTGATTTGTGGGTTGTTGGGTATGGGGGAGAAGGAAGTTGTTAAAAATGAACATTGCTTGATAGAGATTTTGGTTTGTTTCAGAGTGATGGAAAGTGCTTGGCTGATATATGTGGAGCATTGCATTGTGATTTTGTGATGGATTCCAAGCCCAAAACTAAATGCAATCCTGCCGCAGCTGCAAAGAATCGCCACCTTTGTGAGGTTACTCTCAATAGTCATTTTTTCTTGCATGCGATGTTGACTGATTCTAACATATTGGTTGTTTTGTGCTCAGGGTCTTGCAGATAGTTGTTTTCCTGTTAATCAGGGCCCTGCAGCGAGGCGCCTGCATGGTATTTCTTCATAAGTTGATGAATATATCTTCTTTGCATTTCTCCAATATAGATATCTGATGGTGTTGCACAATTTGTCTTTTATGTGGTGATGTCCTGGTATGTAGAATTCTTCTTGCATCAATTCTGTGACGCTCACACTTGCTCAGGGAAAATTAAACCTTTTCCAAAAGGTAGTAAGGTAAGTTTTACTCCTAGAGCACAGTTCAATTCTCTGCTAGTAATTACATGTGGTTCTGTTTTCACAATTATTCGACGATGAGCTTCACTCTTTGCGTGTGATTGCGTGTCCATGCGAACATCTGGATCTGTTCCTATGTGTATGTATCTATATATATGTGTGTGTGTGTGTGAGAGAGAGAGAGAGAGTTAATGTTTGCATATCTCTCAGAGCTATGCAAGTTGAAGTACAGAGAGGTACTAGAAAACAGCTTATGTTCATTTCGAGTGCCCAAATGCTCAATGCATTTAGTCTGTAGATTGCTTTATCTCATCATATTAGGTCTCCAAGGCTCTATTGATTTTTAGCTTAAACTTGTTCCTTTGTCATCTGTGCAGAAGCATACTAATGTCTTGTACTTGGCTATGTCAATACTGACAATGATGTTGCTCCCCATTTTCTATCTTATTGTGTATCTCTATCAAAGGTAACACTTTTAGCACTTGAAAATTTCAGAAGGCTAACTTGCCAAGATTTTTCAGTTATCTTATGAATTGCTTTCTCCATTTTCAGAGAAATGAGGAAGGGAACACAAGAACTGAGGAGAATATCACGAGGTGGAAGAAAGACTAAACCCTCATAGTTAACTGGTATCCCTTCTATACTTGAATACATTCGTCAAAGAATTGAGGTGGAAATGAAATTAAGGAGCTTCATAGATTTTTAAGTTCAGATATCGAAGCGAAGACCTTGATGATATATGCCTGTAATGCTCACTGAGAAATAATCTCAGAATCAACATATTAGTCACCTGATTGTTCATTTTAATGCTTTTGTTCAAGGCATGTTAGTCCTTTTAGAATGTCAGGGAAAGCTTAATATAATTTTTGATTGTCTGCCAACCTCTGCTGAGCTGCACGATGACCTGGAACTTTGATGAAGTAAGCTACTGATATATAACCTTGCATCTATTGTTTTCAGGACTGAATATTGAGTTTAAAATCACAATGAGGTTTAAAGGAGCTAAAAGTTAAAAAGGAAGGACAAAATGCGAGTGATGACGATGCTATCAAATTCTCTACTCCCACCTTCTCTTTCTGTATATGCAGGTTCTGTGTCTGAATACGTCGATTCATCGAAGAGAACTTGAAGCAGAGCTCTCCTTGTGACAAAGTCCTTGAATGTACAAGTCATGCAAAAGTCCCCGGGTGAAGAAAAGGCAGAAAGTGCCTGCAAGGGAGACACAACAGATGCTCAACTCTCCATAAATTGTCTTAATGTGTCATCAAGTCTAACATTGATCTTATACGTACTACTCCTGACTTCAATTGTTTGTCCTTTCCCTATAACCATAATTTGCAAGTGATGGTCAACAGATCTTGTTAGCCAGAAACCGGTTCTTCTGTTTCCCATTTTCACATAACTGTGTTTATGCTTCTCAGTTACTTTTTTGGAGTGTTCATAGTACGCTTACATGCAAAATCATATTTAACCTTGGTAATACTTTCCAATCTACTGAGCACAAGATATCCTTTAGATTTTATATAATCTTGAAAAGCTCTTCCCTGCAAATCTTTTACACATTTCACTTGTTGTAAATCTGGGATGTTCATATAATCCAATAGGCGCACGGTACAGCTACTATTTTAAAGTGAACAAGAACCCCAGCTTAACCGAAAGCCTTTTCCTGATTTACTAATCAGGATGTGAATGCTAACAGAAATAAGGACATAACCAGGCAATTTCTTTCAAACCAATTCTCTTGCAAAAGTTGCAATTATATGAGGTCTACTAATAATGTAATCAAAACAAGCAAATCTTCACATATCCTTCCTGCTGCTTCTGATAACTCATCCACATATATCAAGTTGTATACACATCTTCTGTCTCCTCATTTGCCCCAATCTACTCCTGCAGCATTTGGCCATGAACAAGTCTGCTACCCTTCGTTCACTGCATTATTTGAATACAAATATATAGATTATCTTCTTGTAGCTGCCAACGGGCGGAGTAACTTGCCTTTCACTGTACTTGAAAGGTGTCGAGATTTTCTTGCTTTGTCACAGCTTAATAAGCAATTAGGCAAAATATCCACTTTTGGGCTAGGGAGCTATGACTCCAAATGCAATGGATATCAATTCATTCGATAAGAGAAATCCCTCTGGATCACTTAGGCGGATATAAGCCAACCCTTTGGCGACTTCATCTTCACTCTTTAACTTGGCGTTGAATGCATCAACCTTGATGGCTTGGCGATTTTCATCCAAGCAAATCACATGCCCGCTCTCTATATAAGGTTTGTAGAACTCGCAGAGAGAGTAAACAAGTGAGCTACCAAATGCTTCTCCAAAAGACCTCAAGTCTAGGCCTGTTGCGGTTCTTAGTGAGAGCATCACAACATCCATGGCCAAGTCCTTAGAATCAGCATGAGTATCCTCAGAACATTCCAGTGTTCCATATTCCAAATTCTGCACGTAACCCATGTAATCTTTCGTCTTCCTAGGCCTCGAAAACCTCAATCCATTAACATAACTAGCAGAACCAAGGCCAAAACCATAGAATGGTTTGTTCCTCCAGTAAGTAGCATTGTGTTTGCATTCAAAACCATCTTGGCAATAACTACTAATCTCATAGTGCCTGAAACCAGCATCAGACAGCATTCTTGACGCCATTCTATAAAAATCAGCAGACTGTGTCTCTGAAGGCAGAGGAAACTCACCTGGCGTAAACCTGCACACGTTCACATAATCAGTCTCAAAACCATTACAAACCCAAAGAATAGACTATTACTTTCCATCACAAATTTCATTGCCACACTTACAAGTTTCCAAATTTTGTGCCTTGTTCAACCTGCAAATCGTAAACAGACACATGCTTAGGCCGCGCTTCAACGGTAAGTCTCAAGCTCTCCTCCCACATTTGTGGCTTCTGATGAGGAAGGGAAGATATAAGATCCACACTCCAATTCTCAACCCCACAAAGCCCAACAATGTCGATTGCTTCATAAACCTCCTTAACCCCATGTGCTCTACCACAAGCTTTAAGCAACTCCTCTTGAAACGCCTGAACTCCCAACGACACTCTATTCACGCCCAACTCCATCAGCTCCTCCAATTTTTTGGCATCAAAAGTACCAGGATCCATTTCCATTGATATTTCAGCATCTTTACAAATCCCAAACTTCAATCTCAAAGACTCCAAGATCGACGAGACTAGCCTCGGAGGCACTAAAGAAGGCGTGCCACCGCCAAAAAAGATAGTTTGAAGCGGTGGGTGGTCATGGAAATCTGCTTTCGTTGAGACTATCTCTCTTTGAAGCAATTCTAAGTAGTTTAGGACTCGTGGGTCGTCGTGTGTTGTTGTTGCAGAGCCGAGAGCAACGATTGGGAAGTCGCAGTAGTGGCAGCGCTTGCGACAGAAAGGCAGGTGAACGTAAGCTGAAGTCGGGGGGTGTGGGTGACAGTGATTTCTGGCGGGTGAGTCATTTTGTCGAACAGATGGTGTGATTTGCGCTGATACATGTGCGACAACGTCGCACGTTGAGAATTTCTGAAATCTAGTCGGCAGTGGCTGGAACATCGAGAAGATGGGGACAAAGGTTGATCTCAGCATCATTTGGTCAGAGGGAATATAAAAAGAGTAGTGGGAAGAAAGGCACAGGAATTAGCCTATGCCTTTGCCTATAGATATGGAACTTCACTTTTGGAATTTCATAGCTTTCCTTTTCAAGTCCATTTGCAGTCAAAAGAATTGTCTAAAATTTGTCACTAATAATAAGATATTGAAAGAAACTCACTTTTCTATTCATCTTCTCCTAAAGCAAACTGCAATTACATGTAATATTACTATGATGTTTTATGTCAATACAAGATTGAATTATAAATATTGTAAACTAACATATGACTATGGTCACACAAGAGATTTAACCATGTAAGGCCCTTCAAGCTCGTAGCCCAGCTTCCTATAATAATGTCGAGTTCCTACACCTGAAATGACAGCTATTTTAGTCGATCTATGCTCTCTGCGAGCAATTCGCTCTGCCTCTTCCATCAGCAACGTACCATAACCCTGCAAGGGAAATAAGAGAACAGGATTCACGCAAAAAATTCACCAACTACAATAAGTTTTTACATGGTAAATGATAATACCAAAAGATCGACGATCTCTCAAGTCTGTAAGGTACCACCAAATTACCTGGTGCTGATGTTTGTCCACTTCGCGGCCGTGTACAGGAACAGCAGTGCCGTAAACATGGAGTTCCCGGACAATAGAGCATTTTCCCTTTAGCTCAGGACAAGTCACATTATGGCCACATTTTCGCAAGCGTAATAGCCCGACAAGTATATCCTATGCAAAGTTGAGTATTAAAAACTTTCATATTATAGTCTTATGGCACAAGCTCAAACATTAGATGCTAAGAGTAACCAGATCATGAGAGGGAATCCAACAAAATTAGTCAACATAATACTTGAAAATAGAGGTTCGAACTATCCAATTTCCTAGGACCCAGCAAAGTCCATAACAGACAAAACAGTTGTAACAAGCAAAAAAATTAGCATGTGCTGTCTCTATACACATTGGCCCAAGCTCTGTGACCAAATACACTTACAGTCTTACAACGAGACACTAGTGAATACCTGTTGCACATCCTCATAGGAAAGAAACGTTTCCCAGCCTTCATTTGCTGTATAATCCCGGCGAACAAGCTCAACTTCTTCTGGCTTAATTTTGTGATGAATATCCTAAGTTTCAGAAAAAGTATTATCAGGGCCTGTTGTCCGTGCAAGAAGCATATGAAATATATCATTAAACAATACATAATTTCTCACTTACCTGAATTCCAGCCTCACGAGTACGGACATCTCGGCATTTCAAACCTAAATCATCCATCCGAGCTAATGCTAGCTCCCTAAGATTTCCCTTCTCAACCCCAGATGTAACCAAAGGCATAGGGATATCGCGCTGAACTCTATAAACACGCGTCCAAGGGGGTACCATGGCTAGGATCCTTGCTACAATATCTACAAGTTGCTCAGGCGGGTAATTTCTATACCTGCAAAGGGACTCATCATAATAAATACTTCCGCATCAAATCACATACATGGAAGTTAAAGCATTTAAAGTGAAGTATCATGTGACAACACATTGGCCTCATGACAGACATCAACAGGCTATGAGAGATAAGAAAGAAAGCAAGACTATGTTGTCAGGTTTCTAACTTTGTGTCATCCTTCTCGGCAAAACCGTAATTCATAAATGAATACTAAGGCTTGTTAAAGTTTTCGAAGACGGTATCATATGAGTCACTGTGCAATAATAAACTAATGAATGCTGGTGGACACTCCAACCAGCTAGTTTCCAGATCCAAACTGTAACCTAAATTACCTAGTAAGTCTGTAAGTGTCAGCTATCATTTCGACAGATAGCCTTGCCTTGTACCCCTCTGAAATGAAAGGACTGTTCAAGTCGAAAAAAACTACTTAATCATCAGAATCTAGGTTGCAAAGTCTTTTAATTTACTGTCTACAGCAATTAACAAGAGCTGAGGGATGCAGAAGATTGAGCAATAACTGACAAAAGTCAAATACCTGCCAGTCTTCCATAGCTCATAAAGCCCAGTTCCACGAATTACAAGAGTAGGATAAATTTTCAGTCCATCTGCTCTAAATAACGGGCTTTCAAAGAACTCCTTGAAACTTTCCAAGTCCCTCTCCACCCCAACATTAGGAAGATCAGGCATCATATGAGCAACAACCTGCAGCAAAGTATTAAGATGAAGTTAACAGAAACAAGGGAGGTGAAAAAAAAAAAGATATTTATGCATGTTATTGGCATTGCTTTTGAAACTGCGTTTGTGTTCAAAAGCAAGTTTGCATGTACGAACTTTTTTTGGGGTGTCATGGTCAATCATCACCCTCCTTAAAGCCATGGTTTTGAAAAAGCATCTCACCCTCCTTAAAGCCATGATTTTGGAAAAGCATCTTTTACATGCTTTTTCAAAACCATGGTTTGAATAAAAACTAACTTTAACTTAAATTATCATAAGCTTTCTTTTTTCATATTTCTTAAGAGTTAATTTATGACTCGCTAGTTTTGCTTAATACTTTTTCTTATCCTTTTCAGTATTATGTATTCATTGATTATTATTAAGTTGGAAAATAGACAAGTTATTAAGTTGACAAGTTTTAATGACAAGTCTGTTAGATCAAATTTAGGTGCATGTATAGATTCTTGAACCCCAACCCCTACCCAAATCAATCTACCAGAAACGAAGGTTAAAAAACAATCTCTTTCATTGTTACCTTGAAACCAGCATCCTTTGCCAAGCAAAAACAATCAGCAACTGCAGCTACAGTATGTCCTCTATTAGTGTCAAGAGCAACATCCTCATATGTGCTTTGAACCCCAATCTCCAATCTTGTACAACCATAAGAAAGCATTTGCCTCAAATGAGGACCAAGACAATAATCTGGCCTCCTGAAAAATCACCAAGCATGAACAGCATTGTTAGCGCTAAGGCAAGCTCACAAGGTAAAGCAAAGAACTAGCACATACCAAACCATAATCACAAGTTCCCCCCCAGATAAAACCAACATAAGAACTCACCAACCTAGCATCATGCCTTTGCTGATATTTTTGCACAAAACAAGTTACCGATTCACTACTACCAAATAAAAAGCTAAGGTGTTTCCAACAGTAGTAATGGTTTAACTGTAATGGTTGATACTGAAAAGTCTGCAGTTATCTAAGATTTTCTTTTGCTTTCATTCTTCAAAGAGTAGGAAAGCCTAGAACAAGTCTAAAAGATTTTCACAAAGGAAATAAAGAAATATGATTTTCCATTTCACGCACGTCATATAAACACTCACGTTTCAATAGTCATTCCAATACACTTCACTGCACTGTGCTCAGAGTAGGCAACTGCCTCTTCAACATTAGCAGAAGTGTGCCCTGATAAAGCATCATGAAGATTTCTTATAAAGTAATCCCGGTAATCTGCTGACAATGACATGAAAGTACCTCCCATTAATATGAACTCAACCTGAAACAATATAGCCACACAAACGAGTGTATAAGACTCTTTTCATAAATCTTATTACTCTAAACTGTAAGTGAATACTTAAGTTGGCATGTAATGCAGCTACAACCTTATCAACACTGTGACCCAATCGCTTAAGCTGATCAATCCTGCTTCTAGCCTGAACATACGGATTATATCTGAACAGGAAAAAATGTAAATATAAGTAAGAATTTAATAATAAAACTTCCGAATTATAATAACAAGTCCTTTGATATTTAGTTTGCTACTAAACCCTACCTAGCTCGAATCGCGCGCATGCTAGTAGGTTCATAGCCGGTATAAGACTGCGTACTGTACTCGAAGTCCGAGTCCGGGCCACCGGGACAATAAACGCAGATATTCCCCGTGGTAGCAATATGTGGACACCGGTGCGGCTTCGACATAACGGCAACGACAGCGATTCCGGAGGCGGTGCGAACAGGTTTGGCGCGGAGTTTAGGAAGGAGAGACTCGCGGTCGGATTCTGGAAGAGCTGCGATCATCTCCACCAGCTTTGGCGCTCGGGCAAGGCCGTACTTCCGGCAAGCGGCGGACTTGAGGGCGTTGAGGTCGACGGTTTGGTTGTTTCGCGAGAGCTCCACCATTGAGTTTACAATTTCAGCTATGGCCCGGACCCGAGCTTCTTCTTCAGTCAGGCCATGGGCTTGGTACCCGCCCCGACCAGGTCGCGGCTGCTTTTTGGACTCCGATACTACTGCTGCTGCCATGAAGGCACGACGGCGACACCAGAAAGAAGAAGAAGAAGAGTGCTTCACTAACAGTACGCTCCAATTTGCAATTGAGCATACGTCGTCGTTTGATAGATTAACTAAAACGAGAAGGGAGAATCTGACATGATTAGGATGGCAATGGGCTTGCCAGCCCACTAAGTTTTTTAAAATAATTATATTAAAATTAAATATATAAAATAATTTATTTTTTTAATTAATCATCCTTTTCAGACTTAAACTTATCAAATCTATTCAATTGATTGTCATTTAATTGAAAAAGAAAATTTAATTAAGAGTATGAATAAAATAAGTTAAAAAATTTTAAATTAAATTAATAAATGAAAATCAATCAAATCAAATCTTAAGATTTTTTTAATCTGTGAAATTCTTAAAATCTTAACATAAATAAGATTGAATAAATTAAAAAAAGTCCTGGCTCACTTATTCAACAAAACGACATTATCTTTGTCAATTTTATTTGTTTTATCTATTCAACAAAATACAAAAACAACATTTTATTAACTTAATAAAATGATGATATTTTGAGGTTGAGCAATACTCTCATAAGTTAAAATTAGATCTAAATTTTAGTTTAAATCAATGATTAAAATATTTAACGGATTCGGATGGTTCAATCGTAAAAACTTTAAATTATTTGACTTTTCGATTGATTTATTTTAATAACTTTTGTTGTTAAAAATTGATTAATTTTTTAATTAATGGTCATTTTATAAATTAATAAGTTTTTATAAATCAATTAGTTTTTATTTAACAATCTTTTTTAATTAAACTTCAAATGTTTTAATAAGATTCAATTATATTTCAAATTCTTTAATTTTATTTAATCTTTAATTGATTTATAATAATCTAATACCAGTTGAAACTTTTAAACTTTAAAATTCTTGTTTTACCGATTTAACTTCTTTTTAAAATATTGTTTTAAACAAATTTTACTCGTTAGACTTAAGTTTCTAATGTCTTGCTAACTCTTAGCTAGATTGACTATTATATCAAGTTGATTCAACTCGCCCAGCCTTCTTGAACCCCTGTTCATGAAGCATCAATCTCCATTATTGCAAAATGAAATGCAATTACATCACTGTTGGTGTGCAGAAGTAAGAATTATAGATCAAAGTAGCCAACATAATTACAGAACCTAAACCTTTATAAAACTAAAATCTGCATTATATATACATTTCAGAGAAAGGGTTAACCAAGTAAATAACTTGTTCGTGAGCCTGCCAAAAGGCCAAATGTAATGGAATCACTTCTCTTAATGGTTAGTGAGCCAGTCAAAAGGACAAATGTATAACGAAAATCACTTCTCTTAATGGTTCTAGTTTAGTTTCTCAAAGAATTGCTCCAAGCATTCAGGAGTGAACCAGTTTTCTTTCATCTGCAATGCAACAAAGGGAAAATTCTAAACCCACATCACAATCTCAGATTTGAAGCAGCAGCCAGAACAGAACTTACAAAGTATGGATAGTCCCCAATGTTGAAGTCTTCTGGAGCATCCTGCATAAACAAATTAATATAGTATAGGACATAAATGCCGCATTCTTTGTCATTTCTTTGTTGTGGCACCTACAAAGACATAAAAAAGCTGTGACTAAATGGAGTTGAATACAATCCGGAATTTGGATGTATCAAGTTCCCATAATTTTGCATCAGTATCTTCACCTTAGGCACCAAGAATGGAATTTTCGAAATCATCTTTTTATTTGCAGCCCTCCCTTCTGATCTATAAATGTCTAAAACAAACCTGGTGAAAAAGAAAGCATGGTTAAATACTCAACAAATTGCATCTCAGAGATTTTCCAACACAAATTCATACTTTCTTATATCAGGTTCGAAGCGCCTGGGGTTAGCAATTTCAAGAGAATCCAACAATAACATACATGGCGTTCTAGCATTTGATTGGGAGCTCTCGCCGAAGTTGCAGAAAATCAAAAGAGTCCAATGACTCCTGAAAAGATTAACAATTTTTACAAAGACTGAACATTCAGATTCTCCTGCAGAAAATGCAGAAGACATTGAATTGCAAAGCTTGAGAAGAAGCTTACCAGTAAACAATGGGAACAAGAACATACTTCTTTGATAAAATTTGTTTCTTGGTGATGAAGGTCATGACCTTCGCTCTGTAAGATGCTTGCATGTACATGCTAAAATATAAGTTATCAAGGTATGTAAAAGAAGCCCTCTTGTCTTTAGAGAAGTTCCTCCATAAATTTCTGCATACATCAGACAAAATATAAGAACACAAGGGAACATCAACAACTAAAGGCAACAGCCCGTAGCAGAAGTACCAATCAGAAGCTGAAAGCAGCAACTTACTCAAAATAGCAGTGAAAAGTTATACTGTTTAGCTTTTCCTTTGGTGTAACTAGTTTAGGAATTGAATACTTGGCTTTAACTCTTCTTTTCGAGCGCTTCTGGTGAGGAAAGGTATCTAAGAAACAAGGGGAAGTTAACCCAAATCTGTATAACCCTTGAGCTTGTTGTTTAGGTATCTTCACTCCACGCGTATAGTAAGATGCCACCACATGTATCCAACATGAACGATGCTTCGCAATTCGATTATAACACTCTGGCAAAATTACGATAAATGTAGTCTACCAAGTTTTTCTAACAGTAATCTAAAATCAAACATAAAAAAAAAATGCATCCGTGTGTGATAGTCTTGAGCAAATCCGTTTCAGAACCATCCGTTTTACGTTCTCATCCACTGTCAATTGATGCAATAGCCGTAACAGAGGCTCGATTTCAAACCCAACAAAATTCCCTTCCCGGTGTCAACAGAAAAAAGAAAAAAAGTGAAACAACAGTAAAAACTGATCAATACCCCACACTTTATTTCCCCTTTACTTTCTCATCAAACAAACATCAAGCAGGCTCATTCATTAATCATCAATTGCCAATAGAATCAAAGCAAAAAAGAAGGAAGAGAGAGCTCAAAACTCGCATTACCTAAAGCATAAGACCGGGTTTCAACAGAAACAGTTTCACCTTTTCGCTTTCCTTTTGCCATTATCTAAGATTTACGGCGACATAAACGAATTATCAGTTCTTCGTTAGCGAATGATAGGGGAAATTTTATTCGGGACATTGGAACGACAGTTAGCCGCGCGTACGAGGTCGCACTAAGCAAGCAGGTGGCAGGAGTTAAATTGGGACAAGAGCCCAACTGTACATTGGGTTGTGCGCCATCGGGCTAGCTTAAAGAGCAATTCCGTATAAACAAATGGGCTTGAATTTAAGGTTTTAATGTTTTACATTTGAATTATTAATAATACGTTAGGTTCGGCACTCTCGTCTCTTAATTAGAAGTCTCAAATTCGAGCCCTAATGATGAAAAAATCTGCTTGGCCAATACTTTATCTTTTACGGGCTAATCTGATATAAGTGAATATTAGTCTAAATATGAACAACTTAAAAATACTTTTTCAAAATTGAAACCTTCCTTAAACACCTTGAGGCTAAACCAAAATATATATATATATATATGTTCCGTTCAATCTTGACATTGCGTTACCTCCTCGAGATCATAATACAACATGTATATTTTATTATCAGCAAATAACATACAACATTTGACCTCGTTATATTCAAAAATTTTAAAAAATTCTATTTAATTATTTTATTATTTTATCTTGTTTTATATTTATTGTATTATTTATTTTATTTATATGTATTTATTTATTTTTAATTTAGTATATATATATAGCGCTTTTTCTTTATATTGAAACAATCTCTTTATCAATTGGGCTTAAAATTGTATATTATTGTTCTGCCTCTTTTTCTCTCTAGAGTGCAAGTCTTAGTCTGCCGATTTTTGTGCATGTCTGCTTTTTATGAAACTTTTGGGTTGATTTTTTT
>JANZXV010000006.1:27571521-27591409 GCA_027576455.1 Erythroxylum roigii
TAAAGCATAATCAAAACTCACTTTAAAAGTAGTTGGAAAACCATTACTTACATTAATTAGAAAGCATTTATGGCTTACTAACATAAATATAAAAATGTAACCCACCTTAATCCTTACTTAAATCCTGTTCAAGGATGTTCCTCTCCTTGCTCCTCTTGCCCTCCTTGTCTTTCTTGCTTCTCTTCAAGAATAACAAAATCCCAAATCAATGTAACTTAAATCGAAAACCCACGTGACCCAATGCATGAAATTGGTTCTAGAATCACTAAACCCATTCTATTTCTAAGCTTTTTAAACTAAGACCCAACCAAGAACTAAAGCTTGAAACCATGTCTTACCTTGAATCCTTTCCCAATCAAAGGGTTTTTAGGCTTAAATGGTAGCTTGGACCTTCCTCTACCTCTTTCCTTCTTGGAATTCCACCAAAAACCTCCTTGAACCCTTGGAAAATCGAAAACCCTAAGCAACTCTTCTCTTTCTCCTTTCTTTCTCCTTCCCACGACACTTCTCTCCTCTCTCCCTCTCTATTTCGTTTTCTCCTCCTTTCCTAAGCAAGCCTCTTCTTTTCATTCCTCCTTTTACTCTCACTTAAGCCTAAGGCCCACTAAACCCTAAATGAAAAAGCCTTGTCCAATTATCCCTTAAGTCCCTTAATGAATGGCCTTGCAAACTAATGACTTAAGTGACATGCCCAATTTACCCTTAATGATCCTTACCAATTTCTAACACATTAATTAGATCATGCCACCTAATTCATGTCACTTTACCTTATTAATACTACCACATTACTTAATCCCAATACAATTTAATCTATCAAGACCTCATACTCAATCTAATCATGCCTAACTTTAAAAAAAAATTCAGGGGCCAACAATCGATCTCTAAGAACCCACAAAATTTTCAGATAATCAATCAGAGCCAATCCATTTCCACGGATGAAGGCACAATTTTTGGGAAGATTACTTTATAATCATATGACCATTATTATAAAACAAAATTATTATGGAGTTAAAGATCATAATACTGGTACAAGTATGTAAAATACAGCCATAAACAGTTGAAAGATTAAACAGGAGACTTACTTTAAGTGCCATATCGTCAATTCCTTTTATGGTTAGAACAACACTAATATTGCTGTAAGTTAATAACCAATTAAACCTTGTCACCTTCAAGCTTCTTTATCATCAATACCATTTATAGTCCCATCAGCCTCTGCGTTCTTAGTATATCGCAGGATGGGCGAACTCCTTAAATCCAAAATTCCAGCCAAAGTTTGAATCTAAAGAATTGGTCAGAGCGAGCAATGTCACGCTCCAAGAACAGAGCGAGCAATGTCATGCTCAGCTGCAATATGAAGGGGGATTTGGAATTTGAAGGTAGGATCTTCAATGTCCTCGCAATGAAGTTGTAGAGGCATTAGTCTGTAAACCATAACCGATAACAATGGCGTTGATTTCTCTAAACCATAACCGATAACAATGGCATTGATTTCTCTAAAATGCAGTGCTCCTGGAGACCGCATAGGGTTGGTTAAAAACCATGCATCTACTTCATCTGATGTCCGAAACAACATCACCTGCATAACCAAGAAAATTCTTTCAAGGCGCAAATTTACAGACTTTACAATGAACCCAAGCACAAAAATTATCAGAATTGCACGACTAAAGTCAAAACTTGAAAAAGATAGCTTTTTGTGAGGGAATACAACCTACAAAGAATTAAATAACAAAATAAAATATTCTATACAAAAGCTAGAATCTCATAAGATAGACAAGTATACAAATGGATTGATATTCAAAGAGACTAATGTTCTTTACCAGAGCAAAGTATCCCTACTTTTCAGCTCTCATTTTCCTGCAATACATAGCCATCTATTTAAGATTAAAGCTTAATAAAGTTTTTGAAGCATGACATATAGGCAACAAAATGGAACTTACCATGCTAGCATCAAGATTCCAACATCAGTATAAGCCACCTCCATATCTGCGCATAGAACTTCAATTCCTTCTGGGCTGTTGAAATGACAAATCATTCTATAAGCGTATATGTCATGATGGAAGTACATACTAACAAGCTTGATTGAACTCTTCCAGCATCTCATCAGGGAGAAACGAGGTCCTACAAAGAGGGCGTGTGTTGTTGTCGTGGTCCATCCAACGGTTTCTATGAAATCCGAGAGATCCAGATAGTTAAAAAGACACAGAATAAGGTTTCTGACAAAACCCAGAAAGGAAAGTGTGCGAACGAACATCTTCGGTAAGAAAACCTCTGTGTATCCAACCAGAAACCCCATTTACACAGAAGAGAGAGAAACTGTACACGGCTTGATGCTCAGAGATAATCCCCAAATTGATAAACCCCAAAACCCAAAGCTGTGCATCGCTACTTCGGTTCTTTCTTGCATGAATCCCTAAGTTACGCCTTACAAATGCCACTAAGGAGAACACGCAGAGGAAGGACAGACGAAGGAGATCTGGAGGAGGAAGACGGAAGGTCGAAATAGCGCGCATGCCCGGGAACATTGGGTTTACGGATCGAACGAGACCCGAGCCAAATAAAGTGAACTCGGAGGCATGGCCCATTGCTGGAATGGCGAAG
This sequence comes from Erythroxylum roigii, assembly GCA_027576455.1. Classification (NCBI taxonomy): domain Eukaryota; kingdom Viridiplantae; phylum Streptophyta; class Magnoliopsida; order Malpighiales; family Erythroxylaceae; genus Erythroxylum; species Erythroxylum roigii. Next base: position 27,574,120 of record JANZXV010000006.1, read on the forward strand.
GCAGTCTTTGCAAGTAGAAAAGAGGCCTGGATTGGTTGAGAAATCAGATGCTGACCGATATAGAACAAAAAAAAGAGATATTGATTAAAAAAGAGTAGGGTATCGAAAAACGGAATACAGGGCTCTCAAACTGGTTGTGTCCTTGCAAGGTTAGGAGTGACCTCTTTTCTTGAAGAGCTTTCCCCTTCCCCCCAGTGATGTAACTAGCTACCAATCTGCAAAAATCATACTTTCCCTCGGCTCTTTCCCTGTCCCTGCCCGCTCCCTAATAGGATAAAAGGAAAACGCTCGGTAGGTTTTAAGAAAAACCAAACAACCAAAACAATTTAATTAGCCTTCCACGACGTTTTCTTCAACAAAACGTCGCGGATTTTATTTCGTGACGTTTTATTCATAAAACGTCACAAAAAATATTACAAATCTACTACGTTATCATAAAACGTTGCTAAAAGTTGAAACTTTTTATGACGTTTTTTAAACGTCACAAAAAATCTAAACATTTCGCGACGTTTTATTAAAAAACGTCGCGAATATTATATTATTCTTGTAGTGATAAAAGTAAGAAATCAGTTTATTACTTAAAAGTTAGTTACATTACTTTTCAAAAGAGATTATACTATTTTACATGTATCACTACACAGAGAGCCATACAAAAGAACTAAAAAGATCCTTAACTTGGGCAATGATGATTTGTGAGAGTACAAGCTGAAATCGTAATTGAAAACTATGCACATAAGTACATTATTCGAAATTCAAAATTGTTTTGTATTAGCAAATTGCTTCCTTTTAAACTCCGCCATAAAAGTGAATTAGTTGCTTTTTTTACAAGTTACATACTTGAGTGTGGAGGGATGGAAATTGTCTTTGCCATGTCTCACAAGCTTAATGATATAGTATTATGTCTAATAAAGTGCATGCATGTTGAAGATTATATTCTCTCAACAAAGAACAATGAAATAAAGCTTTTGACTTATATATCAATCAAGATCAATTCACTGATGACGACAATTTTTCTCATGTCACTGACTAATAGTTTATACTTGAAAAAAAGTAAATCTTTATCATATTTTGGTATTGAAAGCTTCAGTTGTTTACGAGCTTGTAGATATTTGGGGGAAAATATGGCAATGTTCTGCAATTGTATGAAAATTAGCATATGTTTATTGGACAAATATAAGCTTTCCAGGGTATAATTCTCAGTACCACTGTATTGAATTACCATATGTTTATTGGACAATTAACTAGCTAGCTTAGCTATTAACAAATAGTGGAATCATATCACTTTTATCTGTTGAAATAAGATGAAAAAGATTCTTATCTCGCGACATTTTTGTAACATCTTCAAACATTAGCTAATCTCATATTCAAGTAGCAGTAATAGGTGAGCACATGTGCACTCTTTATCAATAACAATATTAGTGGGGAAAATAGGTTATTTTGAACAACATAACGGGTAAGTGTGCAGACATATTGTGAAGCAAAACCCAAGCCAAACAAAGTCAACATTATGTCATATACAATTGGTTGCTGTCGAACATAATTACAACAAACAGTCAATGACAATATAGACTTCACACAACACAAGGCATAATCTATGATTGGCAAAAACAATCAGATTGATGATAGTATAATGTAGATAAAATTCAGAAAACAAGAGAATACATGTGAAAGGAAACCGAATAAAATCTTTGCAGACATATAATTTGCTTCTCGGATTCAATCAAATGCCTTATGCAACCTATCACCCAGGATTCCTAAACAGAAACGAAGACCAAAGTTAAATATTTCGAAAGGAAATCAGAGACCAACATCACAAAACCCAGCAAAATTTTCCCAAATATATGCCGAAAAAGCTTTCAGTAATCTGATATAAGAAAAAAAAAACCAATGACCCAACAAGAAGAAGAGCAACAAGCGAAAATCCACACTGTCCATTCAAGATCTGCAAAGCATGCTAATGCCCGAAGGTCTCCATTTATGACAATCAACATATACAAAGACCCAGCACACCCGAAGGTCTCCATTTCTCAATTACAGCCTCCATTTTTGACTCCAGACAAGAAATCGAAAAAGAACAAGAGAGGGTGGAGCAAATTTGCGCAACCAAACCGGTGGAGACCTAACGGGGACATCGACATTTTTCCACCACAAACAAACAATAACTTACTTGACAAACGACATGAACGTCTTGGGGAAGAAGAGTCCCATCGTGTGACAGAGAAGCGTAATTAGAGGAGTGATGGCGTGCGACAGAGGAGTGATGGGCGTGCGAGAGACAGAGGAGAGGGGTAACTTGGACCGTGCCTTCGTTTTTGATATGGGGACAGAGACAAAACATTTATGTCCTTCGGTTTTCGAAGGGACAAATTTCTTTGTCTCTGTCCACCGGAGACAGAGGACAAAATATCGGAGACATCAACCAAACACATATAAGGGACATGATTACTTTGTTTTGTCATCTGTCTCCATACACGGGGACAGTAACCATGCACGGGATTATGTCACGCTTGTTACAATTCATGTCACGGGTGTGACAATTATGTTTTTAAGAGCAAAATAAATGGTATAATTTACCAAATGAGGCCTATATATATACACATATATGCATTAAACTATTTAATTAAACTTATAATATTATTCAATTTGGTATATTTCTTAAATATATAAACATTTCTTGAATTTATTTTCGATGTAACCATAAAAATTTAAATTCGTAATTTGGTCGATTTTTGTAAATAGAATAAAACAAGTAATTTTTATTAAAATGTTTTTTCAATCAACATCGGCCAGTATAAATCTTGCTAAGATGCGGGATATAGGGAGATCTAGTAGTACGCAATCTTATCCCTAACTAATAGAGAGATTATTTTCAAATGACCCAAATGAAGTATACAAAAATAATAAAGAATAAATAAATAGTAGTAATTAAAATTCTAAGTAAAATGATAATATAAATAAATAAATACAAATATATATAAAAAATGGTTAAAAAATGAAAAATTTTAAAATGCATAAATAAATAAATACAAATAATAATAATGATACATAATAGAATACAATAAAATATAATAAAATAAAAATAATAACTAGAAAGATTAAAATTAAAATTTTCTTAAATTAAAATTTAAGTTTTTCAATAAACTATTATAACCTTTTTCTTTAATGTTATTTTAAAATTTTAAAATAATTTAATTTAATCCTAATTAAATCTTTAAAATTGTTATTTTATTAATTTAATTTTTAAATTGACTAATCCGTAAAATAGACATATATATATATATATATTCTCACTTGATGTATATGTGCATCATCAATCATCATGCTTGGTAAAATTACAGTAGAGATAATTATTAAGGAGTAAATCCATTACGGAACTGAATTTTACCAAAGTTTTAATAACAACAATAAGGTAATACTTTTTCTTAAAGCTTAAAAATAAAGTCTCAGTAGTCGTGACTCGTGGGTGTTCGATTCGCAGTACATAATACTCCTCCTTCCACAAGAAAACCCGAACTCCGCGTCCCGCATCTAACTCGTCCGCGCTGCGATTGAGTCGACTCGAGAGCCATGGAAGGCCAAGAAGGAGCTCAACAACCACACCTAATACTCGCTCACAAGCGCTTCCTCCTTACTCATCCCGACGTCCAAGACATTGAGAAGGTCCGCCTCAAGGAGGAGGTCCTCGCCGCCGTTAAAGCCGATGGTAATTTCCGGCCTACGAATATTGCTTAACGCTAACTCGATTACTTCTCGAATTCGATTTTCATTGGTTTGAAATTTTGTAGATATGGCGCCGTTTTACGAAACCCTAGTGGCCGACGGTTTAGTGGAGAAGGATCAGGGATTTTTTGATGCGATGCGCACGAAGAACGAGGAGGAGATTAAAAAACTCGATGAGAAGTGAGTTTTATTTTCTCTCCGTTTGAAGTTTTGATGTACTTGTTTCTCTGTTTGGCTTGAAAACAAAAACCTCTAGAGCAAATCTGATTGGTCTTGCAATTTAGGTTAGCGAAATGAGTGTAACATTAGCATTGATTGAAAATATAAATCAGTAACGGGATAAGATTTTTATTAATCTGGATAGAATTGAGTATGAAGAAGTACTGGAATTGGAATTGAGACGATATGGCTTGCTTCTTATAGATATCTGGGTGGTATTGTTAATTTAGCTCAGGCAAGAATTTGTTTATCGTTCAGTGGTTGGTCTGATGGAACGTCTGCTAGTGTCCTAGATTACTTAGGTTATTTAGATCCAGAAGGTTGGATGCCTGTTACATTTGTGGTGTTTTTCACTTTAACTATGGCTTTCCTTATGGCATTTTATAGGATTGCTGATGCCGAAGAAAACTTGGGTGAAAGTGAGGTTCGAGAGGCTCATTTGGCTAAGTCATTGTTCTACATTAGGATTGGTGACAAGGTGAATAACTCACTACTACTTTGTCACGCCCTTTCTCTTATTCTTCCTATCATATCTTAAGCATTTGTTTACTTTGAAACCCAGGAGAAGGCATTAGAACAACTCAAGACTACGGAAAGTAAAACAGTCGCAGTTGGGCAGAAGATGGATTTGGTATTCCATACATTACAAATTGGTTTTTTCTACATGGATTTTGATCTCATTTCCAAGAGTATTGACAAAGCAAAAAAGTAAGCAAGGACATCAATTTAACATTCATTTTCTCTATTTTTACAATCATGGAACTACGTGTCTTGTTCTTTCACGTTTTTCAATAATTTGCCTTGATGGCAGCTTGTTCGAGGAAGGAGGTGACTGGGAAAGAAAAAATCGTTTGAAGGTGTACGAGGGCTTGTATTGCATGTCGACTAGAAATTTCAAGAAGGCTGCCAATTTATTTCTCGATTCCATATCAACCTTCACTACCTATGAACTTTTCCCTTATGACATCTTCATATTTTACACTGTTCTTACCAGCATTATATCATTAGATAGAGTTTCACTGAAGCAAAAGGTATATATCATGACTTTTTTCATTATATATTTATTCGCTTTTCTTTCAATTAAATGGGTTGCTTACTTTTAATGAGTTGAAATTGACAACAATTGGCAGGTAGTGGATGCACCTGAGATCTTGACAGTGATTGGAAAAATCCCACATCTTTCGGACTTTTTGAATTCTCTGTATGATTGTCAATACAAATCATTTTTCTTGGCATTTGGTAAGCAAAACTCGCCCTTGTATTGCAGTTCTAATGCATACATATGTTGACTCTAGTAATGACTGTTATACTTGCATGTAATTCTTATGTTGGCTGTAATAATTACTCCTTCCTTTTAGCTGGCCTAACCGAGCAAATTAAGCTGGATCGATATTTACATCCCCACTTCCGATATTATATGCGGGAGGTCAGAACTGTTGTCTATTCCCAATTTTTGGAATCCTACAAGAGTGTCACTATTGAAGCAATGGCCAAGGCTTTTGGTGTGACAGTGGAGTTCATTGATTTGTAAGTTGCATGATGGGGTTTACTTCATTTGGTTTCCGTTTTTACTCTCTCCTTCCCCATTGAAATGAAAACATTTTTTTTTTTTTTGCTTCTAGGGAACTTTCACGTTTTATTGCAGCTGGGAAGCTCCATTGCAAGATTGATAAGGTTGCAGGTGTTCTAGAAACCAATCGGCCTGATGCCAAGAATGCTTTGTATCAAGCAACTATCAAGCAAGGGGATTTCTTACTTAACCGGATCCAGAAGCTTTCACGTGTGATTGATCTGTGAAGTAGGTAGGAAAATATTGTGATTCAGAATTGGGGAAAAGTATGGAATTCTAAAGGAGATATGGAGCACATGGACTTTGGGATGAATTGCTTCTTTTCAATTGATATGACACTAGTTAAGTTCTCATTGTATTTCTACTCCAAATGTTTTAAGAATTAAAGCACACAGATTTCCGGTGTATCATTTTTCCTTACAACTGTGTAATGCGATGATTATTTTGGACTGTATCAAGAACATGGTCTTGCCAGAATTTCGTTATTTAGAGTTAATGATGGTAACATTGTTATTCAGGCGCTGATTAAACTTCAGTTCCTCCCTAACTATTGATCTCTCATGAACAGTCCTTGGATGGACCTCATAGGCCCCTTTCAAAAGCCTCTTGCTTCCTACCTACCACTTGTTCTCTCGACGTCACATTTATTGGGCTTCTTCTTTTGGTTTCTTGAATCTGTTGGTTCTCTAATTTCCTATTAAAATATGGGACTCATTTCCTTGCTAATGGGCTATGTTGTTGTGTTCTTTAGGTTCGGTCTTTATTTAGGATGGTTGAGTTTTATTTTGTTTATATGCATAAAATGTGGTTGTGTGACTGTGAAATCTGAAATATCTTTGTTCCTGGGCTGGTTTTCACACTGCATTTAAAGGGTCATGTGGATTTATCATCCCAATGCATTTAGGGGAGGTGAACGTGACAGTTGGCCGCTATAAGTCTTAACTTTCAATTCAAGAATAGGATTTTGCTTTATTAAAGAAAAAGAAAAGGAAAACTGAACCAATTCTCCAGGACAGTAAAAAGTCTTCATAGTACATCCCATTGGAAAAAAGAGAGACGTGTTAGGGAACACGAGGGTGGTTCAATTGATCCAGATTTCTCACTTAAAACTTTCCAGAAGTCTTGAATTCGAGTCACGTTAAAAAAGGAAAAATATGCATGTTTCTATTGATGATTCTCTAGCCTCTTGAGTACAGCTCTTTGATTAGATTAATTATAGACGTCTCGCTTTTAGAGGCAGTGTAAAAGTTGGAGCTATTAAAAAATTTGGGAACTGATAGGAGCCTGATGCTGAATACGAGAAAATACCTAACGTAATTAAAAAAAAAAGAGACAGACGTGTTAGGGTAAATAAATAGAACACACAAAAGTCGTAGGAACCAAATTTCAGGATGTCACCCTACCCTGCCTCAAAATTTGAACGTCTACATTCTACAACTCTGATTGATATGATGGAGATTGAAAGAAATGGAAAAACAGTAAAACCAAGCATGGCTCCATCACTTTCTGTTTTCGGGATACCATACAAGCCTTTGAAGGCAAGCAACGAGCATCACTTAAAAAGGTTGCACTCCTCTCATTTTCAGACACAAGTTGACGCATTCGTTTGCATTATCCTCGGTTTTCTCAGCCACAACTCATCCACTCTGTTCTGTCCTTATCCTTCTCAGTTCTCACTCCACATATTCTCCACCATGCAGTGTTACTGCTCTGCTAGCTTACAAAGGCATGCAATACCCACAAACTGAATCGCTGAAAAAGAACTTGGATTTTGTTTCAATATGCTAACTCTTGACTTCAGAGAAATTCAAGATAAACTGTCCACTCAATTTAGGCCCTGGCAACGTTCCTTTCAGTTCTGGGTTCGCACAGTTGATATCTACACTGGCTATAAGGTTGTTGTCTAGCTATGTCTCTCTGCGTGTTTTTGGCGGGTTGGTTTCGTTGTTTGCTGGAATCGGTTAATTGGGTGTTCTTATTGGCTAGGTGTTTCAACTTCGGGTGAGTTTCGTGAAGGACGCGAAAAAGCAGGATGAAATGTGGGAAAAACAGCATGAGTTGGCTGCTGACAAGATTTATGCCATGTGTTCTGATCTTGGTGGGTTCTTCCTTAAGGTAATACTCCTTTTGGACTTAAACTAGATTTCTTCTTTTTCTTTCTTTGGCGCGTTCCACAAGCGGTCATTTGGTTATCAGTAACCGGAATTTCCAGTTACTCAGATTACAATCAGGGAACCTAGCTAATGGGATAGATTCCGGTGACTGCTATCGAAACAAACCAGAAAATAGAGAGTATTTGGAAGAGAAATTGCATATATTCAGATATTTTTATTACAACGATGAATTTCCTTATATACCGGAATTCCAGCACCTTTACACTTCCTTTCTCTTACTACCCATTTCTTGCTAACAGAATTTCTAATAGAATTGCTAACAAACTAACAACCGCAGATTGTAATGATCATCTTTTGGAGTTTTGTACCAACACGTGGCTTGCCGGGCTTGGGCTTCTTTATTTACCTTACGTTTGGATAATTCTGCTGCAACATCTGCTTTCTATCTCCACGATCATTTGTTCAATTGTGTGTTGTTCGTTCCATTTGACTTTGGGATTGATGCGTCGTTAGTTTTCTCATTTATGGGATCTATTAGTTGCCCAGGACTTCTACAATTGAAATGTTTTACTTTTGTTCTTACTTCCGTTTTCTCGTCATTCTTCGTACAGTTTGATGAGTATTTTTCTTTCTCTGATCATATGTGCCAAGATAAATATTAATTGTTGATGACCATCAGGCTGCCCAGATAATTGGGAAGCCTGACTTAGCCCCAGCTGCATGGGTGAGAAAGCTTGTTCAACTGTGTGATAAAGCTCCGGCTACACCATTTGATGCTGTTCAGCTCACGATTGAGAAGGAGCTAGGGAGACGTATTTGGGAAATGTTTGACACATTTGAGGTCGAACCACTTGGTTCTGCTTCAATTGCGCAGGTAGTGATATTCCTTAAACTTTCTATATGACTAGAAAAGTGAAAATTTCAATGCTTCAGTTTGTGGCCTGTTTGCAAGCAATTCTGATTATGAAGGTAGTTACTGAGGATGATCAGAATGGAAGGTAATCTTGAGGGCAAGATTTAACTCATATTCCATCTTGCAAGATTTGATTGCTGTAGTGACAATCCCTGAGATAGTTTTCACTTGGCAATCTGGGTGTTTTTCTTTAGCATCAATAGAAGTACTTCATTGTTTAAGCTACTTAGGTGGATGCCTATTTGAAGATGTTTCTGCAGGAAATGTAGCAAGTTTCAGGGGGTTGCTTCTTGAATGATAAGATCACTAAGTTTTACTTCATTTCCTTGGGGAATTGCATTTAGAAATCTTGTGATAGAGATATTAACTTTGAAGTGCTTCTATGAAGTAGTCATACTGAGAGGATATTTTCTTTGTCTTTGCTGCATGATTGAATAAGAAATATGAATGGAGGAGTATGCTGACACTTCTTTATCCAATTAGGTCCATCGAGCAAAATTGAAAGGCGATAAGAGTGATGTTGTTGTCAAGGTAAATTTAATGGGTTGGGTCTCTTAACACTTCATAGCAAAATGTAAATGATAAGCATTTTGTAATAGGTGCAACATCCTGGAGTTGAGAATCTGATGATGACAGACATCCATAACTTGCAAGCACTCGCTTTGTACATGCAAAAGACTGATATCAAATTCGATTTGTTCTCCCTGACTAAAGAAATGGAGAAACAGGTGCCTGCTATACGTAGTTTAGTATTTATATGGCTTGCACTTCTGCCATTTATGATTTTTTAAAACCTTCTGCTTTGTTTTCCCCTTCTTATTCTACCACTAAATTGCATGAAAAACCAAAGTTGACAAAAGTAGAAGGTAGTAGTTGATCTGGCTTTCTGGACCTCATGTCTTAACAAAATTAGTAAATCAGTAGGCCTGCCCAATTGGATTGTTTAACTAACAAGGAAAATGAACTAAGGGAAACAATTAACCAAAGTTTAACCGCCCGGTCCGTTGTGTTTCATTTAACTTTGGCTTCCTTATATAGGTTTCTTTAGTTAGAAATTATTGATTCTTTCTCTTAACTGCTTGCATCTTTAGCCACAAAAACTTTCTCTACTTAATTTTGTCTGTTGGAATTTACCATGAATAATGGAATTGTTATCATTTTTAAATTAATACTGATGCCTTGTAATCTTTTGCTATTCAAGATTGGGTACGAGTTTGATTTTTTGAGGGAGGCCAACGCGATGGAGAGAATCCGACATTTTCTTTACAAAAATAACAAAAAAAGCCCTGTTTTGGTGCCAAGAGTCCTAAAAGAAATGGTCACCAGGTATCATGCCACTGATTCTTTCTACTAGTTGTACATGTAGACATCTGGTTCTGGCTATCAAACAGAAGCCATAGAATTGTTCGAGTTGTGAATGCTGATTCAACTTGTGCTAGATGTATGTCCCTAAGGTCTCGTTACTTAGTTTCCTACATCAATTGCCTCCAAGTCATATCATAATAAAATAAATGAAAAATTCCGGCTTTCTTTTATAATGTTTCCTACAGAAGCACCATAAATTTGCTGTTTACCCTGATATTTTAACTTTCTCCTTTTATGAGATTAGGCGAGGCTGAACTTGGTTGTCTGAAAAAGGTTGTTCACTAAAATGGGCTTTATGTTAACTAGATGGATCACTGGAATAAAGAAAAAGACTAATCTCATGCTTTTTCCAGATAACCAAACAAAGTCAGACTTTTCTGAATGACCATCAAATATTGGTTCTGAAGAATTTCTCAAATAGAGATATTCAGAGTTTGTGCATGGATAGAGAAGATATGTTCATTATAAGATCTTCAAATGCTGTGCCTCTCTTTATATATCTGCATTAAATGTCCACTAGTTAGGTACAAACTTTATTTGCAAGGGAACATTTGATGTGTTCACTGAAGCTTTTTCTTTACCTGTTTGCCATATCAGTTAATGGACTTTATGTTGCAAGTTAGATTGACAAAGTTATCTTCTTTTCTTATGAACCTATGTGCTCCATTTTGTCCAAGATTTGGGCGGTCAGGGTGCCTTGTTAACTTCTTCGCTTCTCACTTTCTGTTCTGCCATAACCTTATAGCGGCAACTATTAATCTCTGTGTAGGAGGGTCTTAGTGATGGAATATATCAATGGGATCCCAATCCTGAAACTTGGTGATGAAATGGTTAAAAGAGGAATAAATCCTGACAGTAAAATTGCAGCAGCAGCAAAGCGGTAAGGCCCGGATCACCTTGTGAAGTTGTTTTGTGCATGGTCCTTTCTTACTTAACCGTACATTTTTAACTTCTCAGTCCTAATATCATTTCAATTGATACGAAATTTGTTCAACTGCACTCCAATAGTAGTCTTTAGGTGGTTCTACTATATTTCCCTCCTCTCTCCTCGATATCCTAAATTATATCCATCTAACATAAGAAACTTCATATTTTGTTTGTTCAAGTGCAGGAACATCCTTACAAGTTTGTCACAAGCATATGGACAGATGATTTTGAAGAGTGGGTTTTTTCATGCAGATCCTCATCCAGGAAATATCCTGATCTGTAAAGATTCAAAGGCAAGTTGGCTGCTGGCTCTTTGTTTTATTTTTCTCACTTCCATTCTTCTTTTATAAGCTTTAGAACATCATTCAAAAGAGGACAAAAGTTGTGTTGTGTTTATCTTCCAAGCATCACTCTATAAAATTAACCTGTACATAATTGCATGAGTTTTTGTGTTTATTTAAAAAGTTACCCTAAAATTAATTCTTTTGGAAATTACTCTCAAAGTTAATTGTTTCTTTTAACCTCAATTCAGGTCGCATTGCTAGACTATGGGCAAGTAAAGGATCTCCCAGATTCACTGAGGCTTGGGTATGCTGATTTAGTAATTGCTATGGCTGATAATGACCGTGCAAGAGCTTCAGAGAGCTTTAGGTAATGATTCTGGTATTTGCTTCTTCTACAGTCAACTAACAGTTGAACCCATCTGCCAATGTGATTTAAGGAATACTGATAAGCACAATTGACTACATAGTGCCTCTTTACATGTGTCACTGATGACATCAAGTGGACTAAATTTTATATGGGTGACCTCTGTACTATTGATGTTTTCAACAAGGTACCTTCTTAAGATGAATTTAGTTGTCAAGGTCCTTGCGCTTAAGATGAAAACGGATCTATTTCTTGTGTTACACCAAGGGCCGCCCAATTGAATTCATGACAGGGGTTTATGTTCACAAAATCAATACCCTAAGGGTATTGTATTAACTACTAACCCAAATCTAAATGGCAGGATTGTACTTTAAAGCAAATATATGATTGAACATAACCTGGGATGTGTTTTTATTTATTTATTTATGTTATTGGATCTACTGAATCCTGAAAGAGACTATGAAATTACTGAAAATAATCTAGTAAATATGAAAACACGCTTATATGCCGCATTAAATGGTGCAATTGTAGTACTTGGTAGGTTCTTTTCAGGTTGGATTATTTATATCTTGCGAATTGGTTGGTCTCTTATTATTTATTTATTTTGTTGATATTAGTTACTTATTTTTCTTCAGGGAGCTTGGCATAGAGACATTAAGCAAATGTGTGAATGGGGAGCAGGAATTGCTTAAGCTGGCACAAACGTTGTTTGACACCAAACTACCGGCTGGGGTAACAATGCTGCAACCATTTTCAGAGGATTCTACAATTAAAAAGATTGCGGTTCAGGTAAGTAGCAGCCAGTTAGTGCAAGAGAAACTCTCTGATATGTACTTCCTGTTGGTAGCTCAATATCACTTTGAATTTATTGACATGCCTTAGATAATTTAGTTTTTCAGCAACTGTATAAACAAGTTCTAAAGTTAGATAAAGTTATAAAACTCAACTCTGATGTAACATGGTCCCTTTGACTAGGCAGAGTACTAAAGAAAATTAGATGAATCTACGAAAACGATTAACTTACAAAATTGAAGCGGTGGAAACCTGGAAAAAGCACAACGGGCAGTTTTACGATATTTGTAATGTTGCAGGCTTTCCCAGAGGAACTGTTTTCAGTTCTTAGGACGGTGCTTCTGTTGAGAGGACTGAGTGTTGGTCTTGGACTGAACTACTCTTGTGCTGAACAATGGAGACCCATTGCAGAAGAAGCATTGTATAATGCTGGCAGGTTAAAAGGTGCTGCTTCTACACAACACCCTTCCCTACCTAAACAACCTCACACAAATCTCATGATCCACCTGTTACTGTTAAACACCTAAATGTGCAATTTCTTCTATGCTTTTTCAGATACATATGCAAGGTCCAGAGTTCAGAAGCGAGGCTTCTTCAGAAGATTACTTCGCAGGGGGTGATTGTTATGTTACGCATTTAAATCAATTGTTATGATTTTTCTTTTTTTGGTGAGGTAAATTAAATGTCAATTAATCGAGTTATTTGATATGAAAGTAATTCTTTTGTTAGAATGAAAAAGAAAAGGTCTGATCCTGGGTATTCAAAATTGGATTGTGAAAACTAGGCATGTGTACCGAAAGACTAATAGAGACCAGTTTCAAAACCCGCCTGTGAGTTGTCTGTCTATTTTTTTAGAGAATATATCGGGAGTATCTTTTCCCCGTCTAGTAACTTAAAGTTTCGTGTATTTATATTTCTATCCAAAAAGAAAACAGAAAAGAAAAGGTCCTAATGGAACTTGAAGTTTTAGCGGTTTAGCTTGCTTTTAAGTTATGGTTGTTGAATTGGGCCTATTAAATGATGCTGTGGGCCCATAAACCAAATAATAGCTTCGTGTACACTTCCCGCTTTTCACCTTCAGCCCTCGCGCCATGCTCCATGCTCTCTCTCTCTCTATAAGCAGATCCTCATCTATCCTTCACTCTTAAGCAACAGTTAGTACAGTTGACAAGAAAAAGAAAGAAATGTTTGGGAGGGTAAGAGTATCATCGTCTCCACCGGAGAGTTTGGAGAGGCTAACTACGAAGCTTCTCAAGGACGACTCTCTCTCCCTCTACGGTAATATACTTACTTCGCTGTTCTCCTCAAGTTTTGAATCATAATTTCTTTAATTTGTTCTAATTTTTTGTGCGATGCAGAGTCAACACTAATTAAGCTGAAATTGGGTTCTAAGAAGAAGATGGATGCGGCGGATGTGGAAACCGTTTCGAGAAGCGACGGCGAGGCGATGGCCGTGGATGCTGAAACGCAGCGGATCAGGACAATTCCTGAGATGTTTACCAAGTATACGAATCAAGTGAATTCTTCTCCAGACGTAAATGAAACGACGACGGACAGTGAGTGACAGTCCCGCATTTATGTTTGCTTATTAAGTTCAAGCTTTTGTCTGTATTTCTCTAACTATTGAATCTTGGACGTTAAATAAACTTTGTAATCGCCACCAATTGAAAATGTCATGCTCTGTTTGATACAGAATTATTCAAGTTCCAATGATTTACAATTCTTAGATACAAAAATGTTGCCCAGAAGGGAAATTTCCACAGCTTCGTGCCTCTATAACTGTAGATGCTTGATATTACTCTCTTATCCAATCTGCCAGGGCTGGTGTCCACTGACATACTTCACCTTCTTTGAACCAGAGAGCTGAACATATTACAGAAAGCTAACTTAGTTACTCAACATAGTATCAACTGTCTATATATGAACAATTTTTTAGATTCCTGATGTTTATGTCTTCAACTGAAACCTTAAATTTGTCTCCAAACTGCATATACAGCAAACTTGTTCAATGAAGGCGTGACATGTTTCAATGGCTAATGTATAGAGGTATTCATCTATTATTTCATCTCCTATTTGACTACTGATTGATTCTCTTCTAACAACAGCAGAAAATAGCCTTTCAGGACTTCAATTACATATTGCAACGAAAAGATAATAACGCAATTAAATGGGAACAAAACATTAGTCGTGTTATATGAAACTGGAAAAGCGTTGAGCAGAAAAAGACTACCTGTTTCTCGCTTCCCATTTTCAGGGCTGTCACTGCCATGAACCACATTCCTGCAGAAATTTCCGTCATAAAAGCGATTAAAGTCGAAAACAAAACATTTATAAACCAGTATAGTGCAATATCATTGAGTAATCAGCTTTCTAACCTTCCAGTTTGAACAGCCAGATCTCCTCTTATTGTGCCTGGTTCAGCTTGAAGAGGATCTGTAGACCCTATTAATTTCCGTGCCGATGCTACGACACCGACACCTTCCCAGGCCTGTTAACAAAACATTGTTGTCACTTTAACAACTGGTTTAAGTTGTTAGATTCATAAATTTGCTCCATGGAAAAATCATACCATGCATACAACTGGACCTGATGTTATATATGTGATGAGTTTAGGGAAGAAAGGCCTTGATTTCAGATCCTTATAATGCTCCTGTAAACAAAAAGCAGAGTTAGGGTAATTTGAGGCTAAAACATTTGCCAAAAAGGATAAAATTGACACTCAATGGACAATTTGACCCTTGAAAGGGTTTTTAAATTTCACTCTCTGTATTCTCTATGCATGCCACTTAGCATTTTCCCAAATAAGGGCTTAATTAAACTTTTGAAAAGAACCCTAAAAACTGTTCCATTCCTGACTAATTAGGGTTTATCATGAAATGCAAAGGAAACATCAACAAAGCACAAACCTCTGCCAACTCTTTAGGACACTGAAAAAGCTTCAGTCCAGTCAATTTAAATCCTTTCTTCTCAAACCTTGAGATTATTTCCCCCACCTGAGAGAACCCCAAAGAAAAAATGAAACCAGAGTAATCAAAACCTTTCTCCTTCACCAGAATTATAGAATTAATCAAGTGGATATGCAACTTACAAGGCCCCTCTGAACACCATCGGGCTTGACCATAATGTAAGTCTGTTCAACCTGTTCCTGTACATAAATTTACAGTGCTTCAGTCAGAAATTGCAAATGGGGCTCCACCAAATAGAACCACAAGAAGCAAATAAAGATGAAAATGTCAAACAATTAAATGGGTTTAACAATTTCACACAAGAAAACTACAGTCAGCATCGTAGAAACTTTTTTTTTATAAAAAAAAAGCAGCCCAAGAAGCAAAACTTTGATGGGGAAGAAGAGAGTACCATGGAAGCGACTAAATGCGGGAGGAAGATATGGGTCTTAGTGGACCTACGAGAGGTTTTCGGGTTAAGAGGACCTGATATGGAATAAGAAAACTGAGGGCAGTGCGAGTGAAATGCAGCTAAGTGGCTGAAACGGAGGTTAAATAGCTTCGTGGAGGAGGAGGAGGAGGAGGAGGCGGAGAACGAGCCGGTTAAGCGGTTGGAAGGTCGGTGAGTAGTTGCTCGGGGAATGGATGACGTAGAAAGATGAGGTCTTGCTCCATTAAATACGCCCACTGCCTCCATTGTTGTCTTGTCTCTCCACTTTCTCAGTTCTCTATCAGCACAAGACTAGAAAACAGATAGAAAGAGAAGTGGCCAAGCTGCGTTTCGGGTATAACTATTAACTACCGTGTTTGGTCTTAAAGAAATTTATTCCTTTTTAATATGTAAAAACAAACGTCTGTCTATCTCTCAGGTCTTACCTACGTCCACTCCAGTTTATTATCATTGATTCTTTCTCTTCCTTTTTTTTAAATAACAGACTGTTTGGTACAAGTAGAATTGAATTCATGTATGAATTGAATTGAATTTTATTAATGAAATTAGAATTGAATTGAATTTACACTGTTTGGAACAAATCTAGTAATATTATAATTGAATTCAATTACACTGTTTGGAACAAATCCAATAAGATTAGAATTGAATTCAATTATTTCATATGACACATTTACCCCTGGCACATTTATATGCTATTTTTGTTATTTATTGTAAAATGTATCATAACACATGTAAATTAATCAATTAATTTTTATAAATTAATTAATTTTTAATAATAATAATAATAATAATACTGATTAAATATTTTAAATCTTAAATCTGTTTGTATATAGATTGAAATTAATTAATTAGAAAAGTTGTTTCTAAAATTAAAATTAATTATTCTAATTAATTTTTTCAATTAGATTGAAATTAATTAATTCTAATTTTAGAAACTATTTTTTAAAATTAATTAAGAATCAATATAATTATTAATCTTAATCAAATTAAGAAAAATAATTATCTTAATTTTTGAATTGAATGAATAAATCAATTCTATTTAATAATCTAACCCATTAAAAAATAAATTAAATTTCAATACCACTATTCTTGTCTCCTCCTAATTTGCTCCCCACGTTTCACATCCTCTCTGCGTTGTTTATTGTTCAAACTCCAGACTACCTCTGTTTGCCGCCGTTGTCGAGAGCTTCTCTAGCCAAACACAACGTTCCTTTTTTTGCTTCTGCTTCACTGATACGTAAGCCATAGTCCCACTCATACCTCAGGTACATAATAAGCTTCTTACTCTTCTTCTTCTTCTTCTTTGGCGACGATGAACTCCTGACTTTCATTGACGACGATGAACTCCAAAGAGGAGAAGAAATTGCGCCGTCTGCTGTGAAGAGTGCGTGGGTATTTTTGGGTTTCATCGTTAAAACAGAAGCCAAAGGAAGAGCAAAGAAGAGCAGCAGCGTTGAGGAATTGAAATCGTGTGAAATATTGGATGAATTGAATTAACAAAGAGGATGGGTTTCAATTCCTCCTATAAATTCAATTGATGTATACTTTTCTGTTCCAAACAGGTGAATTGAATTCAAGTTCATCTGCTTCCTCCCCCAAGAAAGGCGTAGGCGGTCATCGGCATGA
>JANZXV010000006.1:27632198-27643604 GCA_027576455.1 Erythroxylum roigii
AAGAAAAATTTTGTATCAACTTCGGATTAAACCTTCGATTTGCATTCGATTCCGCTTAGATTTGTTTCCGCTTCGAACTTTTCTTTCGTTTGCTTTCGATTTTGGAAATCGTTCCCATTCGTGTTTCGTTTCGTTTTCGTAAGTGAGTTGGGTTCCGGAAACGGGTCCCAACACCGTTAGTATGTTGCGAGAGTATAAGAAGACATTGGGATGGAAAGTTGCGGCTATTAAAGGTATTAGTCCTTCCTTATACATGCGCATGATTTTTTTTAGGAAGGAGCTACCCTAGTCCGTCAAGTGCAAAGGCATCTCAACCCATCGATGTTGGAGGCGGTGAAGAAGGACGTTATAAAGTTCCTGGATGTGGGTGTCATATACTCCATCTTTAACAGCAAGTATGTAAGTCCTTTACAGGTGGTTCCCAAGAAGTTGGGCATTATAGTTGTGGAGAATGAGATAGGAGAGATGGTTCTAACTCAGGTATAGAATAGATGGCAAGTTTGCGTGGATTATCGCAAGCTCAACTTGATGTATAGAAAGGACCACTTTCCCCTACCCTTTATTGATAAGATGTTAGAACGTCTAGTTGGTCATGCTTACTATTATTTTCTTGATGGTTATTAAGGTTATATTCAGGTTGCTATTGCTTCAGAGGACCAAGAGAAGACGACTTTTACATGCCCGTATGACACCTTTGCCTACAGAAGGATACCTTTTGGATTGTGCAACACCCTTGCTACCTTTCAAAGGTGCATAATAAGCATCTTTTTTTAGTATCTTGAGAAAATCATTGAAGTTTTCATGGATGACTTTATCATGCATGGCGATTCATTTGAACAATGCTTGGATCATCTCATTTTGGTACTTAAACGATGTCTTGAAACTAACCGTATTCTTAATTCTGAAAAGTGTCATTTTATGTTTCGACAAAGTAAGTAAACTACCTTATTTTCTTCGTTAGTTTCCTTTTTTTAACTCAAATTTATATAATTCTACTTTCAAAAAGAAAATGTTATCGCCTCTGAAAAGTGTCATTTTATGTTTCTAAAAGGGATTGTTTTAGGACATGTGGTTTCTGCTAAGGGTATTGAGGTTGATAGAGCCAAGATAGACCTTGTTTCTTCTTTGCCCTACCCCGCTTTTGTGCGAGAGTTCGATCTTTTTTTGTCCATGCAGGGTTTTATCACAAGTTCTTTTAGGACTTTTCCAAGGTTGCACAGTAATTGTATCGGTTACTTCAGAAGGATAAAGAGTTTGTTTTTGATGAACAATGTAAGAAGGCATTTGATGCTCTAAACGAGAAATTAGTTACTGCACTTGTCTTACAATCTCCAGATTGGAGTCTGCCATTTACGCTTGTGTGACGCCTCCAACCATGCCATTAGAGTAGTTTTGGGCCAGAGAGTGAGGCAAATCCCTTATGCTATTTATTATGCCTCGAAGACCTTCAATGACGCTAAAGCAAATTACACCACCACAGAAAAAGAGCTTCTTGCAGTATTTTTTGCTTTGGATAAGTTTAGGTCTTATTTATTAGGTACTAAGATTATTGTTTATTTAGATCATATAACTTTGAGGTACCTACTGGCGAAGAATGAGGCAAAGCCGAGGCTTATCCGTTGGATACTCCTACTTCAGCAGTTCTATGTGGAGATCAAGGATAAGAGAGGCTCAAAGAATGGAGTAGCAGATCATTGGAGCCGTTTAGTGGAGCATGGTTCTGAGACGGGCCCTATCAATGATGATTTTCTAGATGACCAGGTACATGTAGTACAGTTGACAGCTCCCTAGTACAATGATATAATGAATTTCTTGGTTTCTCATCAACTTCCTATAGATTTCACCAAGGCACAGAAGGAGAGGATGAAGAGCCAAGCAAAGTTCTATGTATGGGATGATCCTTACCAGTGGCGAGTTTTATGCTTATCAAGTCATCAGACTGTGCATACTTAACAGTTAATTTCTTTCTATTTTGACATTTTGTCACTCTTAATGCATGTGGAGGTTATTTTGGCCCAAAGTGGACAACTCGCAAGGTTCTAAAGTGTGGGTTTTACTAGTCATCTCTATTCCGAGATGTATATGATTTATGTAGGACTTGTGACAAATGTCAGTGCACAGGTACGTTAGGTTCCCATAGGGAAATGCCTCAAACTCCCATATTAATTTATGAGATTTTTTATGTTTGGAGCATGGACTTCATGAGTCCCTTTTCTTCCTCGTTTTTTGGATTTCAATATATTTTTTTTGCCATTGATTATGTGTCGAAATGGGTAGAAGCAAAAGCTACTCGAGCTGACGATTCTCAAGTGGTTGCAAATTTCTTGAAATCTAACATTTTTTTCTAGGTTTGGAGTCTTGCGAGCCAACATCTGCGACAAGGGGACTCACTTTTGCAATTGGACGATCGAGGCCCTCCTAAAGAAATATCAAACGATGCATCGAGTCTCAACTGATTATCACCCTCAGACGAGTGGTCAGGATAAGGTGTCCAACCGATAGATGAAGTTCATCTTAGAGAAGATGGTGAATCCCAACAGGAAGGATTGGAGTTTGTGCCTTAACGTCACTTATAGGGATACATGACTGCATACAAGACTCCAATAGGGATGTCACCGTTCAGGCTTGTTTTGGGAAGTCATGCCACCTTCTAGTAGAGCTACAACATAAGGCTTATTGGACAATCAAGAAGTGTAACATGGAGTCAGAAGCTGTTGATACCTACAAACGATTACAGTTACAAGAGCTCGAAGAGTTGCGACATGAAGCGTTTGAGAATGCCCGGATTTATAAAGAAAAGACTAAGGCATTCCATGATTGCAACATCTCTAGGAAGACATTTGTGGTGAGACATAAAGTACTTTTATATCATTCACACCTCAAGCTTTTTCTAAGTAAGTTACGCTCACGATGGATAGGTCCTTTAGACGTTATATAGGTATATCCCCATGAAGCTCTGGAGATCAGAAGTGCCAATATGGGGGAAGAGTTTAAAGTCAATGGACATCGTCTCAAGCCCTACTTTGAGGGATTTCAAATGCATAACATGGAGGTGATGGAGCTTGAAGCTCTAACATACATTGATTAATATCAGTTGATAGGGGTCGGGATTGTGACCTTAAACAAGCACTTATTGGGAGGCACCCCAACCTTATCCTTTTATTTTATTTATTTGTTGTTTCAGTTGCTTTCATTTAAGTACCTTAATTGCTTTTTGTTTGTTTTGTTTTTAGGAATGTAAGACTGGAGCTGTGAATTTTACTTTCAAGTCATTGAGCCCTCTTTGATCCAAGGGAGTCCTTCTGTTCTCATCCCCTTACTTGTGTTTTTATTGATTTAACGACACCGTGGACAATGTCCCATTTAAGTGTGGGGATGGGGCTAGTTTAAAATTTTTGTATTTTTGCACTTGAACTGTGATGAATGTTGAACTATGTCATTCTGTCATAGCAATTGAATTTGGATTAGGTAGCCTGAGTGGAAGGTGAATCATATAGATTGATTAAAGTTCTTAGTTGCATAAACTCAGTCAATAATTTGATACTTGACTGATTAAGTAATGTATGAAATTTAGATGGATTTTCATGTAAGCACATGCAAGGTTTTGAGCCAATATGACTGCATGTCATAGTCATTTTGTTTCTTTGTTGTGTGTGATGCTCCCCTAGGAAGATTACCTTTAGAGCTTGCATTAAACCGGTTTGAAACTACGAGAAGCATGCTTTATGGAAATGATTAAGGCCTTCTTTGTTTTGAACCTTTAGCTTAAATGACCCACTAACTCATTTTCCCCTTACTAACCCCTTTGAACCTTTAACCTTGTTTGTTTATGAATTAATCACCTTACATTGAAACCCGAAAACCCATTAGCCTTTCCCTGTCACAAGTTTAATGAAGTAATAAGTAAGCATTTGATGTATATGATTTAGGGACTTTTGTTTTGTATTCAATTTTGAGATGTTTTGAGAGGCACTTCTACTCATGTTCTATTGATTTGTGCTACTATTGTTTCCTTATTGTTTTAGTGTTATTTAAGTAAAAAAAAAGAAGAAAAATATTTAATTCTCCTGTTGAAGGAAATGTAGTGATATTAGTTAGTGATGAATAGTTGTAGTTCGTGGCATTTATATCCGTACCTCAGAATTTGTGTTTGGTTGTCCCTTCTTACTTAGCACTTTGTTAATACTTGTGAGTTACCCTTTGACCTTTTTGCCTTGCCTTAACCCAAACCCCATTACAACCCTAAGTAAAAGCCCTTTTTGATCCGTAATAACATGTAATCTATGTGGTAGAGAATTGGTGAATTTGTAAGCCTATAGTAGTGTAGTCTCTTAGAGGGAGTATTAAGTGAAACACTGACCTTGAAAATTTAAGTGAAATGATTGAACATCATGAGAAAAATTCATCTTAGTTTTATTTTACCTTTGATCAATGGTGTTTACCTTTGACTTTGTTTATGCGTATTGATGAAAAGATTATGATATATGTAGTAGCTCAATACTTAGGCTTGTCAAAGTTTGAAGGATTGCAGATACTCGATTTTCTTTGAAAATAAATTGACAAAATATCTTGGTTATTTTTAAATTGCTTGAGGACAAGCAATAGTTCAAGTGTGGGGGTATTTGTTAGAATTGAATCATCTTATATTTTCTTATACATTTCAATGTCTTTTCAATTTTATTTTTGTGTTTAAATTTATGTTCATTTTGTGTTACATAGAGATTAAAGAATTGAACATAAATATATGTTAAAAGGAAGAAGTTTGACAAAGGTTGGAGCAAAATTAGAAAAGATAGACTCAAAGGGAGCAAAAAGCAAGTTACATCAATTTTGGATATTATAAACAAAGTAATACAAGTTTAATGTGAAGCATTTGGATTAATTGTTTTAACAGTGTTGGGCGTGAACTAGACGACAGCTCAACAACCAAAACACAAACGTAGTAAAGGAGAAACGTTGTCATTGGGCAGGACCAAAACACACACAATAACAAAAGGGCATCAGCGGCTGCGTGAAGGATGAATAGTGGTGGACTAACAATTAAATGAGAAATAAGGAGCAGCCAAAATGCAGCATAGTAAGAAACCCAAAGCATGAATAAAATGATGTGCATAGCAGACGTTAATAGGCGAGGAGAAGCAGACGTGCAGCTCGCAAAATGCAGCGTTCCACAGTCAAAATGCACATCACCATATAGACCAAAATGTAATGTAGAAACAAGGAGCAAAAAATGCAGCGCAGCAAAATTAGCTAGCACAAAACGTAGAGTAACGGCAGAAATAGGCACGAGGCTTGAATAAAGAGTGAACACTGTAGATGGACAAACAATTAATTCATAAAATCGTAGAACAGTAGCGTGGGATAGGGCAAAAACAAAGACCAAAATCACAATGCACCAGCTGTAGGCATGGACCAAAACACAGTGCAAGAGGACAAGGCAAAAGGTGAAATGCAGCGCAGTAGTCCACGCCAGAGCAATCCATGCTAAAGGAGCAAAGTAGCAGTATAAAACGAAGACGTAAGCTGTGCATGAGGTGCATGGTATTTCACATGAATTTAATGTATAAAGCTAGGAAGTGAATCAAACTGACATGCAGTAGCTAGCGACAAGAAGCACGGATGGATAAATCGCATACGTTGGAAAAGGGTCAAAAAAGACAGTGGAAGCAAGGGCCAAAAACGACACGGAAGGAAGAGCAAAAAACGTAGTAGAAGAAATGCAAATAGACAACATAAAACGTAGTCACACAACAATAAAGGAAAACATGGGTTTAAAAGAGATGAACAGTAAAATGGACTAGAATTTTTATTCATAAAATGAGAGCACAGTAGTGGTAGCGTGGAGAGGGGAAAAAAGAGAGAGAACAGTAGCGGTAGCGTGGAGAAAAGCAAAAAAATGATGGTTATGGCTTCAACGCGTTTTGGCAAGGTGGTGGCTTGGAGCTAGCTTTTTAGGAGAGGCTCTCCATCGTAGAGACAGCTACAACGTTTTCTTCACTCCATTTTACCTTACCTTTTTCATTGGTTTTTAGCTATAGTAGGTTGTTCGTTCATTACTTTCCATAAATGGCTATTTTCTTTCGGTTTCACTGCTTTATTCTCATACATCCAAATCTCTTAATATTCATTCCATTGGTTTAAAGCTTTATTAGTGTTAATCACAGTTTTACATGTTTTAGGATATTTAGAATGAATGTTTAATGGATTTTATAGTTGAAATTCATGAATTTTGTGAAGAACCTTTATGTTAGATCAATGGATGTTTACTCCTTCAAATTTTCCAGCTTTAATCTTGGTTGTTTGAGTTTACTTATGTGATTTTTCAGATCTGAATTTATTGGGTATTTGAATGTTTACTGGTTTATGTTATAGGTTTTGCTCATTTGTGGTGCTTTGGATTAATTTGTGCTTAATAGTTAGGATTTATGCATGTTCTTAGATTTATGATCAACTAATTTGGGATTTTATGGACGTTATGTGTGCTTGAATTTTTATTTTGATGCAATTAGTTTAGATTTTGTAATTTAGGTTATGATTAGTTATTTGCTAGCATAAAGAGTTTTGATTTCTATTTAGTATTGAATTTTAGTTTTTATCACTTCATTTATAATTTCCAGCCTTGGTTTTATTTAATTAAGTTTGTTTATTTAATATCTATTGTGCTTAGTATGAACATGTGTGGCTAAACTACTTAGGGGCTTGGAGATATTTTAAGGATGAAGGATAGAAATTGTGAGAATGGAGTTGAACTTGTCTTGAATTGGTGCTTGTAGGTCTAGGTTGGTTTGAGATTTATGATAAATGTCATGAATTAGGAATTGCTTATAGGCTTGATCACCCTTTAGGTAGCTTTCTAATTCGAAGGCTAGGGATGAGCGTGTGATATGTAATAGTATATAGTGATTCCCAAAAGTAGCAATAGATTAGTTGAATTTGTCAGGATACTTAATCAATTAATCTAGGATCCCATTCCTTTATGTTACACCTTTTGAGTTTATGAGTAGGTGGCCTAAGTTAGTTGTTTCTTAGTATCTAATGTGTCTTCACTGTTGAACTTAGAGAGCCTATTCTAGGTTATAATGGAGATCGTACACTTCTAGATCTTATTAGTTTTGCTTATTTTAAAGAAATTAAGGGTTTGAGAGCTTAATTGGGTCCATAGACTAACACCATGATGAGAGTACCTTTTAATTAGATTCAAGGATCAATAAACATCCCGGAATGTCGAAGATATCTCCAACCCACTTCTTTACCATTTTTATTATTCTTTTCTAAATTTTCGTTATATTTGTCTTTTTGTTTACATTTATTGCATCTTAGTTGTTCAGTTTTCAACATTTCAGGGTGTTTTGTTTTCTTTTGTATGCAACATTTGAAATAGCATTTACATCCCAGCTCTCTGTGGTTCGACCCTAGCTCGCCATTTACCACATAGTTTGGTAGCTAGGAATTTATTATTTGGTAATTAGCATTATTTGGTAATTAGCAACAGACTATCAATAAAAGAGCATAACAAAAGAGAAAAACAAAGAGGTTGTTAATTGATTGCAAACATCTTAATGCATTCATCCAAGATGATAAGTTTCTATTATTAAGGATCAACACTCAAGTCATATTTCTAAAATAAAAAAAAAATCTTTTCTAAGTTTGACTTAAAAGCAAGTTTTTAGCAATTGGGAATAGATCCAAAAGAAAGGTGTAAGACAATTTTCTGTATCCTTAATACTCAATATCAATAGACTATCATGCCATTTGGACTTAAAGTTGCTCCATCACTATTTTAAAGAGCTATGACAAAGATTTATAAACCCATTCTTGCTAGTGTCTTGGTCTACATTGATGGCATCCTATTATACTCAAAGACCCATAAAGATCATAAGGTATTACTTTAATCATTTTTGGATATCACAAAGCAACATAGGACTATGCTCTTAGCCAAGAAAAGCCATATAGGAACAACCCAAACAAAATATTTAGGTATGAATTTTCATAATGGATTTTATCAGCCCAACCCACATATAGCTATTACATTTTGTTGATGATAATCTCAGCACAAAGCAAATCCAACAATTCTTTGAAATTACTAATTACATTTGAGATTTCATCCTACACATGGATAATTATACAAGTTCCTTGTCCAAATTACTAAGAAAGAATCCACCACCATAGAGTAAAGATCAAACTAAAGTTGTCCAGTACTTAAGGCAAGTCATTCAACATCCACCTCTTTTAAAGATTCCTGACAAGGGCTAATGCATCCTTCAGATAGATGCTAGTAACCATTATTGAGGTGTCATCTTGATTCAAAAATTGATGGGAAATGACGTTATATGGCCATGCTAGGGGCCAGTTCAAGGAATCACAAAAGCACTACCATGCCATCTATAGGAAGATCTTAGCGGTAAAAAAGGCATTGAAAATTTTAATTTCCACCTAAGCCCTTATCATTTTGTGGCGAAAATGGATAACATCCTTTCCAAAGATTATTGAACCTAACAAGAAGATATTACTTAACAACTAATTGCTTCGTTGGCAAGATTGGTTCTCTCTCTATAAATTCACAATTCGTCATATCAAAAGTCATCACAATGTTCTTGTTTAACTTTCTCTCCAGACATAGAAAATCAATTTAATTTCTCTCTGCCATTATAAGAAAACCAATTCCTTTAATCCTTTCAATTATGGATTTTCCCTTTTATGGCAGGATCAAGGAATCCTTCCCTCCAATCATCAAAAATCTCCACAAACACTAAATGAAATTGTTGTTTTTCTCCTTAAAGGCCTTTTTTACTACCTTCATCTTGTTCTCATCACCCTGAAAATTTCACCCTATCCTTATCATTTTGACAGGTTATCACTCCATCGTACTCTTCATCATATTTATGATACTCTTCCTGAGCCAACTATGTGACATCTCTGGGCTTGATCTGCCCTATATGCATGTTCAATTGCTCTTTTTCCTTTGCATGTTTATAAACATCTTGCCAATCCCAATAATGAAAGTTGTGTACTATGGAATTCTTATAATGGTTCCAAACCTTGGCTAAATTGTGTATCCAACTAGGACAAATCCTTAACCGATATCAACTATAGAGCATTCCCCTGTCTGAACAAAAAGCTCAATCTGTCTTTATAGTCTACCGCCTTTATAGTCTGACTGGCAATAACTATGTCTATACTATCAACCATTTTCAATTCTGGAAAATCTCCATTGACTATCCTAAAGATTAGGAAACATAATGCGTGATCTATATCATTTTTTAGACAAGCTAATTACTTGTACATCTTTGGGTTCATATGTTGGTGGCTTTACCCTTTCAAGGCCCATTTCACCATCTGATGAATATTAAATTTCATTTGATTAATTTGCTCTTATAAGATTTAGTGTCATACGTGAATTTTGAAAATGAAGAAATCTCCCCACCTTAAAAGCTCAACAAAGAGCTCAAACTTTCGGATTATTTTCAAGATTCCTGACTTTTAGTTTTGAATAATGAAGAGATAGCTCGTTTAATTAAAGAAGTGGAAAAGATGGACGAAAGTATATCTATTTCTTTTTTTTTTTGGTAAACAAAAGAGCTAACAACTAGCTAGATCTAATAACAGGATTAATGTACCGAGTGCGACTAACACCCATGCGATCATCTTTGAGATTTTGCACTATAATAGTTGGGGGTTGTTGAAAAACCACCATACCCAAAGACACCTCAGGGCTGATCCAAGCCATAGCGTCAGCTGTTGCGTTTCCCTCTATAAAAACATGACGAAGCGTGACTTGCCACCTGCGGGATATCAGCTCCCGAATGCTGCAGATGAGTGCATTGTCAGTACTCGCTTGATTATGGTAATTGAGCCATCGAATCACCGACATGTTATCACTCTCAACCTCGACCTTGTTGATGCCCATACTCCAAGCGATTTGTAAGCCATCGAGCAGCCCCCATAGCCTTCGTGTACTTTATTATTACTATTATTATCTTGCTTTTGATATGCTTATCTCCATCCAATCAATAATCTTTAGTTAGCCTCTTTATGACATGTTTGATATGAAATAGATAAGAAATAGAATAATTATTTTTTAAAATAAAAAAATAAAGAATAGAATAGAATGAGTATTATTTTGTTGAAGAAATGAAACAGATAAATAATTTCTATTCTATTATTTAATTTAAAAATATAAATTTAAAATAATGCTCATTAGAGCGATTGGGATATTTTGATAGCATGAAAGATGTATACTTTACTCATTTCTTTTTCCTTTTCTTTGTCTTGTAACGAATCAAACGTTTAGTCATGTAAAAGTTCTCCACTCTTAGTATAAACGACAATCAGATATTTATCATAGTCCCTTTTAAAAGTCCTAATAATTGTACCAATAAAGTAGATCAAACTAAGAACCCCCCACATTTGCAAGAACTTACGCAACTGGTACTGTTATCATTTTAAGCTGAAATATCAAACGAGAGATCAAAGATATTTTTAAGAAAACGGTGAAACCATAACTGAAAAGATTGAGCTCTCAAATTTGATGATGTCCTTGGGCATATAGAACAGCTTTCAAAACTCTAATTGACATGTCTCCATATCGTTTGATTTTTGGAAAAGCTTGTCATCTTTCGGTAAAGTTGGAACACAAGGCTTATTGGGCAATTAGGAAGTTAAATCTTGATTGGCAAAAATCGGTTGAAAATTGGTCTCTTCAGTTGTGTGAATTGGAAGGATTTCGAAATGAAGTGTATGAGAACTTTAAAATCTACAAGGAAAAAACTAAGAAATGACATGACCAACACATCATGAGGAAAGAATTTGATCCAGGAGAGAAAGTTTTACTTTTCCACTCAAGATTGGACCTTTTTCCAAGTAAATTGCGCTCTAAATAGCCAGGGCCTTTTGTTGTGAAACATGTTACCCCTTTTGGAGCGATTGAAATTGAGGGAAGTGATGGAAGAACTTTCAAATTAAATGGGCAAAGATTGAAGCATTATTATGGTCAAATATTGCGAAACATTACAAGAATTTCACTCAAGGACCCGTGATCAAATGGCTACGTCGAGCTATCGATATTAAACATAACACCTGTGGGGAGGCACCCCAATCTTATTCTTTCATTCTAGTTCTGTGTTGTTTCAATTTCTTTTTATTGCTTTAATTTGAGTACCTTATTTACTTGTTATATGTTTTTTTTAAGAATGTAAGATTGAAGCTGTGAATTATGATTTCAAGTCACTGAGCCTTATATAATTTAGGGAGTCTTCCTGGTGAGTTACGTTCTCAATGGCATGATCCTTTCGTTGTTACTGATTTATTTCTACGTGGCACTGTTGAGATATTTGACATAGGTAACAACCGAAGCTTCAAAATTAACGGTCATTGATTGAAGCCTTTTTATGAAGGTTTTAGGACATT
>JANZXV010000006.1:27677115-27691120 GCA_027576455.1 Erythroxylum roigii
TGAGGTGGACATTAGAGCAATTGGAGAGTATTCAATGTTAAAAGACAAAATAACACATCTTGTTTCTTAGATACTTGGTTGACTGTGTTGGTGTCGTAAGATAACAAAACGACGACATTTTTGGATATGGATAACCATCCTTTTTACCATCCCCGCCTCATTCATACATACTCCATGGAGGACAAAGAACAATTGTGTTGGTGTTGTAACACAGCGTTTGGATACTGTCCCGCGCCCGGGAACAGTGGACAAGACAGTTTGGTTAGCTGTCTCCTTGAGACTGGTCCTTGTCTCCGGTGTAAGGCGACATAAAAACTCTGTCTTCCCTAATACCGTCGGACAGAAATACAATTGTCCTGCCCCGGAACAAAAGACCATTCTCTGCGATTTTTTACCCCTCGAGTCTGACGTCTCCAGATTTCTCTCTGACTCCTCCTTCTTTCTCTCCGACGCCTCCTTCCCTTCGTCTTCGTCCTAGAGTGACGTTGCTCTCACGGTGGGGTTGTGTGAACAGATCTCTGTCGTCGCTGCTCTCGCACGGTGGGGTTGGTGTCGCACGTTGCTCTCGGACGCTTTCATCCAAACATTTGGCCGGAAAGATAAAGAAACCGAAGACGAAGCTCGACGCAAGAACTGGGTCGATCGTGATTGGGCTCCATGGGAAGAAATCCTCACGCCAGAGGCCGATTTCGCCAGAAAATCTCTCGATGAAGGCGAAGAGGTCCCTCTTCAGTCACCAGAAGCGATCGAAGCATTCAAAATGCTGTCCCCAAAGTACAGAGCGAAGAAGATCGAAGAAATGGGTCTCACAGAGGAGGAATGGTACATGAAGCAATTTGAGATTAAGGGTGAGATTCCGGAGCCGTTGAAGACGGTTTGGGCTGCACCGTTGGCAGTGAGACACGTGGCGCCGAGGGACTGGCCTCCCATAGGATGGGAAGTGAACAGAGAGGAGCTGGAGTTTATTAGGGAATCACATAAAATGCAGTCTGTGAGAGTGAGATTGGAGGATTTGGAGAGTAAAGCAGTTTCAAAGACTGACGATTTGTGTTTGGATAGATATAAGGTGTTTTTGAAACAATACACTGAATGGGTTGATTGCAACAAGGATAGATTGGAAGAGGAGTCTTATAAGGTATTGAAATGAACCAAACTAACCATTTTCATTTTCTCATTTTCAAGTTTCTTTTGGAGTTGGAATTGCAATATGAGGGCATTTTAATGAAACTTGAGTTGTTTGGAATGGTAACAATAACTATAATCTAATTCTTTTGAATGGGGTATTAGAATTATAATATTGTGTGACAGACAAAGGATAAAGTTCCAATTTTGAATTAGAATTTCAAGGCTTCCAAAGGAAACATATACAGAAAAGGTTTGATGTTTCATGCTCCTTTTACGGATTTGAAATTCAGAGGGTTAAGTCTGGCTGTTTTCTGTTGAGCAATTGTCACTTAATATATGATCTTTGGCAAAAACAAGTAAAAGGGAAGGTTTTAATTTGGCTTTATATGGAGTTCTTTGGCCATATTTTTTAATAGTTGGCAATGGAATTGAGGTCTTGGCTTGAATTAGTTTACAGTTTGGTGCCTATGTTTTTTTGTGTATGTGTGTCCGTGTTTTAACATCTTGGAGATTGATGGAAATGACAAACAATTCCTTTTAGTTTCTAAGTTGTGGTAGGAATATCTTTGTTGGAATGATAGGCTGGAATAAGATTGACAATGTTTTAGGAGACTAATCTGGAAAATTTTGGTGTTAATGCAGCATGACCAAGATTATTATCCGGGTAGAAGGAAAAGGGGCAAAGACTACAAAGAAGGCATGGTAAATTAAAATTGAAGTTTTTGTTTATTTATTTTGTTAATCATATTGACTGAAAGATGCTTATCATGTTCTGTTTTTGTTATCTGCAGTATGAGCTTCCATTTTATTACCCTGGACAGGTGATTCATTAATTGTTTTTCTAATGGAGAGGGTTCAAGTCATCTTCAATTTTGAAACTTTAAGCTGTTAATAGGTTGCGTTTGAGGATGCTTGTATAGGGTACTCTGATGCCATGATTGTTATAGGAAGGAATATAGGGTAATAGGACTGCCTGAGTCCTACTATGATAAGAACCTTCTGTGTTGGACTAATCCTAGCAGTTAAATATTTGAAAACTAGTTTGGTTCTGCATATTCGATATCAAGGGCAAGTTGCAATGCAATTGTGACTATCAAGTTAGCATTTAGCAAGCCTGCTAGTCTTTGTATCCAAAGGCATATCTTGTGGAACTCTAGTCACTGCTGGATGGCTGGCTTATACAAATTTAAATTAGCATGGACACTTAGTTGTTAACACTGTGAGTAATTTTTGTTGCAGATCTGTTATGGAAAAGTGACCACTATTGCTTTGTATCAAGGAGCCTTTGTCGACATTGGAGGTGTATATGATGGGTAATTACGATGAGCTATGGCTTTCTCTCTACTTCTGTTTGTTTAATTGTGTTGTTTAGATTCCAAACTGCTCAACTGTATTTGGAAGTTCTTATACTTTAGCAATTTAGACAGTATTGATAGTTGTGCATGTGTTTCAGGTGGGTCCCTATTAAAGGTAATGATTGGTTTTGGATCCGCCATCATATAAAAGTTGGAATGCACGTAATTGTTGAAATTCTGGTGAGCATTTTCTCTTTCTAGTACATGATACGGCATATATTTTATCAATATATGTCTAAAGTCCAGTCCTTACTGTTGATGAGCTCTATCACAATGTCTTTTTTTTTTTTTTTGCAGGCAAAGCGAGATCCTTACCGTTTTCGTTTTCCTATTGAAATGCGTTTTGTTGATCCCAACATAGATCACCTTATGTATGTAAGATCCTTGCATGTTATCAATTTATCACTCTGTATGGTTTCAAGCATCAAAATCTAAATGGCCTTGCACAAGAGGACTATGTGGGCCATGCCTGTTTCTCTAGTTAACCAGGAAAAAAATAATGAAAAATAATGAAAAGGTGGGCTCGCGATTGTTCTTGTTAGTATGATTGGGGTTGTTCAGTTTGATGATGATGATTTAAATGTATTCGTCTTAATCTTGTTGCCTATATATTTTGATAAGTTCATTTACTCTTCCAGCTTCAAGAGGTTTGAATTTCCGCCAATATTCCACCGTGATGAGGATACTAATCTTGACGAATTAAGGGTCTGTATATTCCTTCTTCAGCTTGCAATTTGACACCATTTCCCTTATGGTTTCTATACTGAAAACATTCTTAGCTTTGCTACATGGATTGAGACATTTTCATAAAGTCTTATCAACAAATATTCAAGGTTAACTAAGACAATATGGCCCTGAACCAAGTTAACCTTCTGGATAATGGTTTCGATGAACATGATTTGATGATATTAGTACAAGCAGGATCTTGATTTCTACTTCATCATGTTGTAGTACTACTAATGGAATCTTCCCAAACTTTTTGTAAACTATTTGAGAGTTATGATTCCAAAAGTTGTTGACTCTATTCATGGGTTGAGCAAGTTCCGCTACTATTAGTGCTGTTCTACCCTGAGTGATTTACTTTGGACTAATTTGTCTTATTAGAGTATTGGGATTCCTTGTGTATAATTAATGTTAGAGATGAGATACTGAGTGTTCTACTAAAATCATTTCCTAAACATTTATATGTTGCAAAAACTTTTCATGTTAATCTGTGTTCACTTAATAATTTGTTAAAATAGATTAATTAAAAGTCCTAAGATCTGAGATTATTCCTTCGTTATTATGATTTTCTTACATGCCTCAGATTGATTATCTTGCTAGTGCAGCGTGATTGTGGAAGGCCTCCTGTTCCCAGAAAAGATCCAGAAATAAAACCCGAAGAGGAACCTCTTTTGTCCAATCACCCTTATGTTGACAAGGTGTGGTTCTAAGTAGATAGTTTTCCTTTCTTTTTGGCCTACTAACTCAGAATATTTTACTATCTATTTCTCCTTCTGTTTGTTAGTGAGATGAATACAGACTTATCATTGGGTTTGTTGTTTTAAATGAAGCTCTGGCAAATTCATGTTGCTGAGCAAATGATCGTGGATGATTGGGAAATGAATCCTGACAAGTACAAGGGCAAAAAGATATCTGAATTGACCGATGATGGTGATTTTGACGAAGAAAATAGTATCGAACATACAAAAGTGTATTACAAGAAAAAATTAGCACCTAAAATTATTTTGGTGAGAACTGTTCTGATGACATTGCACCAAGTTATCTTTTGACAAATTAACACTTTCTGTGTTTCTTGGCAGAAACAAAGTGTTAAGGAGCTTGATCTGGAGGCTGCCTTAGCTGAGCGTGAGGTCAGCTATATTCTAGTTTCCCGATGTTAATTCTAAGAAAGTTATGTTTTCTGTGGTACCATGATTATTGAGGTAGTTAATGCAACAATGGAACCATTGGTTTACTGTAAATGTTTCATTTATCTTGGATATAACCTTATGTGAGATACTGTCTTCTCATCTCTCATATTGGAGGGGTGTGCAAACATGATTGTCCTCTTGGTCTAGTGGTCTAGATTCATTGCTGGATTTGAACAAAACGAAAATACTAAATGTTTGATACTAGTCCTTTTCAGGTGTGCCATGCTTTTCCTTTTCTTTTGTTCAAAGTTAGGATTTTCAAGAACTTGAGCTGGAATTTTCTTATGGCTTGTTGTTTAATATGTTACACAAGATCATAAACGGATATGTAAAGCACAAGCTGTGCAGGATATTTTAGTGATCCTGCTAAACATTTTCTCATATGCTGAATGATACTTGAATGTTCTTTCTGAAGATGCCAATTACATTTTAGTGTCTTTCCTTAGCTCTAGTTCTGTCTATCTGTTTGCAGCATCATAATAAACTGAGAAGTGAAGCTATTGCAAGGGGCGAGAAATATAAGATTTACAAGATGAGGCGAAACACTGAAATGGATGAATATGACTTATTACATTGGCGTCGATCATTCGAGGAGAGAGAAGCTTTGATTAGAGACATAAGCTGGTATACTTTTTTACCCACCAATTTCCTTTGCAGTTGAAGCTTCTAATAGATGCAAAATGTTACTACTCTTTATCTGTTTTCTCTCATTTATACTTCATTTTCATAGCTAATGATCAGCCACTGTATTATGTTTTTGCACTGATCAAGTCTGCACGACTTCTTACAGCCGTCAAGCTCTTGGTCTGCCACTGGAAGAGCCAGGAAGGTATAAGCCAGTAAGTTTTTTTGGGAAGGACCAGTATGATCCAGAAAGTCCTTTATATCGGTATGATTACTGGGGCGAACCCAAAAACTCAGAAAAGAGTCGAAAAGAGAGGATGTTGGATGCTCACAACAAATCTATTGTGGGGAAGGGTGTTGTTTGGAATGAGATGTCCTACGAGGATGCCATAAAGCAGCGGATGCAAAGAGAAACTCGTGCCAAGGAAGCAAAGCAGAGAGAGGCTGAAAGAGGCATAGAGGAAAATGGTAGTGAGGAGGATAAAGATGAGGAAGAATATGACTCTGACGATGACATTGATTTTAGCATGTTAAGTGAGTTGAGTGTTGAAGCTTCAAATCAGCCCATTGTTAATGGCACCGAGTCTCTTGGAATCTCGGATGAGGGAATGTTTGAAGACTGACATTTGAGTATACACTTATTATAAGCTACAACAAAGAAGAGATTTGTTTCCCAAACCAAGCATCTGAGCAGATTAGGGGTGGGGGAGGAACTTGGGGCAACAAATCTAATTGCAGGAAGCTCCTAACGAGTACTGTCGAGACTTACAGATCAAAGGTCCGGCATGTCACTGACCAAGGTTTGGACATTATAGGGTAAAATTGAACCATATGAATCCTAAACATTTAACCACTAACTTATAGTCTTTTATAAAGCTGAGTTCCACCATCCCGTTTAAGCGTTACAAAATGATATTTACAAATTAACTTTTTAACAAGTAACCAACTTACCTTTGTTCAAATGGGAATCAGGTGACTTTTGACATGTAAGTAAAGGCATTCCTCTAAAACTTTGATATCTTCAGTGGTCAGCCTTTTCGAATCCTATTTAGTTAATATCTAAATCTAAATTCTACGTGTATGATTATGCACTGAAACTCTCTGGATTTCGCTCATACCATACCCTAGACAAACTCAGGACTTGTGTACTCGCCCTTATCCAATCATAACCTGACAAGAATCCACTGTAACTCCACCCAGTCTGTTTCAGACGCAGTGAAAAGGCGTAATACCATCCATTGGCACGGTCCAAAAAACTTTCCCTTTACATTCCCAAGAAGACGAACAAAATTGTGGGACCATTAGGCCATTTCTCTATGCATCCAGTGAAAGTGGGCACCGTGTGCCCATGTCATCCCAAACCAAAGTCGGAAATCAATACCAGAATATACAACCAACCAGACTACAAGCTTATTTGACTGATTAGTGACATTTTCTTGCCACGGATCTCGATTTTTTCTTAGGGGCAAGTTGACCATTGAAATGTGAACAATTGGGAAACAGAGCCACAGACGCACTCCAAGGTTCTCAGTACCACCATTTCACTACAGCTTAATCAACCAATTTCACCTTCTTCAATATCTTTTGCTGAGTCAGGAAGACTCTGAGGAGGCTCAACTTCCTCCTCTTCCTCTTCCTCTTCCTCTTCTTTCATGTATAATCCAAGTTGTTCCAACGGATTACTACTCCCCTGAAGCTTGAAACTGGCCAACCCATTCTTAGAATGATCGGAACTGGTCTCCTCCGTGAAACTTGGAGCCTGCTCATCTTGAGCTGCCCTAAACATTTCAAAATCTTTCATGAAATGGCAGTTCTCATTGATATCAACAGTTTTCTCCATCTGCACGTAAGCGGAAAAACCTGAGTTGCAACACCAAAAGGGTTTGAAATACATAATTGCGAAACTGACATCTCAATCTCACCAGTAGCAATGCCTGACGGGCAGCTTCTCTCTCCAGTTCCCTCTTCCTTTTTGCCTCAGCTGCGGCTGCAGCTTCAGCTTTCCTCCGGGCTTCTTCAGCAGCCTTGGCCTCTGCTTGTAACCATGCTTTTTCTGATATCAAATATGAGCTGGTCACGTTTCAAAGATCCAAAACTATCAAAATAACTTGGAATATCATAATTAGAAACTTTCAAAACCTTCTTTTTGCTGCCGTTCAAGCTTCTCCCTCTCCATTCGAAGTTTCTCAGGATCCCGCTTGTCACCCTAAACTCAACATGTCAATTTGTGAAAAGATCAGATGCCAGGATGAATAATAGTAGTAGCAACTCTGCACAATTAAAGAGATAAAAAAGCCCATCTTCAGTGTTCAGAGAGCAACCTTCGCAAGTGCCTTTTCTCGAGCTTTGAGAATGGTGTCAGCAAATCGAGTTCTCACTACAACTGCCCGATAAAGCTTTTCTGGTGAGACCTGCCTATCAGGTGGAGCCTTCTCCGCTACAATAGGGTAGCATCACACACGTGAGACAATGCCTCAAAAGAAATAACAGCAAAAATTCTATGCCTTTACGCTTACCCTCCTGATGGTCACCCCCCTCTGTAATTAGCTCACCCTGGGAACTCAGTTCATCTTGAGGCAATTCACTCAGAGATTCTGAACAAGAAAAGGTATCAATTAGAATTGGTCTTCAAAAAAAAAAGGAGAAAAGAAGGTACAGAGATAGCAAATAAAGTCCAGGAACAACTTGTAGAACTAGAAACCTCACTTTTTTGTATGCTTGAGCCTCCAAGATCCTTTCTTTTCTGGGCAACAATTTCTCCTGATTGCACATTGTCCTTAAGAGTAATAGAAAGATGTTAGCCAAAACCCAAGCAAGCGACAAGGGCAGAGAGGAGGAACCACGAGAGAGCATAATATTTTAGTCTGGTCTTCCGTGATGGCCAGCCATTTTATTATCCGGCTATAATAATCCACCAAAATTTGAATATACCTGTGTAGCTTGAGGAAGAACTGAAGCTTTATCCACATCTGAATCACTGCCAGATGAACTCCCAGAATCTGAATCTGGAAAAAAAAAAACCATCAACTTGAATGCTACAGAAGAGGGAAACTAGCAATAATCCTACCATATTTAAATTTTTGCCGAAATGTATCTCCCCCAAACAGGAACAGATCACCTGTTCCTATTACTCTGTGCCTATCCTGTTTTACGAGTATCCATCCATCTAATAAATGGGCCTACAAAAATTGAATGAATAGATGCTCATAGAATAGGTAAGGCACAGAGTAACGGACAGGTAATCCCCAAAAACAGTAGAACTTTTCCAAAAAGGTGTGAGTACATGTGGCAACTAATAACATGTTACAGATAAAGCCACAATCTTATCAATGTTCTTCAATCCCACAAATTATTATATTCATGCAAGGAATATTTTATGGGACTACACAGTAGATCCCAAGAAAAAAAAATGAGCAGGATTTTAACAGAGAACTACAACTGGATGAAGAACCTGATCCACCACTGGAGTTATTTGAACCACTGGGTTTACTGTTTCTGCAGCTTGTGTCTTCTTTTATACCTGCTGGTGGATAACTCGAAAATGGAGGATCATTTCCACCAATAATATCTATATCTTCATCCACAGAATCATTGCCTGAATAAAACATTATATTTTTAAAACTGGAAACAAATTGACATGCTGGAAGTACTTGTACTTCCTACAACCTTAATATGCATTAATCTAGAGTTGAATTACCTTTGCATGGTTGCAATGATGAATTGCTTAACCCAGATTCGTTATGAAGCTGAATAACGAAAACCATGTCAGCAATCACTTATGCACACATGAGCATTGCACAGCAACAATGCAAATAGCCAAAGAGCAAAAAAAGGCTCCAGAAAACAGAGTGCAAGTAAATATGGAAGAGGGAAGTAGAAACAATCATACCTCCATTTCGCATGGCTCAGCTTTCTCCAAGTATTTCTGCTTCTGCAGCAAAAAGTCATCCAAAAGCTTTCTCAATTTAAACAATGTATCATCACTAAGAGCATCAATGTCAATCTCAATCTCATCTTCGCCAGACTGGTCAGCACTATAGCAATGCTCTTTTAGGAACTCAATGACGCTTTCAGGCAATTCACCGAGCAATGTCTCCAATTCTGTGCCAAGTTTGTGCTTCTGTTCAGTATTCATAACCCCTCTAACAGGCTCTGATATACTTTCATTTTCACATTGTGAAGTTTTTTTCTTCTTTGCAGGTGGCATATCCACCATCGTCTCCACATGAACACCAGGTACTGGTTGCTCTGATTCCACCTCAACAACTAGAGGAAACTTCTTCTCTATTGCTTTCCATCTCACTTCAAAACACTTACTAAGCGTCTCTGCCATGATATGGACTTCATTTCCGGGAGGGTTATACTTCATTGCATTTAAGAAAGTTAGTCTGACATCAGTAGCAAACCCTACTGGATTTGAATATTGACCTGAAGCAATTTTACTCTTCACCGTTCCCAAATCCATTGGATGTTTGATAACTGTGTAATAATCAGGTATGTTCAATTTTATCGCATCAACTGGTTCATTAAAAACCCAACCATACTGATGGGTCATCAACCGTTTCAACAATGCTTCACATTGTTTCATCAACATAGCCATAGAAGCACTAACTGGTGCAGCGAGTTTTGTTTGCTCAATACGCCTAGAAGTACCCTTTTCCATTTTGGCCCCATTACTACCAGAAGGAGCCCATTTCTTACTATACAGAGCTGATGCTGCGGTAGATCTACTTATATCCTCTAAGGGAGGCCTCTTTTGGCCATCACTACAACTGCGAATATCATTAGAGGGCGAGAATTTAACTGCATGTGTGGTCAAAGAAGCTACTCTCTTCAGAAGGGCCCTAGTGTGTTCAAGTTCCATTTGTAACCTTAGTTTTAAATCTTTCCTCTCTGACCTTGACATCTTTGACAATGACTGTACTTTCAGTGGGACATTAAAACTGTCAAAACCATCTGCATTCAGACTAATACATTTCCTCTTGGGGGCGAAGGAATCCTGGGATACTGTCATCTCAGTGTCAACTCGTCCTGAGCTCCCAAGTCCCTCGTACTCGTCAACTCGTCCTGAGCTCCCAAGTCCCTCGTACTCGTCCATTGTTTCAACCACCTGCCGGTAGTTGGGAACGAAACCAGAGGAATGTCCTTTGGAATATTTCCGTGATTTCCCCATTGGTCGTGACAGCCAACACTTTTTCGATTCCTTCTGTCCAGCAAACTCTATAGGAACAGTTGGCGCCATAAGATTAATTTCCAGTAACTGCACATATCAACTTAGAAAGTTTTTGTTTAATCTTCACTTCAATATCAATTTCCAGATTCATGACAAGGCCAAGTTACTGGTTCACAAGAATACCCAATTACTTGGGTTCTTTAAAGTTCAATGAATGAGACCACCAAAAAAAAAATGTTTCAAAGACAATCCAGCACAATTCCTTTTTCTCGCAGATGTATCCAAGTTCGTAATAAATTCCAAAGCAAAAAGCTTCACTTAACTTCAAGCATCTTCTCTCCTTATTGTGGCCAATAACTCACGCATCAGGATTCCTTTTGTCGCTATTACAAATATACAAACAATTCCAAGTTCTACTAAGCCCCAATCAACGAAAGTTCGCAAATTCAAATTCAACCCCAGCTCTAAATTGAAAGGCAGAGAAAACCCATACAAAATCAGAAATGACCGACAAAAACACGGCAAAACCTTCAATTTATCCGAATTAGGGGAAGTCAAGAAAAAGAGAAGAGAAAAGATACCAAAGATCAAGGATAAATACTTACTAGAAGAAAAACCCTAAGCTCACTTCGAATCAAAAACACCCCCAAAACCTGAAAACCCTAGATCGAGTCGAATCTAAATAAGCGCGTCGACACGAACAACACCCCAAGACCCCACGAGTCAACGTGTCACTAAACCCTATAACCCGAGTTTTATCCTCCAGATTCCAATTCAAAACTGGATCTCGCGCCTCGAGCCCTTGATTCATACAAACCTCAAGAAAATCCGTTGAAATTAGGAGAGGTCACCACAAACGCTACTCGCTCGCTACTGTTCTTCTCCGAGACACAGAAGAGAGAGAAATCTGAAGCTCGCACGATCTATGGGCTAGTTCGATCCTCTACTTATAGGCCCAATCCGCCTCATGGAGCGCCGTCACTGAAGCAATCCCAGCCGTGTACCACCGACACGCCTTAATCGTGTGGTTTAA
Organism: Erythroxylum roigii; assembly: GCA_027576455.1. NCBI lineage: Eukaryota > Viridiplantae > Streptophyta > Magnoliopsida > Malpighiales > Erythroxylaceae > Erythroxylum > Erythroxylum roigii. The sequence continues at coordinate 27,688,339 of JANZXV010000006.1, forward strand.
ATTAATCTTTCATCCACCATCATCTTCGTTATCTAACGGCTGTGGTTATTCCCTGCCGATCGGGATTAATCATGTTGAATTTAAATTAAGGTTTATATATTATTTAAAAAAAGTTTTACTTTTTTCAAGTACTGCTTTTTTAATCTCTCTCGAGTGGATAATCAGACACACTCGCTTTATCCATAAACACCGTGTTGCGTCAGGGAGAATTTGAAAAGTTTGAAGAAGCGCGTGTAACTGTTTATCAATTAAGTGAGAGTGGTTTTATGAGACTAGAGTCTAGACAATCTTATCTAGCCACGTTTCTCTATCTCTGTTTACTGCCCCGTGTACTTCATTTTACACAAATTCCACGTTATATTTTATTATTTTTATGATTATTAACCTCGAATCAGTCTAATCAGATTAAAATATGCTGGATTTATAATTTCAATTTTAATTTTTATAAATTAATTTGATCCCGTAAAAAATAATAACAACAACGATAACACTCTGTAAAAATCTGCTCACATGGGATCGCTAAATAGTCGGAAGTTTCTCTATTTAATCAATTCAAGTTTCTCAGTTTAATCAATTCAATCAATTTCCTTTTTTTAATTGCTAGATCTCTTGTTCGTACACATCTTCTCTTTATTTCCCTTTCTCAAGCTTGTAGTTAGTTACAGATAGATTTCGAAAAAGTCAATTCTTTGATGATTCCATCATGCATGATGAAGTTGTAAAAACTTCTTGACAGGTATCTTATATCTAAACTTAATTTTGGAGAAGTCTAATGTGCAACCTTACCCTACTTAGTATAGAAATTTTCCAAATGACTCACACGAAGAGAGGGAAATAATTATAATTATAATTATAATTATTATTAAAACTATTAAAATATGCTAGGTAAAGGCTTAGGCTTACAAGTATTACCTATTTACAAGTATAAGCTAATTATTAGATGAAAGAGTTAAAAGATTTCTGAAAATTAGAAGGATCTCTTTAAGAAGAATTATTTATCTGTATCTTAATTTATTAAAGTTTTTTATTTAGGTCATGTCCTCAATAAGTTTCAACATTGTCAATTGTACAAAAAATAAATTATAGTTTTAAAATAAAGTGGATTTTGTGATAAATATTATTATATTGAATTATTATTAATTTGTTTTAACCTAATTTATTGTTAAAATCATTTACAATAATCATATTAGGTATTAAAATAATTTAATATAAATTCAATCAGCATTTCTTATATCATAATCTAATTTGTAATGATTTACAATAATATTCTAAAAATAAATAAAACTACACAAAAAGATATTCGTTAATTTTTATGTTGGCCTTTAAAAAGCTTCCTAATAATATCCTTTTATTAGCACTAATTAGAGTTACATGTTCATTTTTTGTCCTTTATTATTTAAAATTTGTGATTTTTAAGGTAGACTAGGAGCCACCGAGCCCAGGTATAATAAGTTTGGGTTTAAAGCTGATCCAGATCTGCCGTACATTATCAATACTTACCATGGGGCTTAGGTTCATTGTCCAGCCCCACGCCAGTTTTGAACTTCATCACAAAAGTCAGCAGAAATAGGGCATATGATTACCCAAATCTACTTTTTTTTAATTATCTTAATTTAATTTAATTTTTTGATTATTATTATATTTTAAAATATAATTTAAACTAATAAATATAAATTAACTTAAACAATATTAAATGATTATGATTATCTTAAATTTAACAAAAATCTTAAAACTTAAAATTAGAATCCTTAATCCCAAATTCTCGTCTTCTTTACTTTTATTGTCAACCTTTATATACGTGTCATCCTCAATGGATAAAAAAGCATTATCCTCAATTTTAATCTGATTTTGGAAATTAAGATTAAAATCAGGGTTAATTATAAAAGAAATATCAAACTTTACCTAATCTTAAAATTTCTTAAAAGGTTTAATTTGATCTTATCATCATTATTTATAATAAGCATAGATCCTTTAATTTTGTAAAAGATCGGAAACAACCTCTTTAATACATAAGGGTAAAGTTGCAAGTGATCGGATTTCTTAAGACCTCACAAGATTACAACTAGATTTTGATGATAATGATGAGACCACATTAAATTATTAGTGTTACCTTTAATTTACTTCTATTTATTTGTTCTCAAACATTTAATTTTGTGTCATCAACATGTCTTTTATAGCACTCTAACCTACTATAGAGATCCTCTTTTCATCTAATATAACTTTTTTTAAAATTAAAATTTATTAAAAAAATATTGACTGAACTTTGTATTTATTTTAATATTAAAATAGTTAAAAATTTTAATATTATTCTTTAATCAATACAAATGTTGGAATTATGCCCATGACCTAATCGTTATGTAATAGATTGAACACTTTAGTCTTGTGATTATTAATTTTGATTAATAATGTGGCAAGTGATTTTATTATCATATTACGTTTATTATTTTTATTCTAATATGATAATTTCTTGATTAAATTTATACACTTGCCATCATAATGAATATTATGATAATGAGAGTCAAGTCTTTAGGATTTAATCTAAAAATGTTATTGATCATAGGATCATCAAATAAGGACTTTAATGATCTGGTTATATCAATATATATGTAATAGTATCTATTGGATAGATATTAGTAGATTTCATTTACTAAGTTACATATATAGATGATGCATATGGAGATATGATCATTGAACTGACCAAACTGAGAATTCCCAATGGTTAATATTACCTATGAACTGTCAAGTGGGATATTCTTATAAGGATTTAAATGTATATTTTTCC
>JANZXV010000006.1:27717965-27728467 GCA_027576455.1 Erythroxylum roigii
TTAAATATATTATTCATATTTAAATTAAATTGATCTTAGTTAGTATCCATTTATGCATAACAATATAACAAATCATAACAATATAATTACAAGTAATATTAAAAATATTTAACACAAAATAAATGTATTATACATTTTGAATTATATTGATATTAATTAGTTTCCATTTAATTATAACAATATAACAAATCATAACAATATAATCACAATTACTAATTCTATTTTTTTATATGTATTATTCAATTCTAAACATAATCCATCTTCATTAGTTTCCATTTAATTATAACAATATAACATATAATAACAATATAACTAAAAGTACACAAAACAAACAAACAATAACTTATCTTTTACATATTCATTATGAATACATAGTCATATTAAAATTATAAGCTTATTATATTTTTAAATTTATTGAAACTACAATTGCAAAATGATTAAAGTTTAACAATCACATCACTACTATGACAATTTTCGTATGAACTACTATAAATTGTCAACACATATATTCTAAACTTGTTGCAAAAAATCCTACAATAATTAAAGTTCAAGACTAATTCAAGACAAAAACTTATATGCATTTTGTCAAACACTTGGTATGCAAAAAATATGTTTATACCTCATTCAACACAAAATCCTTAATTTCCTTCACTAATCTCTAACATTTAAACAAAACTATATGTTAACAACCAATAATTCACATTTACGGTCCAAAAATAACTCAACATTAACCAAACACAATCTAAACATTAACCACCGAAGCTCATGGTAGGAGAGGATAGGATTGAGGAACAACTCTTACCACAATCGGAGCCCACTGTTGACGAAGACAACGCCGGCGACGATAGCAGGGAGATGGTGGCGCGGCAACCAATCGACGGCGAAGGGAGGGAGACGTCAGCGACAGACCACGGAGAAGCAGGGAGGAGAAATGGGGCGCGGGAATGGGAGGGGGAAGGTTTTGGGGGATTTAAATGATATGTCCAAAATGTCGTCGTTTTCTTTGTCCAAAATGACGTCGTTTTGGACATATTTAAACGTTTCTTCCTGTTACATTACAGCGTCATTATGTAACGACGACTCACATTGAAATCACCGACGGATTCGTCAGTATTATTCCGTCTGAAATTTTCCATCAGCATACCCCTCTTTCCCTTGTAGTGATCTAAACGGTTCATATTTTTATCTCTAATACTAAGTACAATGTAAAAATAATTGTAATGTGTATTTATGAGAAAAAGTTGTTATATTTATTAGAAAATATATACTTATGATAAGGTTATTATAATTATTATCTATATATAATTTTAAAAAAATGAATTTAAATTTTAAAATTCTTGAATATTAAACTTTTATTATATAAGAAGTGTAATTGGTTTTAATTTCTTCACTTATTTTAAAAGATGTCACAATTATTCTCTTTTATAAAAAGTGTAATTAGAACATTAACTTTATAATACAAAAACTTTTAAATTTTACACATTTGACAAACTTATACGCTATAATATATAAAGTTTATTTCTTCCTTATATTTACAAATAGGGATGGGATCAAGTTGAACTAGGACAAATCTGTTACCGACCTAATCTGAACTGACTGCATTAACTCACAACTTGAGACCGCTTGAATTGCCCAAAATGTTGTCATTTTGATTTTAATTTTACACAAATTTAAAATCAAAACAATATTTTCTGGGGCAATTTTTGTCAAAATAATATCTTTTTGAGCAAAAACCTAAACTTTTCTGACCTTTCAAACAAAGTTCCAAACCCAAATTGTAGTTTGACTCAAGTCTGATCAACTCAAGCCTAACTCGTTGATTTCAAGTTAAGTTCAAACCTAATTATCATCCCTATCTATAAATACTATTTGCATCTCTACAATTGAAAATTTATGAAAAAATATGTAAATTTATATTGGTTTCATTTTCCTTATATTATATATATTATTAGATTTTTTAAGAAATTACATAATAGTCTAAATCAAGACATAAGCCTAATGAAACAATGCTCGAACCAAGAAGAAAATTCTACAACAAAAGAAAAGAGTTAATCTTTCAAAGACTTGGTAACTCATTTTACAAAAGCTAGTTAGTTAAATCTATGATAGAGGACTTTAATGTTGCACCTCTAATCAAAATAGTTTCCATGATAAAGTGGATATCTTCCATGAAATACTTGTTGATTAACAAATAACTGCTTGTAGATCCTAGAGTTCCTCTCACGTCAAATCCAATATATAAGGCAGGACCAAGCCACCTCAAGAAGTAGTTTATTATCCTTCCTCATACCACGGGGTTTCATGATCCATTGAACAATATATCTCCATTTTGTAGGAGGGACAGGGCCTTCACACATTGTCAGGAAGTCATTCCAAGTTGAACCAATGAAAGGGCATTTAAAGAATAGGTGACTTATGGATTCTGTACCAATATTGCAGAATTTATAAGAGGATTTATAGGGGTTGAGATCAATGGGATAATTCTATCTAAGATGGACAAATTTTCTAGTATAGCTAGCTGTAATACAAATGATAATTTGGGGAGAAATAGTCTTTGAATGTTCCTGCCTTTAAATAGAACTCATTAATCCATTTGACACAAACTGAGCATTTTTCTGTGACAATACTCCATAAGTACCTTGTTGGAAAACTTGTGTTCATTTCCTGTAGGGAAATCAACCCTAGACCTCCTTCCTTCTTGGGTAGTTTCACTTTGGACCAACTCACCTTATAGAAGGGCTTGGAAGATAGGTTCCTTTTTTAAAGGAAATTCCTTATCTTTTTCTCAATGTTTTAGAAATTTTTTTATGAAGTTGAAAGTGAGTAGCCTAGTAGGTAACCAGGTTAGATAAGACTGAGGAAATTAGTTGAAATCTTCTAGATAAAGAAAGGAATTTGCACTTACAGCTTCTAATCTTAACTTTAACATTGTTAAACAAAACTTGGGAATTATTATAGGAAAGCTTCCTAGAGGTAAATTGTACCCCAAGATACATGATAAGTAGTGAAGCACAAGGGATGCCAGTGAATCCATCAATTACCTTAGAAATTCATAGTCCTTGGAGAGGATGATTGAGTTCTTTTCCATATTAATACCTAAGCCAGAAACTTTACTGAATTGATTCAAAGACTCCATTAATCATTGAATAAATGCCTTGTTTCCATGACAGAAAAGTAGAACATTATTTGTAAAGGAAAGTTGAGTAATTTTATATTGTATACATTTCTTATATAATCTAAATCCATTTTCCTTAATTGCCTTATCCTGGATTATCATAGTGAGTACCTCTATAACTATGGTAAAGAGATAAGGGGATAAAGGGTTAAGGGGATAAAGGGTCTCGCTTGCCTCAATCCTCTATCCCCCTGAAAAGTAGCAATGATTTCTCCATTTATTGTCACATAATAGAAAATAGTGGCAATGCAAGCATAAATCCAAGAGATAAATATTTATGGAAATCTTATTCTGTAAAGAACTTGAAGTAAAAATATTCTCAATCTAACGTATCAAATGCCTTATAGATATCAACTTTTAGTGCAACATTCTTTTTAGACCCCTTAGCATTATATTTTTTACAAAAATTTTGATCTATCATTATATTATCTCCTATAGATCTCCCATCTATAAAAGGAGCTTGAGGAGCAATAACGATATCAGGTAGAATGGACTTGAGTTTCTCAACTAGGATCTTTTAGATAATCTTATAAATATTGATACAACATGAAATTGGTCGATAATCCTTTATAGTTATTGGGTAGGGAACTTTTGGAACTAGGCATAAAAGGGTTATATTATATTCCTTTAGCATCTTAACATCGGAAAAGAATTCCTAAATTGTCAAAGGCTAAGCTCTATGGAATAACATTACATTGAAGCCATATATTTTAGACACTTTGTTTGGATTGATACTGAAAACCACTTCATGGATTTCTCCAGGAGAGGTGAGTTTAATAAGTTGCACATATTGTTGGGGGGAGAGAAGCATAAAGAAGTTGTGATTTAATGTAGATAAGGGTAGCACAGATTCTAGTACTCTTGTTCCCATGATACTTGCAAAATAGCTCCTAACATGGTTAATATTGACATCTTGTTTGTTTATCATATTACCCAATTCATCTTAGATGGAGTTGATATTATTCCTATTCCTCCTGGAAAGTAAACTTCTATGGAAGTAGCTAGTATTTGAATCACCCACTTTGAATTATAATACCTTTTTGTCTAGTAATAGAGTTGTGGATATCTAGGACATCCAGGTAAGTATATAAAGCAACTTTCTCCAATGTTTGTTGGTTTTAGACCCCAAATAAGTATAGATCTCATTTTATCTACAAATTAAAATTTCTTTAGCATTTTTATTGTTTTACTTACAAAAATGATTGGACTAAAAAGGCTCTATTTTAATAAGACCGTAACAAAATAACACTATATTTACCGAAGGAAAATCTTAATCGTCGGTAAACTGTACGATATTTACTGACCGATCTTTTTCTTCCATCGGTAATATTGAATCCCTTTACGATTATCTGAACTACGATTTACCGACCATTCTTCTTGTTTCCATCAGTAATTTTACTGACGGGAAAAACCTTTCGTCAGTGAATTTACCCATAGACAGGCATAACCGTCGGTGTACTTTACTGACAGAAGGGCACATAAAATGTTCGTCATTAAATTTACCAACGGTCGTATTACCGATGCCGTTAACCATCGTTTTATTCCGTCGGTATTTATTGTTACCGACGAAATACATGCATTTTTCGTCAGTATTTTCCGTCGATAAACTACAGATTTCTTGTAGTGGTTAGGTTGGAAAATGTAAATGTCTCCATAAATTCCACAGGTATAGTTTTGGTTATACCCAAGTCAAATAAATTAATATGCACATGAGCAACACATAATATTATATTAAAATGCTTATTTGACAACTTTTTTTATGTTATAATATTTTTTATAATTAATATTTTTTATATTATTAAAGAATTTTTAAATTAAAAATGATATTTACATAATAATATTTATTAAAAAAAATTCAGACTCTTTTGGAAAATTTATAATTTGACAATTTTATTCTATAATTTAAAATTATATTTTAAAAATAAATTAATTCAAAAAATGTAAATTATTTATATTGTATACATTTCTTATATAATCTAAATCCATTATCCTTTGATCCAGACTAGGGATCAGCTCCTTTTTACTTATATCCCTAATCATTGCTCTCTTTGCTACTCGGATAATGAGTCATCCAACCACCTCTTTTTCGAATGCTCCTTTTCCAAATCAGTGTGGTTACACTGCCTTACCCACTTTCAGCTCAACTTTCCTCCCCTGCCCAACCTCCAATCTATTCTCCATTGGTTCTACCAACCCCAAGGCCACCAACACATTGATCTTAACATTTTCCTCATTTTACTTACTATTCTTATGTACAACTTATGGTTCGAACAGAACCGTCAAACCTTCAACAATGCAGCTATGGAAGAGGGGAATATTACTATTAAAGTGATCTTCCAAGTACTGGAACAACTCAGCTTAAACACTGAGGGAAGGTAATTGGAGGTAGCTGGCTTGTTCTCTTTCTCTTGTTACTCTTTTGTTCATTTTGCACGTCCGTATTTCGACGTGGGCAGTAAATTGTGTTTCACTCTCCAACTCTTTAATTCTTTGAGGGGACCACCAATGCAAGGCCTTGCAACTGTGATTGGTACCCAAAGTTTCAAGCTCCATCCCTTTGGTTTACACCTTGTGATTGTGTTAGATGTGTTAAATGATTGATTTAATGCTGGTGTTTGAGGTTTTTATTGTGGTTTGGTTGTGTTGCTGGTAATCTAGTCTTTCCATTGGTCTTTGTGGTTGCTAGACATTTTTTAGTCTTGTGTTGTGATTGTTTGATGGAGGGGCGCAGGTTTTGGGCTCTTTTTGGTGTTGTTAGTATTGTTGGTAGGGGTTGAGACTGTCCCTTTTGGCAATTCCTTGATGTACATAATTTTTCTTTTATTATAAATCTCTGAATTATATAAAAAAATCCATTCTCCTTAATTGCCTTATCTTGGATTATCATAGTGAGGACCCCTATAACTATGATAAAGAGATAAGGGGATAAAAGGTCTCGCTTTCCTCAATTCTTCATCCCCCTAAAAAGTAGCAATGGTTTCTCCATTTATCATCATATAATAGAAAGTAGTGGTGATGCAAGTATAAATTATTAATATAAAATTTTTAATATGGTAAATCGGTTAAATTTTGATTTAAAAATTTTAGCTCAATCAAAATTTATTTTAATTTAGAATAAAAATATTATTTTATCTTAATTGATTAAGTTAATTTGAGCCTAATAGATTTTGGTAGTCTCAAATTTGAACAAATTAACTTCTTATTTAAAACTATATTTAATTTTGTAGTAATAATCACAAGTTAAAAATAAAATAAAAAACCTAGAACTATATAAGATTTTTGTGAAATTTTAAAAATAGTCATAATAAGGATCTAAAAATATAAAAGACTAATTTCATTAATTTCAATTATTAGTAAGTGTTATATAATTCCCATATAAATCTTATTTATTTACATCAAATAAAAAGTTTTTAACAATTAAATAGCTATACTTTTACTGAAATTTAATAAAAAATTTTAATTAATCATCAATTAATTATTATTATTTAAAATTTTAATTTAGTATATATTTTATAGCGACTTGACTTTCGCGTTACTATTTTATATACATATTATTAGATCCAAATTTCACAAACAGACACAGAGCAGTAGAATCATCACTGCATTACATAATAAGTAATCCCTATTATTTCTTCACCAACTTAGGAGAGAGCAGGGGGTACCACACTTTGCTCATTCCTGAAGAAATTAGAAGGATCAACTTTAGTTTTTACCCTCACCAATCTGTCGAAATTGTCGCCGAAATATTTCTTGCCCCAGATGCTTGCTTTCTCATAACTGGTGTTATACAAGTCGTTAACTCCAATGTCAAGATCACGATAGTTTATGTATGCCGAGCGAGGATTCTTGGAAACATACGGACCCATGTATCTGTAAACCTTTCTCATCCAGTTTATATGTTTGTTAGCTACAATGGAGCTATCTTCATCCCAGTACGTGAAGTAGCCGATCTGGTACAAAATCCCAGCTCTGTGTGAATATGGAATGCTGGACTCTGGAATCCGATTCATTACTCCTCCAAAGGGTTCCAGATAAAGTAATCCTACCTCCACCTGGTAGAACATTTTCCACAGCTTCTCCAGTACGGCCTCAGGGATTGGTTCCTTAACGTAGTCAGATTTCGACTTTGTTCTTCTTTGAAAAGTGGTACGACTACGCAAAAGCTGCAATGATGAATTGGCTGGAAATCCATTGGCGAAGAGGTTAGATTCTTCCCAACTCATTTCAGTGCAATCTTCTCTAACCACGCCAAGCTCGGGAAACTTCTCCTCCATCAGCTGGAGAAGATCGTCCACACCACCCTGATAGGTTCCATAGAATGTTATATTTACTGATGTGCTTCCCGTTTGACTAGAATTAGTTTTGCCCATCACACCAAATATGTGTAAATCTTCAGTAATCTGATTTGCCACTGTCTGCCAACGGTAGACAAGTTTGGTTGCGTTCTGTTCCAAGGATCTTTGGACCAAGAACACAGTCACATTAAAAGGAACTGAAACCAGATTCACCTTCCATGCGACAACCACGCCATAAGCGTTCCCTCCACCACCTCTGATAGCCCAGAACACATCTTCTCCCATTGAAGCTCTGTCCAGGAGCCTTCCATGGACATCAACTATGTGTGCATCGATTATATGATCAGCACCAACACCGTACTTTCGAACCAACGTGCCGTAACCTCCACCACTAAGGTGGCCACCGATTCCGATACTTCCGCAAACTCCCGCTGGGAAAGCAAGAGTTCTGTCTGTGGTGACGAGTTGATAATAGAGTTCGCCGATTGTTGCACCAGCTTGCACCCATGCAGACTTACTTGCTATATCGATGTTAATCGCAGTCATATTAATCATGTCGAGGATGACGAATGGGAGAACAGAAACGTAAGAAAGACCTTCATAGTCATGGCCACCACTTCGAATTCTAAGGTGCAACCCATTTTCACGGGCGCAAAGAACAACGGCCTGAATGTGGGAAACATTTGTTGGGGTGACTATGACGAGAGGTTTAGGAGTAGAAGTTGTATTAAACCTCAAGTCTTGCAGAGTGTACTCCAAGACTGACGAATAAGAGGCATTGTTGGGGGTGTAAATAAGCTTGGAAATGGTAGTGGGATCTCCTGAACGGTGGAGAAGGCAATGAATAAACTGATAATTAGTGGAACCAGAAGTTATCCGAGGGAATGGGATGAGAAGAAGAAGAAGAAATGAGAGCAGTGAACAACTTGGAGAATTCATCTTCGGTTGTATGTATAGCCTATTGAAACTTGGCATCGTACATTATAGGCAGGAAGGATTGGTGATGACGTTATATGTAATATAGGAAAGGTTTTGAAACGGGTTCAGATCCTCTGTCCAGTTTTATGGTGTCTTATTGTGTCCAGTGAATCTCAGACATTCATTTATGCGGGTCCCACGTTTATTTATGTGGAGCCCATGCGGGACCCGTATAAATGAATGGCTGAGATTCACTGGACACAATAAGACACCATAAAATTGGACAGAAGATCTTGTCCCTTTTGAAACCCGCATCTGACGGAGGTTTTATTAGTTACCGACCACAGGTCAAATGTCACGTCATAATAATTATATATAATATTAATAATATTAAAAATATATCAAATAATATAAAATTTTAAATTTATGAAAAAGGTAGGTTTTACGTTTTGAAAGAATTAAAAAACACACGAAAGAAAAAATGTAAAATAAAAAAATTCATTAAATCATTGACCAATAGATTTTACCAATTTCAATTTAACTGGTCAATTGATCGATTTTTATCGGTTCGTGCTAGTTTAATTAAAGACTGATTTTAAATATTACTCAAATCGAATTACCGACCAGTCACTAATCGAACCGATTAAACCGACTAATCCGATTCAGGTTTCAAAATAGGGAGGGTAGGAGTTGGCTTCCAACTTCATCTTCCTCGTATTATTAAAGAAGAAGAATCGAGAGAGGAGGAAAGATACAGACATCAAGAGAGAAGAAGGAAAGCCACGGACAACGCACACCACTACGACTCTGCCAAGAAACAGACAACGGACATGACTCTGCATACAATTCAATAATTGTATAAAAAGTCCAAGCAAATAATTCAGATAGTACAAAAGTTCAATAATATACCTTCTGTTACACAGATAACTATGAAAGCTTTTGTAATCCAATAAAAAGTTTAGATATTTGTTTATAAGTTTTGTATTAAATTGAAAAGAGGATATTTTATGACTAATTAAATTAAATTAATTTAGTTTTAGTTCGTCAATTAGTGAGGAATTACATATCGTTAATCTCGTTGGCTGATTTGTATACTAACGTTTGGGACCAAACTGTTAATATGATTAGCATACAATAGATTTCTGAGATCTCCTTGAAGATTCTGACATTAACTGGGGTCAAGTTTTAGCTTTCTGTCTGAATGTTGTTTATACTTTGTCCTGAAAAGATAAAGAATGCCACGTCGTGCTGCTTTACTAGATCAATGTGAAGACTGTAATACAATCATGCATTATTTGGTCCCCCTCCCCTAATCTTAGTAAAGGGATTTCTTCTAAAAGTCTTTAGTAACATCCACATTTATGCTTATCTTGGCATACCCGACCCTCTTCTTTAGTGAAGTAACCTCGTCTGTACTGATGAGCTTGCCAATGAAGCTAGCAAGAAAGTTCAAACCATTTGCACTTTATTCTAATGGAATCTATTGAAAATTAACCCATAAAGGCACTTACTTACGGTGAATCTCTTCTAAGTTTGATTCCTAATTGCCACATTTGGAGAAAGAGATGATGATTATTATGTTGGACATTTTTTTATTTTTCCCATAAAGTTGGACAATATTTAATTGCATTTTTGGTTTTTTAAATAACTTATCAGTTAAGTTACATAATTTGATCCAGATAAAGATAATAAAGTGACCTAATAAATGATTTAAATTAATGTATCAAAGTTCGAGTGAAAAATAGATCCCAATTAGTATGGATCGAATCCATATCAGACAGGTGATAGGAGAAATCTAATATGAAAGCTATATATAAAGGTTAAGGTCTCCTGCAGTTACTCATATCATTCATAACCATAAGGATTCTCTAACCCGTGAAGAGAGCTTACAAAGAAAACTATAGAAAAATATTTATTGTGTTTCGATAAACAGTTCCCATGAATAATGGTTATAGGAAATAATGGTTATATTTGTTATAAAAGATAGAAATAATATGGTGTGTCACTAATTGTAGATGCACCATTTAATAGTTAGTGTACGTTATTAGTTTTGGTGTTACCTAACACAATAACACATATGGATTGGTTTGGTTTTACCTAACACAATAATGGAG
>JANZXV010000006.1:27763816-27777285 GCA_027576455.1 Erythroxylum roigii
AATTAAAATATAATTAATTAAAATATTATAATTAATTGCATTATAATTAATTAAAAATAAGTAAATAAATAGTTACAGCATAATTAATTGAAATATAATTAATTGATTAATTAAAGTACTCTAATTAATTAATTACAATATTCTAATTAATTAATTATATTAGGTTATTTTTTACAAACCAATCACTATCAACGTTAATGGTAATTATTTCTTCCTCTTAACTAACCATCATAATTATAATGATAATATCCATTCTCATTATTCACTATATTCATTTTCATTTTGATTATTATTCCCTCATATAAACCAACTGTCCCCTTAATACTACACATCTTAAATTCAACTAAGTAAAAACACTCCGTAACTTAATATCAACAACACTCGGTATAAATTTCATGAAAAATCTATAAAACTCCAATAATTTTGTGAAAAATCTATAAAACTCCAATATGATAATCTTACTCTTAGAGATGTTAATGGCCCAGTGGGTGGCTCCTAATTCGACCTCGAGGTACCGAACTTAAGACTCGACGAGTCAAAATAGGTCGACCCAGGAGCTAACCTGACAGAGTACAAGTTGGTGGACTAACCCAATCTACTATATATTTTTTAAAGATAAACTTAAAAAACGATTCAATCAATCCATGTCAAAATTTGAACCTTCATGACATCCATTATTATTCTTATCTCCTTTGTATAAGACACCTAATTTTGAAACATGTCATCATTAGATTATTTACTCACAAGTTTCGATACGGGACAGAACAGACTGACGTGACTTCAATCGGATAAACAAGAGTTTAATTAACAGAAAGGAGAAACGTGGGACAAAAAGCAGAGGGTCACTTGTCCAATTACAAGAAGTGAAAGGCCCCGCAGAAAGTAGAAAGTAGAAACTAGAGATATCTTAGACCACTGTACCAGCTCTTAGATTAGACGGTTGTAATTCCATGGACGTCGCTTAGAACACTGTTTTCAGAGAATATGCTATTCTTTCGGCTTTTGGATTATATTTTAACCATGACAGGACTCAGGACCCATGGATGGAATCTCCGACCGTCCTGGCCGGCGGACTATCGGTCGGTGCTAGAGACCCGTGCAAAAACCAATTAGGGCAACCTTAAAATTAGGGTTGAGCAATAAAGTCGGCTAAATTGAACTTAATTTAGTAAATTTATATTTTTCTTTAGTTTTATGTTTATGATATGATCAAATCAATTTTAACATCACAATTAAAATTAATCAAAATTTAAAATATGTTCAATTTTTAACATAAACCCTATCTGAAGATCTCAACAAAATTAAGCTTGGCTTTTTGTTAACTCTTTTTTTTGTTTAACGAAGGAATTTATAATCGTTATATTTTAGATGCGCACGGGATAGGTTTCGAATTAATGCAATAGCTTGCAAATTACGTCAATTGGGTACTCCTCACTAAACAAACCCTATATAACATGCTCGATCGAGAAAGTGTAAGTAGGTGATTTAAACACATGACTTTTTGACTTTGTGCCTCCCACTTCACCAACTCGATCACCACCTAAACAGCCTTTTTGTTAACTCGCTTATGCTTTATTTTGTATTTTGCCACACATACCAAATATTTTTATTTGTTTATTTCATAATTTTATTGTTTATTTTGAAATAACCTCTTTATTAATTAGGAATAAAATTACGTATTGTTGAACTTCTCAGACCTTAAATATCAATGAGATTTTTATTAAATTGACGTTGATATTTATTTCATGATCTTATAAATGGCCATGGAAAAATTAATCTAAAACTAAAATTTACTCAAACTTTCTCCTAATTTAGAATCCAATGAATCTTATAAACTTTATTAATTATTTTGTCTATTTAAATAATTTACCTAATTTTCATAAATTAAAAAACAAAAAATAATTTGTAAATTTCATAAAAATATTTTACGGGTTTCAAATAATTTATTTAAAGAATTTATTAATTAAATTTGAACAATTAATTTTGTTAGATAATAAATTATAATATAAAATAAATACTGACTTTCCAATACGAAATTATTATTTCGTACAAATTTGTGATGTTGACGTTCCATTGTACACGTACTTTCTAATTCTAAAGTTGTTTGTGACAAGATGAGTATCCATCAGGATTCCGGACAGGTACATGTAAGAAACAGTGCCTAGTCAGCAAGGTCAAAGCGAAAACAAGGGTGCGCACTTCACTCCCAAGCGTACATTAGAATGCCACGCTTGTGGCCGTCATTAAGAATCGGATAAGAGCGTTTCTCTCAGAAGACGATGACAATACTATTTTCTAATCAATCACTTTGCTGAAGCCCACCGGTCAGCACCAACAAAAAAAGAAGAAAAAAGCGATTTCTTCGTTTGACTTTGACCCATTATATCAGCCACGTGTACAAGTCCTTCCTATCTACGGTATCAAGTCTCTCATCACTGAAGGATACTATGAGGTGCGTTGCAGAGGATAAAGGAAGAAGGTTTTAATATATAAACACAGTGCATGTAACAGTCAGCTCTGAAACTTACAGACAAAGATAGAGAGCGAGTGTGTGGTTTTGGCTATGGCGACTCAGCAACTGGTGAGAGAAGCGAGTGACTTAGCGCAGGATAGCCCGAGGAGTCCAGAGGCGAGGTTGGGTATGAAAGTTGAGGATCTATGGGACGTCATGGAACCGCAGTTGACTCCTAGTGAAAAGTTCAATGCTTGCTTTGAGAGCATTCCTGTTTCGTCTTTCCCTTATTCTGATTCTCAAGGTCCACTCTTTTTCCTCATTATTTCTTTCTAATTTGCCTTTTTTGGTTCTGGGTTATCACAATCAACGCTGGTAAGTTGTTGGGGATGTTGTTCTTGGTCGAGGTTGCGATGTGATCGACGTGGGAAAGGATGCTGGAAACTAAATTTATGTCTTTTTTTGATGAATTGAGATGCTTCGAGTTGTTTTTGTTTAGCTTCAGTGGAGAAGATTAAGACTTTGTTCGTTTGTATTCAATTTACCTGTTTGTGTGTAGTGATCGAGATAAAATCGGATACAAGTTTAGCGGACGCGGTGAAAATACTTGCCGAGAATAAAATTCTCAGTGCACCGGTGGTGGATGTTGACGCTCCTGAGGATGCCACGTGGATGGACCGGTACCTTGGAATTGTGGAGTTTGCTGGGATCGTTGTCTGGATTTTGCATCAGGTCAGCTTTCCAGAACGAACGTGATTTGCTTGGTTTCTATGCTTTTTGGGGTTTGTATAGAACCAAGACAATGTTATACGATCTCTGCTTCCTTCCGGTATTTGGTTATGTCAATTACGACGGAAAACAAGAATGCTTATATCAGTTAGTCTTGTAAATTTGATTTGTGGATCCATGTCGTAGAGAATGGTTTTTTTCTTTTGTTTCCAGAAGATGAAAATAAACCAAATTTCCCGAATTTTTCTTGTCTAATTACGATGTGTCAAAACTTGTATGCACATTCGTAATGCAGACTAGGAAACCAAATTCTCAGATTTTAGGCTAAATAGTTCATACCTTTTGCGCTATTTAGCCTGCCTGTTGAATTTAAATGATGTATTTGTGATTTTTGACAGTCGGAACCTCCATCTCCTAGAAGCCCGAATTCTCCTAGTGCAGTTCAACTGGCTACTAATGGAATGTCTAGGGCAATAGGACCTGAGGTATTGAGTCCTGATGATGCTACTGTAACTTCTGGAAGCTTTTTTGAGGTTCTAACAGCTTCTGAATTCTACAAGAGCACAAAGGTTATACTGCATTCCTTGATCTTGATACAGAGTTTTGTTGATCCCAAGTCATTTAGTTTTCTTCTTCTTATGGTGTGATCAATCTCGCACTATTTGCTTTACAATACAGGTGCGTGACATCTCCGGATCATTCCGCTGGGCACCATTTCTCGCATTACAGAAATCAAACTCCTTCTTGACAATGATGTTATTGCTTTCTAAGTACAAAATGAAGAGTATTCCTATTGTTGATCTTGGGGAAGGGAAGATTGATAACATCATCACGCAATCAGCTGTTATTCACATGCTAGCTGAATGTGTGGGGCTTCAGTGGTTTGAAAGCTGGGGAACTAAGACACTCTCTGAAGTTGGTCTTCCCCTCACTTCTCCTAATCAAATGATTAAGGTATGCGTGGATACTATTCGTTATGTGAACTAAAATATAACTGTTCTGACCACAAAGACAAATTGAATTAAAGGAATATATTTGAATGGTTAATGTTAGTTCTGAGCATGTTCTGTTCACATTCATGACTTATCAAGTCTCTTGTTTCATAGTTTTGGAACAAATGACTTGTTATTTACAAGGTTCTATTAGTAACTTATAATCAATTTTAGGTGCACGAAGATGAGCCAGTTCTGCAGGCATTTAAGCTGATGAGGAAAAAGAAGATTGGAGGATTACCTGTTGTTGAGAAGGAAACCGGAAAGACAGTGGGCAACATAAGTTTAATAGATGTTCAGTTTCTTTTGACTGCACCTGAGATCTACCGTGAATATAGGTATGCAGTTTCTGTGGAACATTGTGCTTCATTTGGCACTCAACTCTGTAATGTTCCATGCTTCATGTTGAAGGTCTTTGAGGACCTTGCATAGCATATTAAACATAACGACTAATATCAAAAATTGAAAACATGGCTGGTATTTGGGAGCTGCCTTCAATTGATTACCGGTTCTTGGAAAGTTCACTAGCGTTGGAACTTGTATATCTCAGATGGATTCATTGGCAGCACTGGAACTAAGCGTGTTTTGCATGAGGAATCATCTTGATTATCCACCTATTCTGTAATTTGTGTATCACTCTGTTTTTATGAAATTTGGCTCATATTTGAATTCTGATTACACTTTTGGCTACTGAAATTTTAAGGGGGGCCAAGTCTTAAAAAAACTTTCAGGTCAACATTGATTTTCTTACCAAAGCTCGTCAATCAAACTAAAGAAATTACTTAATGTAGTCTATCTACACTTCAGTTGCTTGATGTCTTTGGATTTGGCACCAGCAAATAAATTTACTGTAGTTCTGTCTGAGTGAAATGCATCACTTGTACCAACCTTTTCCTTTCCAAGCACTCAGTTTTCAACATTTTGTCAGGTCTATCACAGCCAAGAACTTTTTGACAGCAGTTAGAAGCTACTTGAAGAAACAGGAGGAAACCTCGCCTATTGTTAATGGAATGGTCACGTGTACGAGACGTGATACTATGAAAGAGTTGATTTTGAAGCTCGACTCCAAAAGAATTCATCGGGTGTATGTTGTAGACAATGCTGGAAACCTGGAAGGGGTGGTCACTCTAAGGGATATCATTTCAAGGTTGGTACATGAGCCTCGTGGTTACTTTGGTGATTTCTTTGATGGGTTTCTGCCCCTGCCCTCCAATAGCAGAGTTTAAGAGGTGTCAACAACAGTATCTGGTCATTGCTTATGAACTAATGATTTCCTGGTTTTGGCAAATAATCCAGATGTTGTCTGACACTCGGTAGATAGACTTGATTGTAACATAGGTGAGCCTCCTTTGTAATTAGTTTACCTTTTCTCTCTGTCGTGTTGGTTCACCTTTAATCTTCATGTACCGAGCATGTGCTGGAGTCAAAAATAAGGAGTTGTACTCAACCATGCCTTGTTAAGCGTTAAGAATAAAGAATTCAGTTTGCAGCAAACATTTAGTCCGATGTATAATTTTAGTTTGGATTGATCATTAATGCAAAGATAAATTCTTGTTTTCCTTAATAAATTGGTAATAGTTGTTATCAAACTCTTAATAAATTAAAAACTCGAGACTCGAAAAATCAAATTGCCTCTTACGACTTTGCAGGAAAATTCATAGAAATACAATACACGTATCTCTTGTCTCGAGATTAGGAAGACGATGGACGGTGAAAACACAATATAAGCAAAACCCCGTCTCTTGGCCATCTGAATCTGATCCTTTGTAATGAAATAGAAGGCACGGCACGTTGTTTGGTCATATGTTTGGTATTCTGAGATTTTAGGTAAAGGACAAGCCAGAAGCAGGCAAGGCATATGCTTTCTATTAACTTGGTTAGCGGTTCATATTTTGCAAAATTTGAAGCTAAGACCAGAGATCAAAACAGTAACCTTAACCAGATGTTGGCTTATTTGATAGTCTTATAATTAGTCGACAAAAGGATCTAACATCTGAACCAAGAATAAATCTGTCTAATCAGAGACCAAAGCCATACTTATCCGAAGATCAAGCACCTGGGGGATATGAAACCGAAGCTATGTACACTCAGACAGGTTGTCCTGTCGATTTATCCAACTGAATAGCCCAGCTACAAACATCAGTAAAACAGAAATGACACGATGGGACCAACTCACCAGAAATTTTCCGACTGATTTAACAGGCTTTCATCACTCATATTAAGAAGTAATAACAGGGTAGAACTCCACCTTGTAACGAACGCTAGTAGGCTACACAACATTCGGTAGATGTGCCACGATGGTTTCATTGATTCTCTCATCAGCAAATGCCTCAGCACTTTTCAAGCTTTGGAATCCCATTCATAGCGAAAGCTTATCCAGGTATCATAATCATACTTCAAAGCATTTGAATTTCGACAAGTATAACCATGCTCAATAACCAAATATCTATTAGATCCATCAGTCAAACCAAATTAACATAAAACAGAAATGAAACAAAGTATTTCAATGGTCTTGGATTTCCGACAAAATATATGAGGAAGAATCCATGACCATCATGCAACAAATTAGAAAGGAACCAAACTCCGAAACACTGAAATATGCAAAAATAAAGCATGTTATACCAATGAATAAGTTCTCAAATTAAAAATGTGCACCACAATTTACTTCGATGCTGGATGTGATTCATGAAAATAAAATACATGAACCGGGACATAATCCACAAGCAGAAACTATTGTCTATAATACATGTACATAACCCAAATCACATGTAAAAGATGTAGCTTTCACTGTTTCACAGATAACTGTCTTTCAAACATCAACATCAACAACATTAAAGCATATTATCAAGATACATAAATTAGGTGAACTCTCTCCTCTAATCCTTGCAAAAGCAAGCTTTAGGTGAACTCTGTCCTCTAATCCTCGCAAAAGCAAGCTTACCTGTAACAAGAGTTCTGTATTCTATGTACTCTTTCTTCTTAAGTGGTGAAGAACAAGAGGCACTCCTTCAAACAAATGTAATAGATAATTTTCTAAATCCTCTGGTGTATACTTCATGTATTTCCCAGCATGTTTTCCACTTTCAAACTGACTCCCAAACCTCCCCACAAATGCACGGTAAGCTGGTAATACTTTGTCAGATATAGATATTCGAAGCTCTTCGCCAAGCTGATGATCTGGGACTTTCCAACCCGTCTGAACCCTATAGATTTCTTCAAAACAAGCATTAAAATTCTTGAACCTTTCCTTCAAAGCCGCTTTGGAGACATTACTGACGCTCCCGCCAATCCCTTCATCCTTCAGACAAGCCAAAGATTTACTCCAGGCAGCTCTAAGATAAGCATTAGCATATTGGCGTATCTGGCCTCTGCGCTTGCGAACCCACTGGTCTCCCAAAAGCTTAATAAGATCTGAGTCCTTGACTTTCTGCACTATGTACAGGATATTATTCATCAAGAATATATATTGCATTCCATACTCATAAAATTTCGACTTCTCCTCAATGTTAGACTCCAAAGTGGCGAGCAGGGCCATCAACCTCCTTGCCACGGGAGCCATACCCGCCAAATCACCATCATCGTTCGGCAAAGCATGGGATTCATCCTCATCCTCATCCCCCTCCAAAAGAGAATTGAGGGTCTCATTGTAATCTACAATCAATTTCACATAATTCATGACATAACGTGTAAGAGGATGGATCTCCCCACCCAGCATAGGCTTTCTAGAGGTTTCACTCTGCACAGCATTTTCGAACTCCGCAAAAGTCCCTTTTGCAGCTTCTCCCAACCCAGCAAGTACTCCCTTAGCCTCACTACACACAAATTCATCAGTAATCATCAACTGCAAATCAGGAAGAACATCCAGCAAAGCATCGTACATATCCAAAATCCTAAAGAGCTTCTCCGATGACCTCCTCGCAATAGCCACAGCCTCGCCAAAATTCAACAACTGCATCACACACCCTTTAGCAGTCTCATTAAAACAGATTTCCTTTGCCGAATCAGACGCGTCAAAGATCTGCTCACAAAGTCTCTTCTCTCCAGACAAAAGCACCTTGATAGTAACCTTCAGAGCCTGAACCCACTTCCTCATTTTCTCATCCAACAATTTCCAATCGATCTTCTGCACCTCTTCTATGCTCAGCTTCTCAACTCCCAAAATCTGCAAACACTCATCCAAAGCATCTCTCCTAACGTTACTATAAACCTGTACACACTCCTTCTCATACCCAGATCGAATCATCCGCTCCGCAATCTCTTTCAACTCCTCAACTGCTCCAATATGTATCAAATCAACACACACATCATCACACAAACTCGCTCCTCGCACATGAAAACAAGTACTCTCACAGTCTATCTCCCCAAAACTATCAAATTCCTCTTCAATCTCACCATCGTTACCCGGAAAAGACAACGAACGCCGCCTAATCGATCCGTATAATCGCTCGGCATCGAGAGGAACAGTATTACTAATCAATATGTGACGAAACTCCTCCTCCAACCTCGACATAGCGACTTGTACGGCGATCTCAGCTCGGTCCAAGGTCTCTTTATC
This sequence comes from Erythroxylum roigii, assembly GCA_027576455.1. NCBI lineage: Eukaryota > Viridiplantae > Streptophyta > Magnoliopsida > Malpighiales > Erythroxylaceae > Erythroxylum > Erythroxylum roigii. The sequence goes on from JANZXV010000006.1 coordinate 27,772,545, forward strand.
AGGCTGAATCGACAAGTCATCCAACAAGTTCAGTACCTCATCGACGGCGGCCAAGAACTCGGCTGTCTCCTCCGGCGAGTCCTCCCACGCGGGAGCGGAGTGGTGGGAGGCGGAGTCCCATCGGGAGATGATCCTCTCCGCCTCCTCTAGTCGAGACAGTGAATTGGAGGAGTCCTGTTTAATCAAATCGGTGATGTTCGACAAGCGGTTATCGAAACTCGAGAAGATCAACAGCATGTCTTCGCGAACGTTCTTAGTAGTGTTGAGGCTCTTGACGATCTGCTGAGCCGTGGCCATCACCCGATCGTCGGCGCCGCCGAGACTGGTGGTGGCGGCCATTTCCTCCGATTCCGACGAACAAGAGCTTTTGGCAGTGGGAGAATTTGAGTTTGAGGGACGGTGATTGGCGTAGTTCGATGTTGCGGAAGGAGGAGAAGGGGGCCTGGGCATGAAGAAGCTTTTTCGAAGATAATACTAACGAAATTTATTATTTCATTCGGACATATAATCTTTTGTTCCACAACTTGCCGGCTACTCTATTTGAAGCCGTAAGCATTGAATATCCAACAAAAAGCGTTCATGGATAAATATGTAATTTCCTACAAGTCAACGATATTTAGTCCGGACTTATAATTTTATTACATAAACTGAATCAAGTAATTCAATTTAATTTTTAAATTAAATTTAATTATCTTTGTGCAACAGCTGTTGGTTTGCGCAAAACAGTCAGTATGAAAGAAATGGTAAGAGTATGTCAACTTGACTCCACTCAAGCCAAGACCCTGCTTGGAATTGGATCCGTTTTGAATTAGTCTTAGGAATTTTTGGCTTTGTCGATTTTATACCTTAAATCTAATTACTGCCATAAACTAATCAATGATTTAATTTGACTGACTGACGGTGAGGAAGTTTCGTACCTGCTTTAACTGATTGATTGGCCGCCGAGGAGCAACGTGTGCGATCGTCGAAGCCAACCTCCACAAAACAGACAAAACAAAGCCAAGTTGTCTTCAGCCTTGCAAGATTTACTCCCATTTTGATTTATAGTATTTAATAATAATAATAAGATTCAAAACTCTTTTTCAATTTTTTATTTTTCTAAATTAAATATTTTATTTTTTTTATTCGACTATTAAAATGAGTCCACAAAACAATCAACTAAAAAGAAAAAAAAGCGAAAAGTTTGAGAAGGAAGGAGGACTGAAGGAGACGAGACCTAACCTACTTGGATGATTCACTTGTAAAATCATACGCCCATCTTATCTCTGGACTTCCTACTTCCTTCCAAAATTTGATCGGCCAAGCCAATTGGCCTTTGGAAGAATCGGTCCAAGACGTGAACGTTGTTTTCTGTTATCTGTGGAATTTCTTTTTTTTTTTAATTATTGTTATTATACGCGACAAATAATAAAAACTTTAGCGTATTAAAATACAGATTAAGAATTTCTCATAAAGAGATTCTTGTAATTCTAATATTTTTTTTTAATTTTTCCTTATTACAGCCGTTGACACTGTGAATATATAATTATAAGTTGTGCAAATATAATTCTAATAGATAATAATAATAAAATTCAAAAAATTATAATGTTGTGATAACAATTATAATTGTAATTGTCATTAAGGCAATTGTATTCATTTTAAAATATATTACTTTTTGTGATTTAATGTTTATTTAAAAGTTTAAATTATCACTTATTCTCTTTAACATTATTCAAATATTATATGACTCATATGCTATATCTTTTTAATTATTTAACAAAAATTGATGCCGTAAAAAATTTAAATTATAGTACTATATTATTTTATATTTATAATTAAGTAAAAAATTAATGATATGTAATGAAAAGAGCTGTATGACAATTTAATACTATTAAAAATAAATTTTATTTTTAAAGTATAATAATTAAATAAAAAATAATTATAATTAAAAATATAATAATTCATCACAAATTTAAAATAGAACTAGAAATAAGGAACATATTCCTAGGGAATTTGCAATAGAATCCGAGACTTCTTAGATCTAATAGTAGTATGGAAAGCGACAAGGGATTGGTCTTCTAATCGGGCAGCTAATCCGCGTCCCGATCGCGTAATTTATTAAATGAACAGATTAAGACAACTTGCCAAGTTGGTATAATTACATTACGTGACGTTTGTTTTATTTGTATGGGATTGGGTGGGGCAGTAGCTCATTCGTCGAAGGATGGTTGGAGTTGGACTAGGCGAACGAACGATTAGGTTTCACCTCAAAAGTACATAGTATTTGAATACATCAATGAACAACTGTTCGTTTGTTATTATAAAGTCACATCTTTAAATTATAAAATTAGTTTTTTAATAATTATGGTACTATAAACCATAATTAGCATTGCAAAAGGCAAAAACAGACGTGACTGTGATTTGCACCGGAGCAATGTTGTCAACTGTGATAAAAATCGCTAGAACAGTAGAACTCGAGAGTGAAAATTTGACTTTTCAGGAAACGATTCATTGTTTTTCCAATGGTTAAAATTGTTAGAAAAAGGGTTTAATATTGGTTAATTATTTATTTATATTTAAATTCAATTAAATAATGTTAATTATTGTATCAAACTAATTATAAAATATAAATTAACCGTTTTCTACATATTAGAGTTTTATAATTAATATCTATAATATATACAAATTCTTGTAAGTAATGCATTGATAGTATAAATATGATTATTTTGTATGGTTAAACAACTATGTTATTTTTAAACATATAATTTCTTTATTTATGTTTTTCTTTATTATTTAAGAAATTATCCTCTTTGATAATTTTTCAGAATTTTATGTGTATATATATATATGTGTGTGTGTATGTTATAATAATCTTAACTACCAGATTTGCGTTAATATGTACAATCTTAATTAAATAAACTATAAATTAAGGATGATAATGAACTAGTCAATGAACCTAAATTTATATATTTTCAATAGGTCGACTCATGGGCCAAATTAGGCCTAAACTAATTCGTGCCCAACTTTTCTAACTTAGGTCTCGAGCAGATCTAGGCCGAACAATTTAGACCCAAACTCAATTAAAAAATATTTAATTTATACTTTTAATTTTAAAAAAATTAAGGAGACCGATCTATTGTCATCTCTACTCTAAGTCTCTACTTTATTTTACCTTATCATATACAAACATAAACTATAAAAATATATAAAAAGAAACATACATTCTCGTCATCGCGTTTTTGCAAATCTTTGTGGTATCGGAGCCAACAAACTAGTTCTTCGTAATACTAACATTCTTCTAAATAATATCTGAAACACATGTACATAACCAAAATCTAAAAACATTAAAAAACACACAACACACAGGTAGCCAGCTAAAATCTAGAAACATAAAAAATTATATACATACACAAGAAGCTTAAGTTTAACCACTTTACTAATTTTTGTACCAAAAGGTTGATCCCTAACTTCAAGGACCCCCAGTCAGACAACCTCCTAATAAAGCGGTCACTTTCTTCCGTTATCAGGAGTCGAACCTAAGATCTTGTACCAACTGATTCAATGAATTACCATCAAGCAATTCTCATCACCTTTGATCTTTTGAGCTATGTTAATGACACTGTCTTCTCACTCGACATTATCTCATCTTCAAATTATGTTAACTGACAAAAATTTGAGAGATTGGTCTACTGCTTTTTTCACTGCCTCCTTATCCAGCTCTATTATAATACTCGTTATTGGCTCTTACACAGCTAGTGATCTTTGAGTCAAGTTGGAAAGCCACTTCATGTAGCAATGTAGCTCTCAACTCTCCCTTGTGCGGCTTAAACTTCACATCTTTAAGAAAGGAGACAATTATATTGCTAACTATCTCCCTTTGATCTCCACCACTGCTGACGAGTTTCCAATAATTACGGACTAAATCTCTAACAAGGATCTTGTCCTCTTCATCCTTAATAAGCTCCCACTAGATTATAAGTCAATTGAGTTGGCCATCACCTTCACCTAACTTCAGGCGAAACTCCTTATTAATGAGTAACAACTTCTCTCTCACCATCCTTCTGCTCCACCAAACACAGCTCACACCGCCATCTCTGTCGTAAAATGCTCCTTCCCATTATTTAAGTGGCCGCAGAACCGTAGAACAACGAGGATGAAGTGTCCATCATCGCAACCTTAATGTTGAAATGGGACATGGGCCCTTCACTTTATGTTGCCAGTATGGGCCTATTAATTCCGTACTTGGATCATAAGCCTGCTTTTAGCCTTCACACGGACCTCCTTCCTACACTGGAGTAGCTCGTACCTTTTCTCCAAATTCCCACCAGGCCCAATTCACCAATCCTCGTCATTTTCCCATGTCCAATTATCACACAAAACCTCCTACTTTGTTAGAAGGGAGTCATATAGCTACTAATTGTTGCTTTTCATACTTGAAATCTCGAAACTGTCCTGAATCTCCAGCTTTCATCTAATAATTCCCCTCCTACATCCAACACTATTATTGAATGGCTTCTTTGACATTATTTTCACTTCTCACATATGACCCCTAATCCTCAATTTTATGACTCCATACTTGGGTCCAACCAAGCCATTGTTAGTGGTTCTGCCTGATTCTGACAGAACGGAACGTTGCCGTTAGGATCCATGAATTGGCTGTTTGCTGTGATGACTTTGACGTTGATATACCTGCAAAACAAAGAAGGCACGTCGGGGGTTGTGTCCCGATTAGCCCCTCCGACGCTCAAGTTAGTCTTTTGGT
>JANZXV010000006.1:27777385-27789328 GCA_027576455.1 Erythroxylum roigii
CCAGGCCCAATATGACCGACCCGACCAGTTAGTAACGGTCAAACTCTTTCAATTTCTTCTACTAGTGTTCTTATTCTTTCCTCTCACACCTATCTACTTTGCCTGAATGATGTTTTAGTTATTCCACATCTGTACTTCTAATCTTCTTTCTGTTGCCAAATTTGTTAAAAATAATTCCTGTCTTGTTGAATTTAACTCTTATGATTATACTGTGAAGGATATGAAAACCAATATACAACAACTAATTATAGGTTCATCTATAATAATCTCTATCCCATGATGGTTCTTGTCTACTTCAATAATCCACTTTCTCTTACAGCCACTTATGGTTCACTCTCATTATGGCATTAAAGACTTGCTCATCCCTGCTATGCCACTTTGTCCAACTTGTCTTGTTAGGAAATCAAATATTTTAAATAATTACACCTCCTGTCCTGTCTTCAAGAAAAAAGTCCTCAACTTTCATTTCCATTTTCTACTCAAGTCTTTATTATACCTCTCTAACTTGTTCATTTGTGTTTGGGAACTAAATTTTCCTGGTTTTTAGCAAGTTTGAGCAAGAGATATGAAGGACAAAAGGGGCTAAGCTAAGTTTTTTTTCCTGGATTTTGAAAAGAGGGCAGAAACTGCCGTGTTTGTTATGCTGCCTGGGAGGAAGATTTGGCAATGGCGGGGGAAAAGAGGGTGGTAGAGATGGAGACGATGCCGTTACTGTTTTTTTTTCTGGAGGGTAAGCACCTATGTTGTTCTCACAAGTGGGCGTTTGACCTACTCTGGGGCCAGTTGATGCCAACAGTTAGGCTTTTGGTCCTGTACTCACCTGGCAAAAATGATCTTACATTTGATTTAAGATGTTGAAATCTTCAACTTATGAACCTGTAGAGATTGTATGACGTTGGTTCCCCTGCTAAATTTAGAACTTTTGAGAGCTGTTTAAGACAACTGATCTTACCATTAACAGCAGTTTGATTTTCGACATCAAGTATGAACAGTTTGTCACGGTATGCTGGTATGTTCCAGTCCATATTTTGCTCTTGTCGTGCTTCATAAATTTCTTATGGTAATGATTCACTGAAATTCGGTGCTTTATTGTCTTCCTCTGTGTGTTCAAACTCATACATTACACTGATACGTTTTCCATCCAACATCTGGAGCTTCCGCTGATACTATTTTCAATTCTTTCCCAGGCATGCACTTTATCAAACAGAAAATAAACCATTAACGTTAGTTTGGGAGGATCAGAATTGCAGTCCGTATGAGTATTGGCAGAGGAGTAAAGGGCAAGTTCGAAGACAACAGCACGTGTTTGATCACACACATTTCCATGGTCCAACGAGGCTGCATTTGCTTGTCAGATGATCAAAAGCCAAATGTCCACATCATTGGATGATTCTGCTATTGATGAAGGGTGGTGGTCATTTTTTATTGACATGAATCTGGTCGTGTTTGATTCTTCAGAAGACTTATCATTCATTTCGGTTGTAAGAAATCATCTGTTTTCCATGTCGGAACACATTTCAAGGTTCATCATGAATAAATATTAAGGCTAGAGCCTCACTAGCTTTACCCCATCAAGTTCAAAACAATCTCTTTCGGAAGGAGGAGAATATTGCTCATAGGGAGCATCCCTTTCTGTTTTCTTTGGATTTTTTGGGGATTTGAACTCAACTCCACATTGGTAAGCATCCTAAACCCTTAAAAGAGTGTGTGACGGGAGGCAGCATAAGAGTGAATAATTATGGAGAAACGATTTTAAGCTTATTATCATCACATTAAACTTAATATATAACAAGGGCCAAAAAGATGAATGATTATTCCTAGGATGTGAATCAAGAAGCAGAAGTGGTAGCTGGACAACCATCTTTAACACAGGCCAGAATGTCTCTGTAGTCCCTAGTAATGGTGAAGGAATCATACACCTTCCCATCACTGCTTTTTTTATATTCCAAGAGCAGGGAAGAGTGGTTAAAAGCTGTTAACTTGACGAAGCCCCAGTCATAGTCCCTGTAAATGCTCCATCTGGGAATCACTTTGCTGAAGGGTGATAAATGAGCCCCTGCTCCACCCACCACAATATGAATTGTTGCTCCTAGCACGCCTCTGTAATGATGCTTTTCTCCATTCACACATTTGCTCTGCTCATTACCAATAGAAACAGCAGAATTATCAGTCGTATAAACATGAAATAATAAACTTTTTGTCTAAACTAACTAAAGATTTCAAAAGATTGATGATTCTCAGCATGTACTCTCCAAATATGTATGATATAAGTCCTTAAAATCAGCTGAGAATGAATGAATGGTGATAAAATATGCATGATCCAAAAGGTTGATGCTATTCATGAAGTAAGGTTTTGCGCAGATTGGATTATCTCAAATTCTGAACACGAAGTATGGAATAATGTATTGTGAAACCTCTGTTTGCGACTGATGGTTTGTGCTGCAGCCGGAATGTCATAGCCGGGCTATAAGAATATGATAGAAGCATGTCTCTCCAAGCATACATACATACATACATATATATATATCTGTGCAGTTCCATATGATAAACTGTGTATCCTTTACTGACAAGAAAATTTAGGGTTACACAGCATACCTGATAAACAGGACACGTCCTTTCATAGTTGTGCACATGTCCGTAAAATGCAATATCTACCCTGTATTTCTGCCAAAGGTTCTGTAAGCTCTCTCTCCCCATGGGCTCTTCAAATGAGCCCTCTTCACCATACCACTGATTTGATGAATACCCAAGAGGACGGTGGGCTGAAAAGATCAACCAGGGCTGCTTTCGCCTATCTACAGTAGATAGACATTCCTCAATAAACTTGTATTGTTCTGTACCCTCTCTCCAGTCATGCTCAGAGTCAGCTATACAAAAGCGGAACATGCCATAATCAGTTTTGTACCTGCATGTCCATGTACTGAATTTAAATCCAGGAGAGGTTTATACAGAGTCTAGCCATATGTAATGATATATACAAACTTTACTGACAAATTAAGTGTAAGTGCTGCAATGCTTCTTAAAGACCTTTAAGCATAGATAGTCATCATCAATTAACCCACCAAAACTTAGCTCTGTTCTCTGCAGGAACAAAGAACATAGTCTCTGCTGGCACACCACATTCTCCGCCTGAATCTTCTCCATCGTAGAAGGATCCTGAATTAGGCCAGTCTCGCTCATGGTTACCACTGCGTAAGAATGAAGGGGCTTCAACTATAGCTATAATAAAGGGAATACCAATTGCCTTTCCATAGCAAATAGCAAGGGCTCGTGAAAGACCATATGCACCTTGCAATCATGTAGGGCACAGTTGCTGCGATGGGCTCCACTTGTGCTGTGAATTGATCCCATTGAGAAAGGTATCCGTTTGAATAGGTTATGTCTCCTATATGGAATACTATGTCATAGTTTCTGAGATCCTTGATGAGTTGGTCTGTGGTGTTAAGCGAACCAGGCTGATAATTGCTGTACTCATTCGAACCATCACGCTCTGCCTGAAAGATAAGGTTAAAAAGGTGAATCATTCGTCTGATGAGCAGTTGAATAGACACTTAGTACCATTCATTTGGCAGGAATTATCTCAACCACCACCATTTCGTATGGTTGAAATTATAGCTCATCACAAAAATATGACATTTGCGGCAATCATTTACCAGAATTTTTAAAGCAAAACCAGCTCTGGTACCAGATTTAATGCTAAAAGAAAACAGGGAACATGTAGCAATAGCACCATATCAAGAGACAACCAAAAATAAAAAGGTGAATGACCAAGTATTCCTCACTATCAATGGAACAAGCATCTTAGAATTCCAAGACTACCTTCCCCATGTCACCAAATATTATGACTCGCTGCAATGAGTCTTCTCCAGGAAAGGGGGATGACTTGAAAGTGTAATTCTTCCCCCAAACAATTTCATTATTACACAAACGGTGAGCAACCCGATAGGTGTACCTGAAAGGACCAATCACAAATTTATTTACTGTGGAAGTTACTGTCTTTGAGGAAGATGGTTATTAGAGATGCCTACACAGTATTTGGCCAGAGATTCTTCAGAAAACTTGTGTGTATGAATCCAGGATCACGCCAGCCAACACTTCGTGCAGGTCCACCTGCAAATCATAGAAGCAAGCAGACTTAATACAGTCTAGAGTCTTAGCAGCACACATGATGAGAAGCACTTATTGTTGAGCAACTCAGGATTATAATTCTCACTCATCAACAACAAAAGCATACTAGAGATTTTAGAGATAATCCTCTGATGAAGTCTAAGGAGGCAAAGAAATCAATCTGTCTATATTAAGGCAGTAAAAAAGATACTGCTTTCAAAGGACACAATATGCGTTTGCAAACAGTAAGGTAGGGACCAAAGAAACGCCCCCTGGATGCAATTTGGGACCGAAGGTGCAGTTCACAAAATGTTCCATGATGGAAATTCAAAATTAAGCACAAGGTTGAAAACACTGATTTGCACAATGGTATGAATCAAATTGAAGTAAGAGCACTTCAAAAGTGCATAACTAACTTTCTTTGCTTCAACAAACAGTTAAACTTGGACTCTACCACTTGGGGTTAATAAGATAAAGCACAGCAAGTTGATAGTAGTACCACACATGCTGTTCTTATCAAATGTCAATGTTCCAGCAGGAGACTGCCTTGAAGGTTCTCCATCCCGAGCCCATTCAACAAATGGAACAGCTTCATCTATGTTGTAACCGCTAGTCCAGGTTACAGTCATCTGTGCAACACAAAATGGACAGTTAAATTACACGGCACAGTTGGCGTCAGTGAAAACCAAATAGATCCCAAAAGTCATATAAAAATGCAATAAAGTAACATCACCATTACGTTTCTAGGTTAATAAAATTTCCCCTACTTCATTCTTCATCACAGGATTTTCAGTGAAGCTTTATATGATTTTGGAGAGTAATTCTAACAAATCATCAATAGAAATCCAACTTACTTCATCCCAAGACTTTCCTTGAGCAAGGCGTGGGTACAAAGGTGCTTTCGGATTAGAAAATGATATCTGATTCGAAATTGCCACCAGTTTGGGCTGCAATAAAATGAAAATGCAGTAACTGCTTTAACACCATCATAGTCAACTATATTACTTTGTGAAGGTCAAGATAAATCACGAAATCATACACATGCATTCCAAAAGCTCTAAACCAGTAAATGCTACTAACTATGAAAATGTAGAAACTCCAAAAGTAAATTCCGGAGGGAAAAAAGAGTTGAAAACTCACATTCCAAATCCCGCCTGAAAATAAGGCAAAAGCAAAATCTGCCCGCTGATTTATTAACTGAAACTTCAAACAACTTTTGCCTGTCTTCGTGTATCCCGAATTGGAATCAGTTGCAAACTTGTACTGGAATAGAGATACAATTTGGCACAGAAGTTAGAAGCTTATCAGCAAAGATTCTATGATTAACCTTTTACTTAATGTCACAAAACACATTTCGAGTACCTTTATTGGAGCAGTGCAAACGTAGGGACTTTGTTTTTTTGGATCACCACTAGGCCAACAAGTGGAGCCACTGCAATATTGGAAAAGAGAAGTCCCATTTATCACACACAAGATCTGAGAAGTTTCTTCAACTTAACAGCTCATCAATGGCCAAACAAATGGTAAATCTTGATGATAATTAGTAACACCAGAATTCTAAAGACATCATTAGGAATACCAAAAACAACAAGGGGCACAAATTTTTGGTAGAACACAGATAAGGCATTACTCGAATTTTGCAGGAGAGAAGACCCCGACCCAATCATTTTTATCAGGATTAGGGTGCTCAATATTCACCGTAACCCATTCCGTATCTTGACCCTGGAAGCATACGAATGAGAGCACACTTCAACTTCATAACTCCAAAACAAGTATAACAAAGTCATAATAAGCTCAAAATGCCCATTACAGCTTAGGTTACCAATTACTACTTTGCTAACAAATCAAGACGAGCTCTTGTTTTTTTTTTCTTTTACAGAAAAAATGATATTGGTACTGATTCAACGTTTTCGCAAATTCTGATTAAGGAAAGACGCAACCTTTCATATGCCAACGGCAAAATAACTACCCTAATAACAAACATCTATTCAACAAAAGTTAACATTGCGAAACCCAAAATAGAAAAGTTGAACTTACCTCCAAGCCAAGTGTGAGAGGATATGCATTGACAGAAACGGAGTCGTCAAGCTCGACAACAATGTTGTGAACTCCGATCTTGGACAAAGGCTGATCAACGAGTCCATCCCCGTGAGCCCAAACGTAGCTTAACCTCGAAGAGCACACCAAACACACAATCATCAAAGCATGTAACCACCTCAAACTCTCCTCCATTTTCAGCAGCTCTAAAAGATATTCAAACGGGACGAGTTTGGAATTTCAGAGCTCCAAACGAGGCTCGTGCTGGCTCAGATTCCTGTAAGATTTCTCACGGCTCTTGTTTTATTGATCTTTAACAAGAAGAAAAGGCGTGGAAGGGTCGTGAAAGAGAGAAGAAACTAATAAACACTTGTGATTGTGTGTTCTCTCGAAACACACAGCCACAAGCGAAAGCGACTTGAATCCTCCTCCCTCTCTCTCTACCACCCGGTTTATAAAGACAACTCGAAGATACTTGTTAATGGGTTTAGAAAATCTGAACCCTCCTCTCTCTCTCTACTACCCGGTGCATAAAGACAACTCGAAGATATTTGTTAATGGGTTTGGAAAATCGGAGACAGATCTTTGACCGTGGCATTATTGAGGTTGTTGAGAACTGCAAGATTCCAACGTTGTCGTGAACTTGTACATGATGAGTTTTGTTCATATTTAAACATCCGCATCAATACGAGGATCTGTATAGTATTTTTGACCAGCAGCACAACTTGGTTGTTGGTTCTTCAAACTGCCACTAGCTACTATTTGGGTATAAGAGATGGAATGTTCAGACTTCAGACCAAACAAGATTAGAACTTTACGCATAATATCAGTATGTAAAGTTACTCAATTTGTTCCTATCCATCTTTACTCCATTTTCGTGCTTGTCCTCTTTCAAAACACAGAGACAACCGAAATCTCCTTTAGCGCCCTTCTCCGCATCTACAGCATGGTTTCTATAGTTTATATAAATGGGACAACTAACGTAATTTGTTCACGGGTTTAGAATATCGAATGACAGATCTTTGTTCGTTAGAATAGGTATAATAGGTTGTTGAGAATTCAAGATTACAACTTTATCGTGATTTGTCATTTATATTCAAATTTCAAATATCATATTATATTGATGATCGTATGAAGTTAATGATTTAACTACAAATTTGCTCTTTGAAATCATATGTTCTTAATCTATTCCAACCCATCTCATCTACATATTTATGTAGGACCTCAAGCTACCCGATATCCGGTGTCACATGGACAACCGACTAGTCCGGATTCGAGCCGGGTAGGACCCTTGTGGGGCGGCGAAGCTCTCCCTCACGAGTTTTAAAGCGACTCCATTCTCAAGGCTCGAATTCAAGACCTTGGTTAAGGATGGAGGAGCCCGTACCACTTCACCACAACCCTTGTCGGTTCAATCCATTGTTTCTTGTTAGCTCTTATTTTCATTTATGGAGTGTTTCAAAATTCAAATGGATTTTGTATGATTTGACCACTAAAATTTTAAAAGGTTTATTTTCTAATAATATGGATATGATCAAATAGTTAAAATCTTTTAATTTATAAAAAAATTAATAGTAATTCATTTACTAAATAAGGCATTTATTTATAAAATATGAGATTAACTATCTACGTATATCTTTCCTTGGTTGAGAACGAGCTTAGGAGGAATTGTGATTAGAAGGTTACAAACTCGAGTTACGAAAATAATTTTTTTGTAAAATACAAATATAAGACTGTATATAATTGATGACTTTTGACTCTTGCAATGTGAGAATGAGTTTCATTAATTTCTTTTAACTCCTTTGCATTATAAAGCATTAAAGAAACTATTAAATCAATAAAATAAAAGATCATAGGGGCAAATTAATGAGAACATGACAAAAAATAATGATATTATTTTCAAAAAGAAAATGAATATTCCAACTAATAATTTCTATAATTAAGTATAACAATTGGCACCTATTTAATATAAAATACCATACAAACATGCTCATTCACTTCTTTATCATCTTTCATTCAATTACAATTTTTTAATGAACATAACATATTGTTTTCATTGTTGGATTAAGAGAGCTTTTAACTTATAATTTTAATAATTATAAAATATATTATTATTAATAAATTTAATTCTAGTGATATTATCAGTTTTGTTATAGTATAAGAATGCAATATATGAAAAGATCAAATTCAATAAAAAAATAAAATGAGCCAATTAAATTAATTAAACAATCAAATGATGAATAAAATGAGTCAAAATGTGTAAAATGGAGCAAATATGCAATTTAAAAGAGTTACAATGTAATTCAAGTTTAGTAGACCAGGAAATATGAAGCATTAGCAGTGTTTTTAATTTCATACCGTACTAATCGGTACCAGCTAAAAAATGGTAAAACTTTGGAATCGATCATATTGCTTGTATCGTAAGTTTTGAAAAATATAGAAACTTTTTTGCAAAATTCAAAACTTTTAACAAAAAATTACAAAAATACCTCCAAGTGCTTCTGTCTCCCTTCCTTTGTATAATCATATTTATTATATTAAATATGGTGCTTTTTAATTATAACTCTTAATCATATATTTATTATATTAATTTAATAACACAAAATTACGACTCATAAAATTATTGTTAATTAAATATATTTAAAAAATAAAGACCATTAGTAAATCAGTTGAGTTTCATAATATTTTTATATGATTACGTGAAATGACTTTTATGTAGTGTTGAGTAAATTTTAAATTAAAAAAATAACTCATACAAGTGCATTATTTTTTAAATTTCACTACATTATTAGAAAACAACAAAAAGATTACACTAGAGTACATATTTAGTGACTACCAGTAGAATATGAACTTATCAACTTTCAATTTAACATTAATTTTAAATTTTTATTTTATTTTTAGATATAAAATATAGTTGTTGTTAACTTTAATATATAACTTACATAAAAATTTTATCTCCTTGATCTAAATTAAAATTTAAGATAATAACTCAATGATGTCATTCACATTATACATACCATTTGAATACAAATAGTTAAGCAAAAAATTAATAGAATCTTTGTAATAATAATTGTCAAATTATTATACATTTGTATGAAGGTAACAACTTCATTTAGTGGTCATATAAATATTTGAAAAATAATGTGATGAGCCTACTACTCCAGTAATCCGATTTGTTTATCAGAGGAAGAAAGCTCGTGGTTTTCCTAGAGCCGGGTCCAACAATGAAGCATGAAGAGAATCTCTACGGGTTATGAATAAGAAGGGCAGCTGTTTGTGTGGCTGATTGTGGCAAGTTTGTTGCTTCTTGTTATTGCCAGCATGGCATGTTAGTTACGATTTGTTACAGAAAGTAGTATATATATAGACAGAAAATGAATGAGCAAATCAGAGTGGAATTTTGTAAACATCGATGACATTGATGAGTAAGGCAGACTTATGAAATCTGCTGGTATCTGCTTTTACAAACGTTCCTAATACAATACTTCTATCCTTCTCTTTTCTTCATCTCTGCTATTTCTTCCTTCTTTATACTCTGTCTCAGTAACGTTGCACTTGCTCCTAACAATTTAGTATCAGAGACCTCGATCCACCTGTGAGTTTTTGAACCAACAAATATGGACCCCACATACCCCAAAATCGTATGGAGTCAAGAGTTGAGCAGCTCGAAGAAGACGTCAAAGACCTTAGTGCCAATATGACACTCCTCATTTCTCAGCTTCAAGAAAACCAGAAATACATTCTTGACACCCAAACCAATATCAATCTCATCCTCCAAAATCAAACCCAGAACCAAACACCCCCTACACCATCCATTCAACTTGGCGAATCCAGCACCTCCAAATCACCTGTCAACCATGATGAAAATAAAGAGACAACAAACACAATACCCACTATGGCCCATACCCAAAACACCCACGACCACCAACCCAACCCAGCCACCACCCTCACCATAGCTGAGAGAGTGATAAATAAAGACAAGTTTCCTAGAAAGCTAGAGCTTCCCGTGTTCGATGGGGGAGGAGCAGATTCTTGGATTTTTCGAGCTGAACGCTATTTTTCCATTAATCGATTGTCGGAGAAGAGAAATTGGAGGCGGTTGGAGTGTGTTTTGAAGGAGAGGCTCAGGCTTGGTTGCGATTCGAAGAGCGTATCAGTTCTTTCTCTTCCTGGGAAGAACTGAAAACCCAGGTGTTGCAAAGTTTCGCTGGATTACTGGACGGCACTCTCTTGCATCGTTTCTTTGCTGTGAAACAAGTAGGTACTGTGGCAGAATATAGGGCTCAATTCAAATACCTGGCGGCTTCCGTGGGAGCTCTCGATGATGACACTATGACCGTTGTGTTTATGAATGGGTTACAAGAGAAAATCAGGGTGGAGTTATTGGTTTTGAACCCCAAAACCTTGAAGGAGACCATAGCCACCGCGGGCCGGATAGAGAGAAAGAACCAAATCTTAGGAATGACCCTACACCCGAAAACCCATAAAGACCCAACACTAATACCCAAATATGACAACAAAACCATCACATGGACCAAACCCTATAGCCCCGTTAGCCAACCCACCCTTCCTGACAAATCCCATAGCCCACAAACCACACCATACCTTCCTTACAAACCACAGTCCATTGAAAACCCTAAATCACCTAACGTTACTGCTCCAACAAAATTTCGAAAACTCACACCACTGGAGGCGCAGACAAAATGGACACAAGGGCTTTGTTTTCGGTGCGATGGGAAATGGCATATTGGGCATCGATGTCCGCAGCGAGAACTGAATGTATTATTGGTTAGTGAATCAGAGGAGTGTGATGTTACAGAAGAAGAAGAAGAAGGAGGAGTGGCTGACGTTGAAGAAGCTCCCAATAGCGTTGAGCTATCTCTAAATTCGGTTGTAGGCTTGTCGGAGCCACAGACCTTGAAGTTAAAGGGGGAAGTTCATGGGTTAGAAGTTGTCGTTCTGATTGATTGTGGGGCTACCCACAATTTTATCTCTACAAGCTTGGTAGAGACGTTGCAGATACCAATTCAAGAAACTTCTCACTACGGAGTCATTATTGATTCTGGGAAAAACTTGAAAGGTATGGGAGTGTGTAAGGGTGTAGTATTGCGGTTGCAAGAACTTACTATTGTTGAGGATTTTTTGCCTCTTCCATTGGGAAGCACCATATGATACTTGGGCTGAAATGGTTAGCAACTCTTGGAGAGACACGAGATGATTGGAAAAAGTTAACCATGACTTTTGAAGTTGGAGGAAGAACTATTAGATTGCAGGGTGACCCGAGTCTTACCAAAGCTATGGTATCCTTAAAAACCATGGTCAAGGAATTACAACAGGAGAAAGCCGGAATGCTAATTGAGCTCTTGAATATTTCAGTACAGAACTCGGAGTTCAATGGCCATGAAAATCCAGTTGCTGCGAAATTATTGAGTGAATTTGCGGGAGTGTTTGCTGCTCCAAACGGGTTGCCTCCATTACGTGGAAATGAACATGCCATAGTCCTGAAGGAAGGAACTGGTCCCATCAATGTACGTCCCTATCGATATCCACAAATTCAAAAGACAAAGATAGAAAACTTGGTGGCTGAAATGTTGGCGGCAGGTATCATACCACCTAGTGTGAGCCCCTTCGCAAGTCCCGTTCTCTTGGTGCGTAAGAAAGACGGAAGTTGGAGATTCTGTGTTGACTATCGCGCCCTCAACCATGCTACAGTGCCGAACCGGTTTCCCATTCCAAATATGGATGAACTATTGGATGAGCTTCACGGGGCCAAAGTCTTCTCCAAACTCGATCTTAAGT
>JANZXV010000006.1:27817901-27828883 GCA_027576455.1 Erythroxylum roigii
GCTTGAATCGTGGCTAGATTTAGGGTTTTTCGTGAGGGTCAAGGAGTTTAGGAAGCTCGTTTATGTTCTTGTGCTTCAATTCCGATTCGACTGTTGGGCTTCGGGAACGGGGCCCAACAGTGTACATATCAAGAATGATCCATTTTCACAACAAACTGAAGATGTTAAATATTCCTCTTCCTAATGTCTTCATAGTTCACCAGACTCTAAACACACTCCCTCCAGTGTTTAATAATCTGGTAATGACATATTATTCGTTGGATGAGAAATGGGATTTCAATGATTTAATTGCCCATTGCGTTGCTGAGGAGGAGAAACTCAAGCTTGCTACTCCTATAGCCCTAGATGTAATTAAAGGGAAGGCAAAGATGAAGCCCTTTAAGATCAAAAGTAGAAAGTCTAAATCTTCTCTACATGCTGATGTTGAACAATCCAGTGCTGGTAAAGGTCATGCGGACATAAAGAAGCCAGCAATATGAGGCCTAGAAAGAAAGACTGAGACCATCAGGTAACTCCTTGACTTATCAATTTATGAATCTAATTTGTGATAGTCGCATTAAGTTCTTGGTGGCTATATAGTACATCTCATCATGATGCTTCTACAATGCAAGGTTTCATATCCAGGATAGAGTCAAATAAAGGAAAGGAGAAACTGATGGTTCACAGCAATGAAGAAGAGGAAGTAATATCTATAGAGGATATATGTACTAAACCTTGCTGTAAGGTTCGTTTTGGTTTTTACACGATGCATTTTATATTTGATCTTTGTTTCAAGTTTGTACAAAGAAAGTTAACATTTTGTATTAATGCTTATGTTGTACAGTTGTTGTTTAATGCAAAACATAATGGTATAACTTTCTTGTCATATGGTTTGTATAGAATGTGTCGTACCCCGAATTAGATATATGCTTCTTCGTATCTTGTTGAATAAGTCATGAAAGAACCCTGATGAATGATAAGTCATACATGGTGTGGTATAAAAGTTTAATCCACATTTTCAGAGTTAGGGTTAAGAGATTGAATAAGGAAAGCATTCTCTCGATTCTAGATTATGATGATTTGGGAACATGTGCTGACTGTTGCAGGGGTAAGTTGACTAAAATAAGGATAAAGAGGTCAACTTGTGTTTCTGACTTATTGAGTCTAATACATACGGATATCAATAGACCTTATATAGTTGCATTGTGTAATTCTAGATGTATTCTAACATTTGTTGATGATTGTTCCCATTACAAGTTATGTGTTCTTGGTTAAAGATTGAAGGTTGAGAACCAATTGGGAAAATCCATCCAAATAGTCAGATTTGATCGCGGGGGAGAGTATCATGGCAAACATGGTGTTTCAGGACATGAATAAGTCCATTTTCAGATATATAGAATTAGTTAGAATAATGACTTAATTCACTATGTCGGGTAGTCCTAAGCAAAATAGTATGTTGCCTAAAGGCTTAACAGCACCCTAAAGGACTTGAAGAAGTCAATGCATAACAGAACTAATCTACCTGATTATCCAGAAGTGTCAAAACCCAGCCTTGCACACATTTGTGTATGGGGCTGCTCTACTGAGGTAATATCATCCTTATAAAGACAAATTGCATGCTCATTTCGCTCATTATTTAGTAAGATGTCTTGACCACTCGAAAAGCTACAAATTTTACTGTAGAGAAGGAGGGGCTAGAATAGTAGAATAAAAAACAGCTAAGTTTCTGGAATACGATGTCTACAATGATGGAGGGCCCTTTAACCCTTCAAATGATAGCAGGAAGGATAATATAATTATTATGTACCTGCTACTAATACAGTTAGATCCGATGGATCTAAGTTGTTGTATCGTGCCTGTACAGGGACAATAACTCATACTTGTATACACAGAGATACTTGGGGGTAAAAGATCTAATGCAGTTGTGTAGATCTGCTAGAGTGAGACGACCTGCTATCTCATCTTATTACATAGTCTATTAATTGAAAAGTTCTATGATACTAAACATGTTACGAATCCAGTTACTTTTACAAAAGTTGTTTCTAGACTCAATGCAAATTTGTGGTGGGATTCAATGAATGATGAGATACAATCCATGAAACATAGTAAGTTCTAGGAGCTAGTTGATTTGTAGCAAAACTGCGAACTCGTAAGTTGTAAATAAGTTTTAAGACCTAAAGGATTTCAGGATAAAGTTCAGCAGTTTATAGACTCGCTCAGTTGCCTGATGGTTCACTCAGGAAGGTTGACTTAATGTTATCTTTTCTTTTATATCCTCGTAGGATATATTTTGAGTGATTATGACAATTGTAACTCGTGATAATATAGAGTTACATCAGATAACTGTCAAAACCGCTCTCCTGAATAAAGACCCTTATAAAGAGGTCTATATGTGGTACAACCTGAAGGATTTTAGGATCCAAATAAAACTAACATAGTTTACACATTAAGCAGATCAATATATGATTTACATTAAACCTCTCGAAAGTGATACTTTACATGTGATGAGGTTTTGGCCTTTTTTAGTTTCATGGAAAATAAAGTTAAAAAAGATGTGTGTATGATAAAGTCAAGGGGAGCAAAGTTATCTTCATATTATTGCACATAGATGATACATTGCTCACATCAGATTAGTTGACCACGTTACATAAGGATAAACAGCTTTTAGCCAACCATTTCTAGCGAAGCATCTTTTATCCTAGGTATTCAGATTCATCAGGCCTCTCACAAAGTGTATACATTGAGTATATGTTACAAAGGTTTAATACGGTTAATTGTAAACCTATTGTAACACCAATCTCTCATAGTGAAAGATTATCTTTGGCAAAGTGTCTGAAGAATAAAGTAAAGAGAGAAGATATGAAGAATGTTCTGTATTTTAATATGGTCGATAGCCTGATGTATGCTTGGGTATATACTAGGCGAGACATTGCATTTACTGTTAAACTATTTAGTGAATATCTAGTTAACCTAGGTATAAACCATTGAAATGCAATCAAACGAGTGTTGAGATATTTAAGGGAACTAAAGATTATATGTTGACATATAGAAAAGTCAATAGTTTAAATCTCGTAGGAAATCCATATTCAAATTTAAGCTATATGTCCAGATGATCGAAAGTACACTTAAGGTTACATTTATATATTTATAGATGGTACAATGTCGTGGAAGAGTGTCAAGTGGACACGGGTGACTTCTTCGACTATGCATGCAAAGTGCATACTACAAGGCTACTTTACAAAAGATTTAGCTCAGAAACTGAATTTCTAAGTTATTTATAGTTAATTCAGTGGCTAGACTCATTTGATTGTACTGTGATAATCTTGCTACTATGTTGTTTAATAACAACAAAGAATATTACAGGATCTTAGCATTTAGAGGTCAAATATTTGACCATAAAAAATTTGATACAAAAAAGGTGATATTAAGGTTTGGATCATTTAAAGACTGAGAAAATGTTAGCTGATCCTTTAACTAAAGGACTTCGTCCACTTGTGATTGTGAGACAACTATACAATATGGATGTTTTGAAGTCCTTAGACACTGTTAGTTAGGGGATCATTAGGTTTGCTCTATATACATTTTGTATGTTTATACATTTGATGTATTTTGATGGTATACTGGTTTAATAAAGATGATCATCGTTTATCCTCAATAATACGTGTTATCATACATTGTCATAGTACATATGAAAGTCTTAAGATTTGTGTCAATCTTAAGCATTTAAAGGTCATTGGGCATATATACATAAATTGACCTTGAGCCTATGCCATTTAGACGCATACAATATTATACGAATATCCATGAATTTTGACATGACATTGGGGGATATAAGTTTTCAATCTCATAAAGGTTTTCTACTGCAATTTAGCATTCGGTAAGAAGACATAAAGGTTTTCTCTAATGCAGTTTAGCATTTGATAAGAGCAAACAAGTTTTCTCTAATATTGTTTAGCATTCGGTAAGAGAAAACATGATTTCTCTAATGCAGTTTAACATATATGGTTTAGCATAAAGTTGGAGAAATCGAGACCTACAAACGAAGGTGGTGTCTTAGTTTGTCACACTCCATTTTCCCATTCATCTTAGTGAAGTATTAGATATGCGAGATTTTATTGGATCTGTATCACACATGACACATGCATTTGATGCTTTTCGGTATCGAAAGCCTTGCAGGACAGAATGATGGACTTTCGTTATCTTTGAATCAAATATTTTCTTTTTAAGCTTAGTCGACTAATAAAGTAGTGTAGCTTAACTGAGTTTTTTAAAATGTTTTCAACTTAATTCAATACCGCAATTAAGTATTGTCCAAGGGGAAGAATGTTGGATAATTTTTACTTTTCCCATAAAGTTGGACAACATTTAATTGCAATTTTCAATTTTTTAGTAAATTATCAATCAAGTTATATAATTTGATCCAGATAAAGATAATAAAGTGGCTCAATAAATTATCTAAATCAATGGGTCGAAGTCCGGGTGGAAAATAGATCCTGATCAGTATGGACTGGGCCTATATCGGGCTTGTGATGAGGAAGCCCAATAAGAAAGCTATATATAAAAGTTAAGGTCTCCTGTAGTTGCTCATATCATTCGTAAGAATAAGGATTCTCTAACCCGTTAAGAGAACTTACGTTTTAGTAAAATTGTAAAAAGGCTTGACCACGTCTGGATAAGCAACTGTCGTGAAGAAGATGACAGATTCACGCTCTTTTCGACTTCAAAAAGCTCGTTTAAAGTTATGGAACCGAAATCAGGTATTTTCTGCATTTCTTCGTTTATTTTCCTTTTACATTTGATTTGGGCTACGTAAGTAAGGTCCCGTTACATATTACAGGACATGCAACCATGATGGATCTCCAAGTCATGACTTTGATAGTTGTTTTTAGTGTATTAAATACCCCGACGGGTGGGAGGATCGTTCGTATGGAATAATTTGAGGTACTAGTCGAGGATGTGGCAGACAAGGTGGGTTAGCGGGAAGTGGTGGAATGGTCATGGTGGAGTGCCCACAACAAATTCAACCCAGGTCGTAGGAAAGACTATGGCAGGGATGTTTGAAGTTGTCGTAAGGCAATTTTCCAAATGGCCTAAAACTTAGGGATTTAGGTTAGTAACTTCCCATTAAGATACAACTACTCAATCTGATATTATTATGGAAATTATTAATATAGAAAAATCTCATTCATTAATTAATGACATATTGATACTTGATGGATGTATCAGATTTAAAGAAAGGCACACATAAAATTGGTCCTCTCTGTGCCCTATTATATATGTTTTAGGAACAACTTCAAACATCCATTTGAAAAGAACGTATAGAGAAAAGAATGGGAGAAGGGTAGAGAAACTAATTTTATTTCTATGTAAATAAGGTATCATGTCTTCTTCATCAAATCCAGGTTTGAAAAAAGTATTGATTTCAAGATACTTTATAATGTAGAGAAAATAAATCTCTCCTTATAAAGGAGATCTTCAATTGTAGGGCTAGAGAAGGCTAGATTTGAAGGTCTTAAAAGTGAATATTGGACAACTTTGACAGGTTCTAGATATTGGGGCATCACATCATTTAACAGGAATACATGCACAAATGCATTTTTCTGTGAGCTTACAATGCTAACTTTCCTGTTCGGTCCATCAACCTATTCTAACATATCCTGGAGCATACAGAAAAGTTTCTATGGAGTTAAAGGTAATCTAAATAATGTCTTCTTTGAAAAGTTGGAATATCCTTTCTTTACCTCATTCTGGGGGAAGGGGTGATTTTGGCGATGGAAGTGGATCCTATAGGATGGCTGGTATTCTGTTGATTGTAGGTAAGTTATTGCTTCTGTAAGCTTACTTCTCAAAGCAAAACTCTTCTCTTTTTATTTATTTTCATCAATGAAAAAAATGCTCAGACTAAAGGAACACATGGCTTACAACACCTTGTATTAGAACTTAGACATAACATGCTTCATTTTGTAAATTTTTGTCTGCAAAGTTGTTCAAAAATAGTTTACATGGTATGTCTTCAAGCACAGTCATGCAATCATCTGTCTCGATGTGCTAGCCAATATTTTGAACTATAGGATCGTCAATATGCTTTCTTCTTATTGGCACATACCCAACGATGCTTCATTTTTTGTGAGATTGTTTATATTACTCCTAGGCTAGAGTAGCTACAATTGGAAAAAGATTACAACTTTATATATTTGAATCACTTGTGAATCACCATATATGTACTATTTTACAGATAATGCGGAGGAACTTGTTAAAGTATTTACATGTGAGGGAGTTTACCCTAGAGGCTGAGTTTCATGACCCTTTTCCATCTTTTGTCTTACCTAATGTAATATGCAGGTATCTCACCATTTTATGCAGTTTAGACAATTTTATTGATTTGGAACCTGCAGATCATCCCTTTCAACTATATCATTTATTCTAATATGATGTTGTCAAGTGTGTTTTCCTGTTGAAACCCTTCTGTATGAGGAATGACATTAAGATAATTCTGATTCCTTCTTACTGTACTTAAATATTTTAATTTTCTTAAAACTTCTTTTTTTAGGTCTTAGTGACATTGATAAACAATTTAGTCCTTGGACAGAATAATCTAAACGATTTTGAAACGTAATTAGTTTAAATATTGCATATATATGTTAGGCCTCTAGCAATGACTAGACGGCTGCAATTATCCCAGCAGTAGGTTTGTTTTATTCTTTTCAATTTGGTTGTTGGTTTGAATTAATTGTTTAAGTTTCTTCTAATTGCGATATTTCATTTCCTTGTACTGTTTTATCTTTTCCTTGAAGTCCACTTCTTAATTTCTTGTTTCTTTGTAATATCTATACAGCTACTGTAATGACTGCAGAGATTTGGACCTTTCTGCCTTACTATCTGAAGAAGAGCATTCTCCATCACTTCACCATCATAAGGCTGCCCACATTGTGGAACAGCACAACGTATATTTTTTTCAAAAGTTTTTTTTGTCAAACTTCTGGAAGGTTTTTTATATATTACAATTTTAAGTTTGTCATATACCTTTTATGCAAAGAATGTCATTACCCAGAGAATGCTTTAGTTGTTGTCTCTCTTCTGATTTTTGTCCTATTTCTACAGATAATAAGGCCACAGTTGGAGGAAATTAAGCAAAGAGTGAAACCCTCAACGCCTTATTCAAGCAGAAAATACATCTTCCAGCGTGAAAGGAGACCCGTACCTAGTAGTGGAAGCCCCAAATTTGTATTTCGTTTCACTAGGTCAGATTGCTCCTTCATCGACCAGCTCTCTTTCCACCTTACGTGCCACAGGAATCAACCGGGTTTGGGTTGGCGGGTCATGGGTCTTGATGCTGTTCCTTATTTCTTCACACAGTTCTCCCATAAAGCAGCTCATGAACCACACTTCTGGAAAATGAGTGATTTGGGAAGTCACTCTCTCATACTCTTCGATATACTCATCCACTAACTTATGTTGAACTATCGATTTCAGCTGCTCTATCGGATTTCCCTCATCTTTTTCCCCACATCTGACTAGATTATATGTGTGATGTTCGGGATATAGTGGGATGTCCAGTGGGCCTCTCTAACAAAAAATATAGTACAATCGTAAAGTAAGGAACGATCATATTAGGTGACCAATTAAAATTGAAAAATGTTATTTTTATTCCTCAGTTGACTTGCAATTTGATTTCAGTGTCACAACTTAGTTACAACTCAAAATTTTTCTTATCTAGTTTACTGACAAACTTTGTGTTAGTGCGTGTGAACTGCATAAGGGGGCTATACTATTTTAAACGAGCAATTCTAGTTTGAGCCTTTAATGCGAATGGTAAAGGATTGACGGAATTGTGGCATCAACGAATGAGGCACCCATCAAGTAAAGTTATCATATTGCTTTTGAATATTAGTAGTACTAGTAGTTGCAATTTTGAGCATAAAGCATGTGATATTTATTTGTAAGTAAAACAAACTAGAGATGTGTTTCCTTTAAATGGAAAAACTTCTAAAGTATTTGAGCTTATACAAAAATTTTATCAGGTCAAAATTTTTTATGGAGCATTATATTTTCTAACCATTATTGATGATATTTCTCATGCGACATTGTTTTATTTATTGAGGGATAAAATTTAACTAGCTCAAACTCTTAGAAATTTTGTAGCCTTAGTAAAATGTCAGTTTAACAAGGATGTTAAAATTGTAATAAGTGATAATGGGATTGAGTTTAAATATTTAGAAGGATACCTTGTTGAAAAGGGGATTATATACCAAACATCTTGTGTGGGCACATCTTAACAGAATGGATATGTGGAGCAAAAACATCATCTATCTTAAATGTTGTCAAGGCCTTGTGATTTCAAGCAAATCTCCTTATTAAATTTTAGGACGAATGTGTTTTAATTGTAGGTTTTAATTAATCAAACTCCCTTTATAATGTTGGGTGGTGAGACTCTATATGAGGTTCTTTTTTGGTAAACCTCCTTTGTAACATCCCGCTATCAGCGGAGAGGTTGAAATAGTAAATAGGAGTGATCAATGAGAGTTTAGAAATGCATTTGCATGCTTGCATAATGTGTCATGCACACACATGTGACGAGTGACATTTTTGCACATGAAAATATTGTACATGCATTCAATTGGCATTCCCGGTATAATTGGTAATAAATGTGATTGTTTTGAGAATTTGGGGTTATTGATGTTGAAAATTGATTTGGAAAGTGAAATTGTTGATTTGGAATTTTTGGAGAATTTTAGAAATTTTTTCTGAAATTTTTGGGGGTAATTTTTGGACTAAGAAAACTGTCAAGTGGCAGACAAATTGATCAATGGTAGTAGAATTTACTGTTAATTGACAATGGAATTTTTGATACATGGCTTTGGGAATTATTGACAAGTGTTATTCATTGAAAATTGGGTTTACATGGATTGGTTTATAAGAGACATGAATGAAAATTGGACATATGTCACTTGCCAAGCCATGCCTTTTGCCCACCCTTTATTTAATGTTTGGTGCCCACTCTTTGCTCTCCCACGACACTTATCTTTCAAACACCCTTTGGAGCTTTGTTTTTGAGTTTTCTCCTCCCAATTTCGTGGCTTTCTCTCCCTCTCTTCATCTCCTTCATGATTTGGTGATTTACCTACTTGAAACCTTGCTCCATCTTTCACTTACTACTTCCATCTTGTTGTTTCTTCAAGTGCCATAAGAAAAACCTAGCTTGACCTCTTTGAAGATGAAGAACATGTGATGCATGGGAATTAGGGTTTAGTGAGAGTTGGAAGAGTTTGAAGCTTAATCAAGCAAGTTTTGCTTCTAATGTCATAGGCATGGTTAATTAAAACTAAAATGATGATTAACTTGAGTTGTGATATTTTGATATGGCAAGGTTTGTGTTTGTGTTGTAAATGATGAGGAATTATGTGCATATCTTGTTTTTGTATGTGTAGGATGAGTGAGAATGCATGTAAGAGTATATAGAGGTTTAGAGATTGACTGATTTTCAAAGGAATGGTTGGATGAGTGTAGAAATTGTGTATGAATGGATATATAGGTATATACTCTGTTTTTGGTTAATGCTAAATTATAGATCATGAATTGTATGTGAGTGGTTTATTGAGTTGAATTAGGTAGAGAGTGATGAGGAATTGTAATTAAAAAGATGATCTGGGTATAAGATGGTATAAGATGAGTTAGATGTTAAGATTGAATGTTTGAAAATCTGGAAAATTTGCAGTAATATGATGTTGAGTATGCTGCAATTTATTGGCCATAACTGTTTCTATGGTTTGCTCAATTGAAATGATTTTTTGTTTGAATGAAACTAGAGACATTTGGCTCCATTTCTTGTGAAGACTTTGAAGTTAAATTTTGTCTTTAAGAGTCCCAAATCATGACTTGAAGTTAGGAAATTAAGTGCAGCAAAAGTTGTGGATGAATGTGTATGCATGTGTTCTATTTTGGGTGGTTATGACCAATTAGAGAATATGAATGGAGTATGGATGATTGTGAGCTAAACTTGAGATGTTATAAAGTGGTTTTGTGTTAAATAAATGAATTTGAAAAGATTATGGATGTATTTGATGATAGGATGAATGTAGGAAGCTTGGAAGAGGTTTTAGAGAATGGATGTGGGACGTATATCCGTTAAACAGACATGGGAGTCCGTTTAACGGACCTTCTCGAGTGTAAAAACACCCTTGGGACATTGTATGTTGGAAGTCCGTTTAACGGACCTTCTCGGGTGAATTGAGGCTATTTGGTCGATTCATGTCCGTTAAACGGACATGCACATGCAGGTCCGTTTAACGGACCTTCTCGGGATAACTTTGGAAATCGTAATTTTTGAGCATCTTAGAGGCAGAATCTCTCTTTTTTGTCTTCAGTAAAGTTGTAGATCTCGAAGTCCTCTTTCAAATGGTCTAAAAATGAAAGGAATCTGAAATTTGTGAAAAAAGTTATGGCATTCGCGCCAAACTAGGTTCAACGTGATTGAGGTCTTAAACTTGGTTTCTTCTTTTGACCATAACTCACTCCCTAGACCTCCAAATGACTTGGTTCTTAAAGCAATAAGTTCCTAACACATTTTTCTACATCTCCATAAAAATTTGTGTCAATTGGTATTGAATTGAATGAGATTGATCAAAAGAAAGTATGGGAGTCTGTTGGAATAGTGTCAATGGGATTAGTTTTACTGAGCATAGTTCAATGTTTTGATCATAATTGGACCTATAGAACTCCAAACGAGGTGATTGTTCTTTTGGAGTAAATTAGAGAAATGAGGTTACAAATCATATGAAGAAGCTAAATCTTGATTCAATCCCTAAGATGTTCAAAGTCTTGATGGAAGTTGGGTATAGTGCATAATAATAGTCTAAAAATGTTTGAGGCATAATTTCCTATTTACTGAACCAAATTGAGTGATTTTGGTGTCAATGGAATCGTAAGACATAGAGGAACACTTTTCTAGAAGAGAGTATGACCAAATTATATCAGTTTCACCTTCTGAGTGAATATGAATAGTA
>JANZXV010000006.1:27914435-27924630 GCA_027576455.1 Erythroxylum roigii
AGAGAGACGACCCGAGGTTCAGCTTGCTGCAATCTTGGAATTTAATTATTTTGACCGATTTCCAAGGTCGATTTTCGGATCGAACGACAGAGCCACGATCAGGGCCCCTCGCAGTCTAATGGAAATTGATGGGGAGAACATGAAACCTTCCTATGTTAGTTTGTTTAGTCTGAATCGGGATATGTCAAAGGGTCAGCCATTGACGTTTGTTCCGGTGGCTGAAAAGGTTATCTTAGTCGATGATGATGTTAATAGTGCTGATGAAACCTGGGGCTACTGCTTAGTTGGTTGCCTTATTGGTCGGTTTCCTGGGCTTAAAGCAATTGAGGGCCTTGTGAACACATGGATGGTCCCTTACAAGGTGCTCCCCCATAACCGAGGAGGGCTGGTCTTTCAATTTGAAACTGATGAAGACAGAACTACAATCCTTGCTGGTGGACCATATGTGATACAGAAGAGAACCCTCCTGTTGAAGAAGCTCAAACCTGGATTTGCGTTTGATTATAAGGAATTCATTGAGCTTCCTATCTGGATTCAACTACCAAACTTGCCTTTGGATCTTTGGAATGATAAAGCCCTGTCCAAGCTCGGCTCTAGAGTGGGCAGACCTCTTTGTACTGACATGATCACTAGCCATAAAATTCGCATTGGGTTTGCACGGTTGTTAGTGGAAATTAATGTGGCAAATGAACCTGTCACCAGTTTTGATGTTCAGCTGCCACGGGGTCCTGGCTATACACAAGAGGTGATTTATGAATCCTTTCCTCCCTATTGCTGGCGTTGTAAGCGCTTTGACCACTCTCCTTTTGGTTGCAAAAGCAATGCTACTAATAAGCAGCCTCCAACCTCTAGTGCTACTGCGGTAACTTCAGCTACACCAGATAAGAGGAAGCAGCTGAAGGAGGGCGGGTCGGGTCCTATCGGCACTATGGAACCTCAGCATGGGAAAGAAGTCTTGTCTAATTCCAGTTGAGGGGTAGAACACTCTACTCAACCAGCAACTGACTCAGTACCTCAAGCTCTTAGGGGTTCAGTCATGGGTGGGCAGCTCCTACAGGATCTGGCTAGTCAGACATTGCCTGTCCCGAATGTTGACTCATGGTAGACGGTTAAGCTCCGAAAACCTCTTAGTAAAGGCAAGGCAATTGTAGTACATTCAACTAGTGAGGGGGTGATCAATGCTACGGGAAGTCAACCCGTAAGCTCCCGGTTGGAAGTCGAAATGCCTAGTAAGGATAGCTCAAAAATAGTAGGTAGAGGGTGACCTCCCCCATCTACTAGATGAAGATTCTAGCGTGAAATGTTCGAGGCCTAAACCAGGCCTCGAAACAAGGCAGTGTTGCCACCTTTCTTCGGCAACACCATTGCTCTCTTACTTGCCTCCTGGAGATAAAGTTAACTGATGATAACCTGTCACGAATGGTTACTCGATGTCTTGGAGGATGGGAGTATAATCACAACTTTGACTATATCATTGGTGGTCGTATTTGTGTTGTTTGGAATCCGAGTGCTTGTCATTGCCGCATTGTAGCGCGTGGTGAGCAATTCATCATATGAATGTACAATGTTCCACTACCCAGCTTTCCTTTGCAGTTACTGTGATGTATGGGCCGTACTCAGTCCCACAATGACGATCCTTATGGCAGCATTTACAGGCTACTTATGGTACTACTAGGAGGCCATGGATGATTCTGGGTGATTTTAACTGTGTATGTCATGCCTCGAAGCGACTTGGTTGTCAACCCCCGACAGCTTACTTACTGAAGGATCTACTTGATTTTCGTATTCAAGCGGGATTGGAGGATGCTCCAAGCTGTGGGGAATTCTACACGTAGAATAGGAATCAGCTGTGGGTGAAACTTGATCGAGTTTTATTAAATCAGCGTGGGCTGACCTGGTAGTGGATTGCTCGGCTCACTTTATAGACATGCGGGTTGAATCGGACCATTGTCCTATTATGGTTGAATTTAATCAATTGGAGATAACTGGCAATCGACCTTATAAATTTTTTAATATGTGGATGCAACATCCCCTGTTTAATGACATAGTGGACCTTGGATGGGAGTTTCAGGTAGAAGGATCGGCTCAGTTTGTTTTATGCAAAAAGCTAAAAGTGTTGAAGGGGGCTCTGAAACTCTTAAATGCCACTACTTATAGCGGTATTTCGGATAAGGCAAAATGTGCCCAAGAACAATTTCAGCGTGCCTATCAGCTCTCTTTAGCTGCACCTGTTGATGTCAACTTGAGTGTGGAGGCACAGACCAAATGAAAACAAGCAGTTTTTCTGTTAGAGACCGAGAGAGCATTCTATAGTCAGAAGGCGAAACGCACATACCTTATGGGGGCTGATAAAAGTAGCAAGTATTTCCATTCTGTGGTGCGAAAGCGAGGAAAGCAAAACACTATATCACATCTTATAAGAGCGGATGGGAGTCCTACTACGTCCATGACTGAAGTAGTAACTTGTTGTCTCAATTTTTATCATGACCTTTTTGGCACCTCCAGGCCGACGGACGCACTTGATTCCCATATAGTCACTTCGGGTCCAACTTTAGATGAGCCTGCCAAACTCGGGTTGGTGACTCCTATTCGGACAGAGGAAATCAAGAAGGCCTTATTCGATACAGAGGAAATCTGCATTCTTTAAGCGCAATTGGGAAAGTGTTGGGCCTAGCCTCATTGTAGCTGTACAAGAATTCTTCTCATCAGGTAGACTTTTGAAACAAATTAGTCACTGTATCCTCACCTTGATATCGAAGAAGACCACTGTCCTTAAGGTGACGGATTTTAGGCCCATTGCATGCCTAAATGTGACCTATAAAGTGATTACTAAGGTGTTAAATAAACGAATGCTCACGGTGCTAAAGACTATAGTTGACCCAGCACAAGGGGCCTTTATCCCTGGTCAACACATGATGGATAATGTGTTCCTTGCCCAGGAGTTGGTTCGAGGATATACACGCAAACACATTTCCCCTAGATGTATGATTAAAGTAGACATCACCAAAGCATTTGATACGGTGGAGTGGCAATTCCTCCAGAATACGTTGGGTGGTCTGGGTTTCCCCTCCTAATTTATTGCCTGGGTTATGGAGTGTGTCCAGTCTGCTTCATATTCGGTTTCGATCAATGGGACCATGCATGGATGGTTCAAAGGACGACGGGGGTTACGACAGGGCTACCCTATGTGCCCTACGCTATTCTTACTTAGTTGGAATACCTGTCACAGCTACTGAATAATAAAACCCGTCATCCCTCGTTTCGGTATCATCTGCGTTGCAAAAAGCTGGGTATTACCCACTTTGCATTTGCAGATGACCTCATGCTCTTTTCTAGGGGGGATCAAACATCAATCGGTGTTCTTGTGGGGGAGCTACATGAATTGGCGATGGTTTCTGGTTTACATGTGAGTGTGCAGAAATCTAATATTTATTTAGCAGGTGTGGAGGGTTATGAGAGGGATCTCCTTCAGCAAATTGCGGGGTATCCACTTGGTGAATTCCCTGTGCGCTACCTTGGTGTCCCACTTGCTGCATTGAGAGTCTCAGTTGCTCAGTTCTCAGTATTACTTAAGGCAGTGGAAACTTTCTTGATGGCTTGGAAAGGGAAGTCACTATCCTTTGCTGGTCATCTTGAGCTCATTAACTCAGTCATCTAAGGAGTGCTAGCATTTCGATTACAAGCATTTCCTGTTCCCATAACTATACTGAATCGGATCCAGTCTATCTGTAGGCTTTTTCTATAGGGAGGAAGACATTTTCGAGTGGCGTGGGACACCATTTGTCATCCGAAAGGAGAAGGAGGGTTAGGATTAAAGAATTGCAAAATCTGAAATAATGCTATACTTGCCAAGGTTCTTTGGAATATTTAAGCCAAAGAAGACTCCTTATGGGTGCAATGGATCCATGAAGTTTACCTGAGGGGAACCTCTGTATGGGAACTGAAGAAGCTAGCACTAATTCGAGATCAATTGGTGAGCAAGATGGGAGGGCCTACGGAGGTAGTGCGCGATTTGCAACGACTATTTGTGAATGGTGAGTTATCATCACAAAAGATTTACAATCTTTTAAGACCTTCGAATGCTCGCAAACCCTGGATGTCTTTTATATGGCGGAATTATATCCCTCCTAAATTTTCCTTTATCACCTGGCTCAGTCTTTGGAATCGATTGCCTACGAAAGATAACCTCAAATTCTTGGATATTGATAGAACATGTGTTTTCTGCCATGTTGAATTTGAAACTGCTGATCGCTTATTCTTCAAATGTGCTTATACTGGAGCCATATGGCGTGCTATTAGATTGTGGCTTGGGTTGACCCGTTTGATGTCTTCCCTAAGGGTCGTTCTGTAGATTCGGAAGGAGTGTACTGGGGCGGGTTTGAAAAGCAAGCCTGCTAGATTGGGTCTTATGTGCACAACATATATGATATGGAAGACCTGTAATTTGATCCAGATGGAGTCTGCCTCCATTCCTAGGTCGGAGGTAATCCAGAGAGTATAAACCATCATGTACAACATTTTATATCGATTATATCCTCCTGACTGTATTACTTTTTGATTTTTGGTTACATGGCCCTACGTCAGTAGAATTTGTTTTAACTTGCTATGGTGTCTAGGGGTACATTGTATGTAATTTGTATGTGATGTTGGTTGTATATGGATACTGGATCATGCTTGGGATGCTCTGTGTTGTGGGGCTTGTGCTAATGGGGTGTACTGGGACTGAGAAGGCTGTGGGGTGTATATTCTAGTACATTTGTTCGTAGGTTGGATGATGCTCCTCTTGGCTTGCCCTTGGTACGACATACTCGGCTTCCTCATGCATGTGATATCCGTGTGTCTCCAGATGCCCGGGGAAGCTTCACAGCCGTACCTTCCTGGAGACACAATACCTGTGTTGTGTGCAGGTATTGGTTCCGTTAGATATACTGTTGTAGGGTTGACGACGGAGATGGTTCGATTATGCTTAGGTGATCAATTGTTGCTTGGTTGGTTTGCATAAAGGGTATCTTTGTAGGGCTAAGTCTTTGACCCCTGTATAGCCTCTCTCTAGTTGCTATAGGATGTGGTGCTTGGTTTGGTGAAGCTTGTGAATTATGGCCTTCTTCTTATCTATGATTACTGCTTGTATTAGGGTGGTGGTTTCTTTTGTAGCTTCATTAAACAACGGAGTCCATCTTATTCGTAGGGTGGAATGGGATTACGTGAATCTTTGGTTTTTGGGTATAGTAGTGTGATCGTTCTTCTTTTGGAAGGCGACAGTGGAGAGCACATTGACTTGGGGTATGCCCCAATGATTTTTGTACATTCATTCTTTTGTGCAATATATATATTTACATTGCATCAAAAAGAATTCATTAATCAATCCACTATCAGAACCTATGTATATAAATCTTACATCTTTTCCATTCATGGTTGTTTTTCTTCTATAGTGTTTTTGACCTTTTTGTTTATCTCATTTTCCTAGTTTGTCATTTTTCATCCATGCCTAGTTTGTCATGAGTGACCTATTTATGAATTTGAAGTTGTTCAAGTCAAAAGCTTTAAAAAGTTACAACCTTTTAGTGATGCAATGCATAATTAGAAATCACAACCATATGTGTGGGTTGTTGTTGTTTCCAAATTGTTTCGATGTGTTTTTTATAAGTAACATTAATAACCTCACACATAAATCTTTAATAATAATTTTTATACCTTGTTGTGATAATATTGAATGCTCATATACGACTATTGAAAGCCCATGCATAACTACCACAACAAAACAAAAAAGAGGAAATAGAGAAAAAATATATGGCATTATGAGAGGAACTACGCAACTAGTACTAGACTCCTATGTTTTTTATATTCTCAAAGGCTTTGTCTTTATGAGAAAAGAAAATTTTTCTGGAGAGGATTGATGGAGTTGGAATTTAAAGGGAGAAAGACGGTGTAATAAATAAGAGAAGAGAATGAGGGTATAGATTTGGTGGGGTTATAAATGCAACATAAACACATAGAATAAAAGTTTCCATAACATATTATTTAGTTTAAGAACCAAACAAACACTATAGAATGAAATAAAAAAGGAAGTCTACATTTTATTTTGTAACTTTTATAGTAGCTCAAGCTAGTGCTTTGGTAGAAAAGAATAGTAAAAGAGATTGAGGATATGATGTTTTCTTATCTTTGTTACTTTTTCTTTCTTTCTCTTAGTTGATATCTTACAATTTTTGTGCTGAGTTATCGATGGATTTTAATGAGACTTTGAGAAAAATTTGGAACAAGTCTAGATGAGCCTAAGTAAAACTAAGGCAGGATATCTCAACCTAAAACTTTAAGATAATAGGTGATGAGTCTTATCCTAGTATATAAGGCCCTTCATCTTTGTGTTTATTTCCAATGTAGGATTATCCCACTTGTAAATTTTCAATATCTCTTCCTTATAAGTGGATATATTAATACTGGATTAACCCCTCTCAACCCATGTTAATGCAAGGTCATTTGAGTGACTCTATGGATCACTATTCTTCTGACCCAAATCCATGAATCTCTATTCATTGAGCTTTTCTAACCTAACTCTAATAACATTAATAGATTTTGAGAGGGCTTTGGGAAAAATTAGACCAAGTCCAAATGAGTCATATACAACTAGGACATTACATCTTAACTTAAAACCTTAAAGCAATAAGTTATGAATCATATCTTAGTATACAATACACTTCATCTTTATGTTTCTTTCCAATATGGGATTATCCCACTTGTAAATTTTCATCATTTTAATAATGATTTGGTTTCTCAGTTATTGGTTGTTAGTTTATTTTCTAAATTAATTAGGGATAAGAAATATTAGACTCCTGGTGTTTAATTAATGACAAAAAGAATAAATTTGTCCCTTTGATAAGTATTGACTGATTTATTTGCTTCTCATGATTGTACTAGTAAAATATGTTTTTTTTTTATATTACTACACGTTTTAATAGAGAATTTTGGTGGTAAAAGAATAGCCTAGTCCCCTATAAGGGAAAGTTGTCAAATGATATAAGTTGTACAATGATGTGTTAATATTATTGATGTTGAAACCACTTAGTCAATGTAAGTTGCAGTATTCAACTTGAAAATAAGAATGTAATCCTAAATTATCAATCTCAATTATTTAGGAATTTTTATGAACAACATGAGATGATTCTTTGCAAACTTTCCTTTATTCTTACATTATATTTGTAAAATGATAGCAAGCTTACATGCAAGTTCCATTTTGAAATAAAGATAATGAAGTTTGTAATGAAATTTATTCACTAATATCGTATTTTTTATTTTTCTATTGTCACTTATATGCAATTACTTCTAGTGATGGAAGCTTTAAATAATATGAACGATTCTAGTGATTGACGAATATAAATAACTTTCTCAAGTAAACAATAATCGATTACAACTCCTTCATTAGTAAAGTTAATGCTACATTTAAACGTAGGAAAAATCTATTTAAGGTAAAATACATTAAAAAATTTTACTCGTATACACTTTTTATCATTGTAGGTGCATAAAGTGGTTAACATATTCAAGAAAAATGATGCAAGGATTTTTATACTTCTGTCATATTTTTTAAGATACAACTACAATTGGTTTGCAAGCATGTTCACCAATTATATATGTATCGAGTAATACAAAAGAGAAATATAGAATTGATGGTGATAAGGCTTATGCATTCAACGAAAAAATAGATCAAGTTGCAAATTCTTCTTTTAAAAGAAATATCTTAAGAAGAAGAAGGCAAAGATGGCATACTCTAACATTATAGAAAAGATCTTGATTACAATTGGTGAACAATCAAAAAGAAAAAATGATTTACTTAAGAAAAAACTAGCCTTAATGACATACACTATAGATGATGGATTTAAAACTTCATCAGTTAGCTAAGGGACTAATATAATGATGGAATGTTTAAATTGCTTATATAATTTAGGTGTCGAGGGTGTGCATTATGGAAAAATAGTAAAGGCTTTACATGATTCTCGACTTTTTTAGGGAGATTTTTGTGAAGATATAAAATGCGAAGAAGATAAATTTGATTATATATCTTTAGTTATTTTTTTTATGTTATTGCATATTAGCGTCTTATTGGGTTAAGCATGTTTATATTAAGAACTATTCTATGGTTTAAACATCTTATCATATTTTTTGTATGAATATTTGATGTGAACCTTTTGATATAATGTTTTATATGAACTTTTTAAATTTATGTTAAATATTATGATGTGTCATAATTGTTTTAGCATTTATATTTAAATATCTTTATTGATTATTAATGTTGATATTGTAGATACGCACTCTCTTTATCGAATTTTGAATCAAATTCAAATGATGAACTAATGAATGTAGTTATTATTTCTCTAGTTAAAAAAGAGAATGAATATTTTTATTTACATAAGCAACCATGTAAAATCTTTGGTCTATCAGATCATGATTGGATATTTGAGCTTTTGAATGAAAATTGTACAAAGATCTGTGAGAACTTAAAAATGAATAAGATATCTTCTTAAGCTTATGTATTAAATTGAAGACTTTAAGAGGCTCAAAGCTAATAAATCATTTGACTATAGAGGAACAAATTGCAATTTTCTTAATAACTATAAGGTATAGTGAGACAACCAGGGTCGATGAAGAGCGCTTTAAACATTCAACATAGACAATTTCAAAGTATTTTCATAAAGTACTATATGCATTTAATCATATTACAAAATGTCATTACTTCGTCATCCTTTGCCAATATGCCTTCTAAAATTTAACATAATTCAAAATATTTTCCATATTTTCATATCTATTCATATATTTAATTATTATTTTTATTATATCATTATATTCAATTAACTATTTTAATAATACAAATTTTTTAGGATTTCATTGGAGCAATAGATGGTACACATATTGATGCATGTGCTCCAACCAAGAAACAAATACCATATAGAGGTAAAAGAATTGATCCAACCTTAAATATTACATGTTGTTGCTCAATTGGCTTGCATTTCACATGTGTAATGCTTGGATGGGAAGGTGTTGCAAATGACTTTTAAGTTCTTCTAGAAACAGTAACAAGTCCAACAAACCAGTTTCTTATGCCTTCACTAGATATTATATTATTTTAAATAAATAAAGTAATTACAATTAATTTTTGATAGCTTTATGCTAATATCATGTTCTTTATATATTAAGTAAGTTTTACTTAATTGATTTGTGCTACACTAATATGCTTGAATTTTGTTTTACCATATCAAGGTGAGAGATGTCATTTACAAGATTATATAGGTAGAGGAAGAACTCAAGGTCTACAAGAATTGTTTAACTATAGGCATTCTTCACTAAGAAATGTTATATAAAGATTTTTTGACATTATAAAATTAGGATTTCCTATACTTTTAAACATGTCGAGTCATGATATGAAAAAAATAGAAAAACATTATTTTTACTTATTATATACATTTGCATATTTGTAATTAAGTAAAGTATAGCTCAATTACAATAAAAATAAAGAATCTAATAATGAATTAACCTTAAAAGACAAAACTAGCCATAATCTATAAGGTTTTTCTTTCAACTTTTCGTGAACTACAGCTCTTGAAATTAATCTAGCATACACATCTAGTGGATCTCTTGATTGGCTAGTCAAGTCCACATCATTCCTCCATTGCTCAAAAGGATTTGTCTCCGAATCTTCAAATTTGGTTAGGAAGATGCTTTCACTAGATCCATAAGAGAAAATGTTGGGACCCGATCTCAAAACCGAATCCCAACCGGAAAACGAAATTCGAACCCGGAAGTGGGCCGAAGCGAAAAACATAAGGCGAAACGAATCCGATTGGATTGGGAAAATGAAAGTCCGACATCCGGAACAAAGATTAATCGGGAAACGATGCGAGACGCGTTGGAAATCCTAGACTGATCCACACCGAAAACCGGTATGAATTTTTTTTTTCATTCTTATTCATTCCTTCCTCTTAATACGAAACCATTTCCAATTTCCCTTTTGGGAATTATACACAATCAAACTCAATTCATAAATTTCTTCTAAATCAATTTATCCATATCCCAAATTTTCATCTTTTAACTTAAAACTCATCTTAACAAAACTAATCTCTTAATTATATTCTTATTCTTATTCCGCCATAACCCGATTTTCTCGAAAATCGGGCAGCATAACGGCTGTATTTTGACAGCCCAA
>JANZXV010000006.1:27959974-27998946 GCA_027576455.1 Erythroxylum roigii
TATACTTAACTTTGTTCCTCGATACAAACTCTTATTATAATACTTATAAAGTTACGAAATTTTATTATTCTTACTGTATGATATTTTGACGTACTTATTCTATTTGATATGACTTAAATTATAACATTTTAAATATTTTGCATTATTTTAGTTTTATATTTGTAAGATAACTAAATAATTTTTTGTTTTAATTGTGGTTATTGTTTATATGTAAAATTTGTAACAAATAATATTAATAGAAATAAAGAGATAGTTGTTATTTTAAATTTATACTCTTATAATTTCCGGAGATATGATTGATGCAAAATTAAAAAATATGCAGTATAATATATTAAAGGATTATTTTGTAATTTCAAAAAATTATCTGAAATAGTACTCAGTATTAATCGATACTAATATCGTACTGTACTAGAAATATATTCGATACCGATATTACTACCGATATTGTATTCATAATATTGGGTTATATTTTGGTTGTGAAACAAAAATTATAAATAAAACAAACATCAATGTATCATGGGCATCTTAAATAGATCACATTTCGGAATTCAATCCTTCCAATAACATCATTCAAACATCAATGTATCGACATTAATGAGCTCAGGATAGATGTTATGATGGAAAATCTGTTTCCTCTGTATAAAAGATAGCAACTCCTATCATCTATAAATTTTCTGGGCATTCTACAACTTCGAAGGAAGCTGTAAAGCCACCTGTGTATGGGTAAGAAAATAAACTAAATCCAGTTTTCAGGATTCTTCAAAGATAACTTAGGTTCCTATGATGATTTCCTATACTGTGGACTAACCATCTAATCCAAACCTCACTTTCTCTACTTTCTATACCGCCTCCGTTTATACACCAAAATCACCTTATTCTTTGTTACTTCTGCTTTATCACTTCTTGCAGAAACTTCAACATGGTTTTCCTCGGAGATGTTTTCACATTTTACCAATTCTTCATCCTCCAACTTTTTGCAATCCCCATAATGAGATTCTTCCTCAGCTTTATCAGTAGTCTTTATCGTTTCTTCCACCTCAACTTCTGTTAGTACCTGAAGTAGTTCCATAGGCGTAGATGCTGGATCAAGCTCCCAACAACCCTGTGGAGCATTGTGGCCCTCCTGACCTGTTAGCAAGTATGAGGGGACCATGTGAGAAAACCGAAACATCTCTTCTTTTGGAATTGTTCTGATTCTAGTGAGGTCAGAATGCTTGCGAAACACTGCCTTGTAACCCACAACTTTAATGAGCGGAACAACAGTTACTCCCCTTTCCTCAATGTAGTCTTCGAGCACTTCCACCATGCTATACTTGTGTATAACTTCTTCTGGGGTAAGCTCATTCCATTTGGGGGACCAATTCTTATAAAGAGCCCAAACATCTCCCTTCCTGGGATAGATTTTAATCGTCCCTCTAAAACCCTTTGTCCAATTAACTTTGTGAGAAAAAGAGTTAAGAGACTTATTGACTTCATGCTTGCCTATCCAGAAGTCCCCAATCGTCTTGTAAAAGCCTGAACTGATCCAGTTTATTGGGGCGAGTTCATGGTTACTTTTGGAGTTAAGCCAACTGATCTCCACTCCGAATGGTTTCATTGACATCACCTGATGGATCAGAGCATAAAAGCGAGGCATCCCATCATCATCATCGTAAACAGCCCAAACCTGGTTTTTTCCAAAAGACATTTCTGTACGATCATGGTCAAAATCATGAAAATCAGAATCTGGAACAGTCATTGATAATGGATTGGCCTCCTCTGTATCGACAGTATCATTATGATTGGCAGAGGAAGACATATTGTTTTTAGCACTGATCTTGACATCTACAAACTCCTGTTTCCTGTTTGCATCAGCTTTCATGCCATCTGAAGGACCCTTCTGCTTTAGTATCTCCTTCTTCATCTCTTTCTGAGAACGACTTGGTATGGAAGCCATCTCTGAAGTCTTCAATAGGGCATCCAAACTGTTCCATTCCTTAAGCTTTGAGCGAATATCCTTCTTTGATCTCGATATCAAAATGTATCGGACTTCTACTTGTGACAACTCTCTTGTGCTAATGCCTCTTTGTCCGACGAAACCACTCTTTTTTCCTGTTTGATTTGTCTTCTCTTTTGCATGTTTCTCTGTTTTTGGCTCCTCAACACCCCTCTTCTTCTTCTTCACCCCCTCACTGTTAAGCACAGAACTTGAGCCAGGATTTAGGAAACAAGGAGCTGATCTCGTGGCCTTTTTT
Organism: Erythroxylum roigii; assembly: GCA_027576455.1. Lineage (NCBI taxonomy): Eukaryota > Viridiplantae > Streptophyta > Magnoliopsida > Malpighiales > Erythroxylaceae > Erythroxylum > Erythroxylum roigii. The sequence continues at coordinate 27,962,209 of JANZXV010000006.1, forward strand.
TCACTAGGCTGAGGTTTTAGTTGAAAGGTTTCCCCTCGAAGGGAAGTAGTTGATGCTTCTTCATATTTTCTTTTAAATTTGTCATGTTGAGTAGGGGAAAAAACTGCTGATGGTATGTTTTGAGAACTGACAGTATCAGAAAATGTGCCAGGCTGAGCTGTAGCTCCCATGTTTGTTACAGGCACTGGTTTCTTTTTTTTATCATCTGAGTTCTCAACCATTGAATTTGGATTAGAGTTTTGTGGCTGCATGAAAGAAGCCCCCGAAGCAGATTGGTTGCCCCCATGAATAGGTGGAGGTGGAACCTCAACAGCAAGGAAAGGATGCTGACAGTTGTCGCAGCGGAGGTTGTGGTTCATATACATCCTAAGATACTCAAACTGTAACTTGCAAGCATCACAGGTTGTCCAAAAGGTATTGGACTTGGAAAAAGGAGAAGGAACAGGCTTTGGATGCATAGCACCATTTGGGTTACATGTATATGAAGTGTTATTGTTGAAGATCTCAGGGAAACTATTTTGATTATCTGTAGCAGATGATCTCCAATCTGGGAACCTTTGACACATATCCTTCATTTTCTGCTTCTGGTCATAAGCAATTCTTTTTGTTTTATCCGCCAACAAACTCCACGCAGCAGATAAAATCTTAAAAGCCCCGTCAGCACCTACGGATTTATTTTTATCAGGATGAAGAAGGAGAGACAATTTCCTGTATTGTTGTTTGATTGTGCTATCATCAGCCAAGGGATCAACACCAAGTACTCTGTAACAATCTACATCCCCAGTTGATGTTTTCTCAGCAGAGATAAACACATCAAGAGTTGCAAGAAATTGAACGATACCATCAAGATCAGGGTCCAAGTTTTGTGCCTTCAAAGCAAAGCTTTTTGCACCAACAATGTCCTTATCAGAAAACTTCTTCTCAGCGATTATTTTGGCCTTTAAGGCCTCTTCTTTATTGTTTTCCATTTTCACTATGACACACTACTGGCAGCCTTTTTGCTTATTAGGAGAACTCAATCCACCAATATCAGTTCAAGGGTCTACAAATTAAAGTTTTATGATGCATCAACAAGAAGCTGCCTTCAGTAATGCATGCCCTGATCAAAGGAAAAAATGAAACCAAAATAAGGAATCTATCTTCTGAAAGAAGGGTTATGAACTCTGAGCAGTTAACCATGATTAATCAAAGACAATCAAATATCGAAAGTTAAGAATTTCAGGAAAAACCCATTTAACAAACAACATTTTTTTTAGAATACCAAACTACTACTCCATGGACATTTACCATTTTTATCTATATAAACTGTCAAGTAAGAATACGATAGGCAACTCTTATGATCCACTCATGATTACAAAATCATGAGACAACCAAACGATCAGTGCTCCATCACGACAAGAAAAACAAAGAATAATAGAATAATAGAATAAGATAAAAGATCCATCAAGCTGTCCTAATGAAGTGTTTCTTTGAATCATTTAATTTTCAGCAGCCAAATCATAAGTAAATATATTCAGATAAGGAAACTATATCCATAAATAAGAGAAACAAGTGCCTCAACTTTGAGCCGGACACTGACGGCTGCGATTGATCGAGTATAGCAACAATAAAAATAGAAACAGTATAAATGTTTCTTGTCATCTATCAATTAGAAAGTTCTCAGAAACCTATTAAATGATCAAATGAAACAACTAGACAACATTTAGAAGGTCCGAGAATTCAGTAACGAACACCAAAAGAGAATCATAACAGATTTCCACGTGCTACATTGCAGAACGAGTATATAAAAGAGAATTATAACAGATTTCCACGTGTTACATTGCAGAACGAATGTAATGCCATGCACATTTATCACTCACGTAGAATTACAGAATCATGAAACAGATAGTTGTGCTACAATGCAGAAAGAATGAAATATGATGCACCTTGATCTTTCAACAGAACGGACAAAGTAATGGAATAAATCATCCTTGAGCAAGAAGCTAATGATCTCACTGCTGAGCAGTGACAAGCATATACAAGAACAAAAACCAACTTACAGAGCAGATTCAGGCGGAACAATGTGATCAAGTGCCAAGTTCAATCACTATGCCATTGATATCTTACCAAATCTTCTTTTCTCTCTAAGTTCATGATATAAGCTCCAGTCATCATGTACTTCAAACAGAAAATCCCTAAAAACAGATAAACCCTAACTCACAATTGAACAACAGAAACCCCCCACCCCCACCAATCAGAAAACCAAAAAAAAAAAGGAAAAATCTCTAATGTGCTTCAAAAGCGAAGAAATTTATATGTTCTTAAAATGCTAAATCCAGTTCTTTTTCTTTGGGTCCATAATTCCAGTGCTTTTGCATAGTACCCCAAAGGGTTTCTCTTCATCGGTGATCAATGTACAATATGAAGCTAAATTACCAAAAATTGACAAAACATAGTTCAATAGCAGCTTAAATATATAAGTGATAGCATAAAAATAGCCATGTCTATACAAGAAGATGAAAGTTACCCATTTAAACAGAGCTGCATTGAAGAGACGCCATTGATACATTAGTTTCAGAGATTTTTTTTAATGCCACGGATTCCTGGAAAAGATGGTTTTCCACTTTTCCTTGTGTGATGTTTTTTTCCCTATATATTTAATGTTTGTCTCGTATTTATAATGACATTTGTAGGCCAAAAACTGACCGTTTAATTTCTACGGGAAAGAAGTTAAAAACAAAACCCTGGTTAGTATTTTACTATAGTTAACAAGTATTATAATGATTTATACATATGGAAAATTTTGAAGAAAAATATAGAAAATAAGTTAGTGTTGTCATAGTGTATAGATCGGGAGAAAGTATCTATTCTATGCAGCTTTCCTTTTGTATCTCATTACTAAGATAATTATATATTTTTGAAAGATGTAAACTTTATTTAATAGATATTTTATTTTATTATTTTATCACAACAAATAAATCTGGTTAATATATTTGATATTGCTAAATATGCTTTTTCTACAGAGGCACAATTTGGTTATCATTTTAAGGTAAACAAAGTCAATGCTTTAGTAATCCAAGACTCAATTAATTCTAATTAAAATTTTGCAAATTTAAAATCATCAAAAGTCATGTGATTCTCTCTTAATGACAAAAGTAATAATGTGGTTCTTTTAATGTTCATAGATTTGCTAAAATCCTGTGTTGTACATGCATTAATTATTTTCAAATGTAATAACAAATTTTGATTGGAGTAGAACGTGATTGTTTATTTTGAACCACTCATAATACAACAACAATAACAATTCATTGAAAGTCTTGTTGATTGCGAAATTTGGAAAGGTTTAGAAGTACGTAACTCTACTTTTAACTAATAGAAAAGTTATTTCAAATTTTGAACCACTCAAATTAGAATGCATTTGGCTTACCACTGCACCAACCTATGGTGAAATTTTATTTTGCACCTTTTTGGTCATACTAGAGTAGCATAATATGGCTGCCTTATTGCTTCCATGACTTTTATGTTAATACCATAAACATTGGATTTCTCAGGATTTGTTTTTCCAAGATAAGTGCAATTCTGAGTTAGATGCATCAAAAGGATTGATAAGATTACATCTCAGAAATAGATTGTACAGCTTTAACACCAAAATGGGTAGTTGAAGAAAAGAAAGGAACCGCTTAGAGTTGCCTAACAGGGTAAGAATAGGATGTCTGCATTTAAGTTAAACCAGAAATTCCACCAGGCAACTACCTAATCTTGTTCTTATAACCTTGTCATTTATTTTTAGGTTCATTTGTGAAATTCCAGGTCATCAGCACGTGGCACTGATATGTTAGGTAATAACAGCAAGTTCACAAGGATGATTATATCAGAGAAGATTTAGTGCAGTTTGCTTTGAGTAATGAAGAGATCATATGAAGTTTAAATTGGATAGTAATCATATGAAGTTTGAATTGGATAGTAAGGCAGTAGTAGTCAATGTTACTATAGAAACCAACACCTGAAATTCTAAATAAATTGTCAATGTTCTTCATTCAAGCTTTAATTTGACAGGCCATAATAAATTCATCCGTTGTTGGCTAGTTACTTTTGAGAGGAGCATTCTACCAAGACATTGGCTCCATAATCTCTATGTTTCTCCTTAAAAGAATTTGCAGAAACTTTAGCATTCAGAATTGTACTTTTGAAAAGTCTGCTCATTCATTAGCATCTCCTGCAGAGTTGTTGAACATAAAGACAAGCAAATAATAAAAAGATGAAATTCACGTTCTGTGTAACATAAACATTTTTGGTCCAGCAGGTATATTGAATTGGCTAATTCAAGACATAACGAACACAAATACACCACTGGTTCATGAAATGCTGATGGAAGAAACAGTTTGTCGGTCTAAGAATGTGAAACTAAGGCTCAACACAAATTAATTTTCATCCGAAAAGAACTCCAATCTATTTAGGAGTTAAAAAATCTTCATAGGAATTTAATGGAAAGATAATTCTTGATTACTAGTTTTTTATGTCATCAAGTAAAAGACCAACAAATAACAATGATTGTTTGACTCTACATCAGGAATCTAGTCCATACTGGTAGCGGGTGAGTGCTGTACATGGAACCATATCAGTAGCTTGTCCTTGCAATTCAAACAATGGTCCTTGCATAAAGCTGACTGTATATACTTCCTAGATAGATATAAAACCATCAAAATTAAGATCATTGTAAGAATGCAAGGACCTGACATGATTTCACAAGTGAGAAATAGCATATGGAACCCATACAAGTACGTGATTTTTCCTCTTGAAGATGCATTGCCAGTAAAAGTTCTAAATTTAGCTCCAGGAGACCAGTTTCCTTTTTTGCATAATAGTCATAAGTGCCATTTGCGATGACACCAGAGAATATAAGAGAACCAACAGGGCTTGCTAGTGTTCCTTAAATTGTACAAGGCACCAAAGCTCTTCAACCCAAATAGCTCTGAGGCTGAGGCAGGCACAATTGAGCAATAAGCTCCACATTCAAGTCCTATCAGAATGCTGTTAACATAAGTTTCTCCAGGCTAACCCATAGAATAGTGTAGAAGTCTTATTGCCATGATAACCTGAACCACAACTGTGGCTAACGGTCGTAAGTACTCAAACTTTCTGGATAAAAGGAAAACAGAAAACTTAGGATCATTACTATGTTTGTGGTAAGTTAAGAAAAAGGAAAGGCATTATTATTAGGATGAGGCAAAAAGGTTAAAGTTTGAGCTGATGAGAGCTTCAGAGAAGTAACCACCGCCAACATGCCCAAGAAAATTCCAAATACTGATCATGGTTACAAAGATGCTTGTATCAATATAGCCTAAAGATTAGCACATCTGGCCCAGATTGTATATGTAAGAGCAGATTAAGAAGCCAGCACAAGAGAAAACCAAAAGCAGAAAATCCGCCTACTAATATATGCATCAGAGTAAAATTCTCTCCTCTCCGCGAGCCTTTTCTATGCTTGACCCTTACCACTCCTTTTGCAATTGCGTGAAATGCCTTAGCTTGCATGTGATCAATTCTTTTATGGCTTTCCGATGTTATAAGTGATTCCACTTTTGCAGATTTTTCATCCTTAACTTCACTTAGAATGACTTAACTTTGATTCTACTCCTGCTCAGATTCACCAACTTCTTGTTTTTCTAGCACAGCAAGAAGGCTCTCCTTTCTTCGAGGCTTGGCTTTGAGAAGAAAACCAATACAGTGAGATTAATACATGAAGTAATACAAGAATGAACAAGATGACTAATAACAATGTGATCAAATTTTAATTAGAGTCTGTTTGGAAACCTTTGAATTGAATTCATTAACGAATTGGATTCAATTACATTAATGAGATTGAATTGAATTCAATTTACACTGTTTGGAACAAACCCAATAATATTAGAATTGAATTCAATTACATTATTTGGAGCACAATCAAAATGAATTCAATTATTTCATATGACATTTTTGCCCTTGACTAAAAAATAATCTTATTAAATAATAAGTGATATCATAAAAAAAGTTCATTATTAAAATGAAAAGAAAAAAGTTCATTATTAAAATGAAAAGAAAAAATTGATTACAAATGACATTAGGCTAGACCGAGTTATGAAGACAATAGAAAACTATTATAATTTGAAAGCTTAAAAATGCATGAACGAGCAGCAGTTCTTTTGCGTTGACAACTACAAGGCACTATCAATTTTTGAAATTTCACTCAAAATTACATAATATCATAACAAGTTTAACATGTCTTCCTATGATAAGGAGACATAAGATAGTTACATCAGAAAATTAAATAAAAAAATTCATACTTACATAGAGCAAGTTATATCATCTATAAAGTTCCACACTTAAATAGAGCAAGCTATAAAAACCTAACACCAACCCATCTTCCTAGATAACCAATTTAAACGTAGTTCAACTGGACATGCAAAAACCACACCAATAAAGTTATGATGCTCTATAAGTCAAATCAACTGCATTCAACAGAACACGTCCTTCCAATCCTAATTCTTTCATTGCGTCAAATATTTCCTCCTCTTTTCTAACACGAGGGTTTGTGTCTATAATAGCTTGTGCAATTTCTTTCATTCCATTAGACATAACTTGTAATTCTGAAGAAATTTTATCTTCCACTCATGCTTTTCTTTTCTTACTCGTGCAGGATGGCTTCGACACTAAAGGAGTTGATGATGAGGGAGCTTGAGTTGTTGGTGTTGTTGGTGTTGTTGGAGTACTCTCACTCTCAAATGGATAAAAACTCCCTAAATGAGCCTCATTATTTGCTTGCGTATTATCAATGTCTTCAATATTCATATCCCACCTTTCCTTTTCCCATCTTTGAACCTTCTCCTTTGCATTTTCAGCTTCAGATCCAATAGCTCTATCTTTCTCAAAGATCTCGCAAACAAGTCCAAATTAGGTAAAGGCTTCCCTCGAATATGTTCCACCTCAAATTAGGGAGGGGCTGCTTGAGGTGAAGAGATATTTGGTAAGGTTAGATGGGTATTATTGGAAGGATATTTTCAATGTTCAAAAGAAGAATTAAAGTCCCAGTTCGTAATTCAATTATGATGCTTTTTCAGGTGAATTCAATTATAAAGGATGATGTTTTTTCTGTTTCCAAACACTTGAATTGAATTCAATTGCTGCAATTGAATTCAATTCATACCATTCCAAACATCTTGTCAGATTCATCAGATCCTCAAGTATTACTACCCCCAATAAGTAGGAAATGAGGTAAATGCAATAGGTAAACAAGAACCTTGAATTATGAGATGGCCTAACTCTCACCTCCTACAGGTCTAACAATAAACATTAGAGCAATAAAAATGATTGATGATCCGACTGCAACCATGAAGATGAGTGATGGTTAATTAGGGGAATTGACAATCGCACAAACCTAAGTCAGAGTTGAACCACTCAACCCAGCAAATCCCTTCAACATTCCGACAACAAGACCTCTTCTTTTTGGAAAGTTCTGAACTCTTGAAACTAGAGCTCCTATGTTGAATTAGATCTCACCATTTGTCCGTAAGAATATGACAGCACACAGCTCTCAGAATATTTAATGGCATATGTAACATATAAATTTGCGTCCCATAAAAAGAACCCAAGATAATGATTATTGGGTATTACATAATGGATCTCAAATGGGTGAAAGACCCTTTCCCTCTCTCTTTTGAATACCAAACAACATGTTAGTTGGTTGGTTATATATAAGTTTTAGAAACTTATCAAAGTGTTATCAAAAACCATTTGAAGAAACACATCAAAGAAGAATAGAAGAAGAAGAAAGGCAATAAATCTCCTTACAAAACTATTATGGATTCAGGTATGACAAAATCAATAAATCCATAAATTGTATTACAAATTGGTATCAGAGCAAGGTGTTGCATTATTTTGTATTTTTCATGGCATTGTTTTCTTCGTATACGAAACAAACAAAAGAACACAAATATGAAACGAACCTTCAATGTTGATGTGTGTGTTGCATTATTGGTTGTCTGCCATTATCAACAATTTTTTTCATTTTTTGTTTGTTTGTTTCTGTATAGTTGTTTGTTTGTATTTGTAATGGCATTACTTTCTTCGTTGCACTGCCATGAAAGGAACACAGAAATAGAAACAGAAATAACAACGCAAGTTTTGATGATTAATAGAATCAATGTTCTCAGGTTTTGAAACCCATTCTCACTGCTTAACCAAAGCATAATATCTATGGATGGATCAAAACAAAATAGGTTTGTGTCATATATTGACCAACGAAGAAGACAATGGTGGATGTCGTTATTGTTGGCTCAAGCTAAGAGAGGATTTAGTTGGAAAGGAATTGTAAGAAGAATCCATGAAAGACAAAGGATGTTAGAATTTTAAAAAAAACAAGGGAAACCAGTGTGCATCGCCTAAAGAAGATAAGGCGCGTGCCTCATATGACCGACTTGGTGACTCGTGAGAGATGATGCACGCGCCTCTTAAGACATAAACGTACAACGGTAGGCTCCGAGTCATTTATCAATTTTTATTTTTAATTATTATTTAAAATAACATTATGGGTTTGAAGATTGGTCCTACTTAAGGTATTCTAATTTTGTATCATAACTCATAATTCATTAATTAATTGATTGATGATTGAAATTAATTAATTAACGAAGTCATCAATTAATTAAGTGATTTAGCTTTATATGTATAAAAGTTATGCATATGTTTGCTATGCATAATATAATTTTGTGTCATATTATGTTTTAACTGGTACTTTGACCATTTATATTATGCAACGCTTGGAATTACATTTTCTTATTATATGTTGAATGTGCTACATGACATTATAGTAATTTAGACAAGTTTGTTAGTCACTAAAGTGACCAAACTAATTAAATTAAGTTTTGTCATGTATGATAATTGTCCAATTAAATATTTATTGTATGGGTAACTTGTTAGTCACTAAAGTGGCCTAGCTTGAAAATATTAATCATTTAATTGTGAATGTTTAAATTGTTCATTATTATATGATGCTAAAATGACATAAAGGTTGAACTGAACAATTAAGATTATTAATTACAACGCTAGGAGGTCACCCAAAGGTGGACCATTGCTTAAAATTAATGACATTAAAGAGACTTTATCAACATATTTGGTTAATATGATTGTATATCCAAAGATAACATGCATGTTGACTAGAATATGATTGATTGTCCATTATAATAAACTATATATATGCATCATAATAAGTTACAACTATGCATTTAAATTTCACCCAAAGGAGATTTTAAATGCATAATCAAAGTATATTAGTTAGTTTGAATCCAATTAGGTTTACTCAAAGCATTAATATGTGAGCTATATGTTGTATTTGTAGCATCTACTAATTTGTTTGCCTTAGGAAATGGACTAATCAAGTTCAATGGTCTGAACTATGCTGATTGGTCTGAACAAATCTAGTTCCACCTGGGTGTAATGGATTTAGACTTGGCCATAGTTTCAAACGCAAGGCCCGCAGCTATAACTAAGACTAGTTCTGAAGCTGACAAGTCTTATTATGAGGCTTGGGAACGGTCTAATAGACTGAGCTTGAATTTGACGCGAATGATGATCACAGAAAATATAAAGCCGTCAATGTCTAAAACAAACAATGCAAAAGAGTTCATATTGAAGTTTAAAGAATACTCCCAATCTGATATAACTGACAAGTCTATAGTAGGGACTTTAATGAGTTAGCTGGCGACTAAAATTTTTAACTAGTTACAGCCTATTCATGATCATGTAACACATATGTCAAATCTCGCTGCCAAACTGAAATCTATGGGTATGGATGTAAGTGGGTCTTTCCTTGTACAGTTCGTTGTCAACTCACTTCCTCTTGAGTTTGGCCAGTTCCAGGTGAATTGTAACACCATTAAGGAAAAATGTAACCTTCAAGAAATTAAGGCCATGTTGGTTTAGGTGGAAGAGAGATTGAAGAAAATGAAGGAACACTCCGTTCATCTCACGTTTTATCATTGAGCTAGTAGCAGCAAGAACAAACCAGGAAAAAAAGGCAAAGATAAGGACAAAGCTCTCAGCAAGGTAAATGAGGGTCGAATCCATAAAGATAAGAGGTGCCACTTCTGCAAAAAGTCTAGTCACTTCAAGAAGGATTGCCCTAAAAGAAAGGCTTGGTTCGAAAAGAAAGGTACATACTATGTCTTAGTATGTTTTGAATCAAATCTTATTGAAGTGCTTAATAATACCTGATGGTTAGATTCTGGTGCAACTACTCATGTGTCATATGTTAAACAGAGATTCCTTTCAATTCAAACTATAAACAAAACTAAAAAAATTCTTGTATATGGGGAATAGAATGAAGGCACGAATAGAGGGCATCGGGACGTATAGATTGATCTTTGACACTGGGTGTCACCTAGATCTAAAACATTGTCTTTATGTCAGCTAGGAATTTAGTTTCTATTGTAAAGTTGGATGATGATGGTTTTAACTATAAGATTGGAAACCGTGTGTTTTCTTTATATAAACGCAAGTACTATTATAGTTCTGGTCCTTTAATTGATTGTTTATATCTTTTCAATCTTGATGTTGATTTTACTGAATCTCTGTTTCATGTTGACCATGTTATAGGAAATAAACGTAGTGCACATAATGAATGTTCTGTTTTTTATGGCATAAAAGATTAGGTCATATATCTAAGGAAAGGGTATAGAGGTTAGTGAAAAATGAAATCTTACCTCAATTGGATTTTACTGACTAGGATATATGTGTGGATTGCATTAAAGGTAAGCAAACCAAACATATATCAAGGAATCCAACCACAAGAAGTAGCGAATTACTTGAATTAATACACACTGACATCAGTGGTCCTTTCGACGTTCCTTCTTGGGGCGGCGAAAAATATTTCATTACCTTTATTAATGACTTCTCATGATATGATTATATTTATCTACTACATGAGAAGTCTCATTCTGTGGACATCTTAGAGGTGTTCGTTAATGAGATAGAAAGGCTGTTAGATAGAAAAGTAAAGATAGTGAGGTCTGATAGAAGTGATAAATATTATAGAAAATTTGATGAAAGAAGACAATGCCCAAGTCCATTTGCAAAGTTTCTTGCAAGTCAAGGCATATGTGCGCAATACACAATGCCTGGTACATCACAACAAAATTGTGTAGTTGAAAGGCAAAATCGTACTCTTATGGATATGGTTAGGAGCATGTTAAGTTATAGTACTGTACCTTCATCATTGTGGATGTATGCATTAAAGACCGCTGCGTATCTGCTTAATAGGATTCCTAGTAAGACAATTCCTAAGACACCTAATGAACTGTGAACAGGAAGGAAACCTAGTTTACGACACCTTCACATTTGGGGTTGTATAGCAAAAGTAAGGTTGTATAATCCACATGAAAAGAAGCTTGATGCGAGAACCGTTAGTGGTTATTTTATCGACTATCCTAAAAAATCAAAGGGGTATAAATTTTATTATCCTAATCATAGTACGAGAATAGTTGAGTCTGGTAATGCTTGGTTCATTGAGAATGGTCCAATCAGTGAAAGTGGAGAACCACAAAAAGTGGATATTCACGAGAGTCAAGTAGGAACTACTCCAAATCAAGTAGAAACTACTACATCAAATGTGATCCCACCGGTTGTTATTCCTCTTATTGCATCACTGATATGCAATATATCGGAATAACAAATTAATGTTCCAATTCCACAAATTGAAAATATTAATGAAGAACCAGCTAATGATGTTCAAGTTACAAATGATCAAGTGATGCCACAAGAAGAAGCATTACAAAGGTCTGTAAGGCAGAGAAGACCAGTTATTTCGAGTGACTATGAAGTTTACTCACTTGAACATGAATGTGACTTGAGCATTGATCCAGATCCAGTCTCGTTCAAACAAGCCATAGAATGTAGTAATTTTGAAAATAGTTCGATGCTATGAAAGAAGAGTTGAAATCAATGGATGAAAACAATGTCTGGGAATTAGTTAAGTTGCCGGAAGGTGCAAAGCAAGTAGGTTCTAAATGGGTCTTTAAGACCAAACATGACTCACAAGGTAACATTGAAAGGTATAAAGCCAAACTTGTTGCCAAAGGTTACACTCAAAAGGATGGTATTGACTAAAAAGAGATTTTCTCTCCAGTTATAAAGAAGGACTCTTTAAGAATTGTTATGGCCCTAGTGGCTCATTATGATTTAGGGCTTCACCAAATGGATGTGAAGATCGCTTTTCTAAATGGTGACTTGGAAGAAGAAGTTTATATAGATCAACAGGAAGGGTTCGTGACCACAAGAAAGGAACGATAGTGTGTAAATTAAAGAATTCAATATATGGACTGAAGCAAGCTTCCCGATAATGGTATCTTAAGTTTAATGATATCATCACGTCTTATAGTTTTGTAGAAAACACCATTGATCTGTGCATCTATATGAAGGTTAATGGGAGCAAGTTCATTATATTAGTCCTATATGTTGATGATATCCTTCTTGCTGCAAATAATATGGTTTTATTACATGATGTAAAGAATTTTCTCTCTAATAATATCGAAATGAAAGATATGAGTGAAGCATCCTATGTGATAAGAATTGAATTGTTTCGTGATAACAATGATTGTTAGGATTGTCTCATAAAGGTTATATCAAGAAAGAATTAGAAAGATTTCAAATGGAAAAATGCTCCGCAGGTATAGTTCCAATTCAGAAAGGGGACAAATTTAGTCAAATGCAATGTCCACGAAATGGTTTGAAACGTAAGGAAATGGAGTCTATTCTTTATGTGTCAGTAGTTGGGAGCTTAATGTATGCTCAAACATGCACTCGGCTAGATATCAGTTTTGTTGTCGGAATATTAGGCTGATATCAAAGCAATCTTGGAATGGGCCACTGGAAAGCTGCAAAGAAAGTTGTTAGATATTTACAAGACACAAAAGACTATATGCTCACATACAGAAAACCAACCCATCTCGAAGTGATATATAGGTTACTCGGATTTAGACTATGCCGATTGTGTAGACTCACAAAAATCTACACTTGGTTATATGTTCCTATTAGCTGGAGGAGCAATTTTGTGGAAAAGTGAAAAGCAGCCCATCATTGCTACTTCCACTATGGAGGCTGAATTTGTGGCGTGCTTTGAGGCCACAGTTCATGGATTGTGGTTACAGAACTTTATCTTAGGTCTTGGCATTGTTGACAGTATTAATAGATCGTTAAGAATTTGTTGTGATAATTCTGCAACCATTTTCTTCTATAAGAATGACAAGTATTCAAAGGGTGCGAAACACATAGATTTGAAGTATTTGTTTGTGAAAGAAGAAGTGCAACAACATAAAATGTCAATTGAGCATATTGGTACCAATCTCATGATAACGGATCCGTTAACTAAAGGTTTACCACCTAAAACATTTATTGGTCATGTTAAACGGATGGACTTTATAGATAAGTCCTTGTTAGCATAGCATTCTAACATGTATATATATGTGTGTGTGTTTTGCTCAAATTGTTATGACACTTGTGAATTCAATTACAGTCATATGTTTTTGTTCACTTACTTGTAATCTATATTATGTTGTATACAATAATTATTTTTTATGAGATAACAATTATAGACTTACCCACTTAAAGTTTTATGAATTGAGTTGATTATGTGATATATGGAAGGAATTGTGTTGTATAACTTGTGACCGCCATGATCCCATCATCTTAATTCAATTAAGGATGACTTGATCGATTCCATGTATTGTGTACACTTAAAGTTTTATTGCTGAATCATCAACTCGTAACATGGGCCAAGTGGGAGATTGTTATAATATTTAATGCCTCATGTGACTTATAGAATTGAGTCCCATAAAAAGAACCCAAGATAATGGTTATTGGGTATTACATAATAGATCTCAAATAGGTGAAAGACCATTTCTCTCTCTCTTTTAAATACCAAACAACATGTTGTTTGGTTGGTTATATATAAGTTTTAGAAACTTACCAAAGTGTTATCAAAAACCAATTGAAGAAACACATCAAAGAAGAATAGAAGAAGAGAGGGAATAAATCTCCTTACAAACTATTATGGATTCAGATATGACAAAATGAATCAATCCATAAATTGTATTACAACAACTGCATATTAGAATTGCATTAACATTCATCTTATAGATGAAAAAACTTTCTATATTTCATAGTGAAGTTCTGAATAGAAATCAAAAGATATGACGACAGAATTTGGTATTAATACGCATTTGTAGGTAGTTATTAAAAATGAAAGAGCATCTCTTGGCTCAAAACATGCATATTACTACTTTTAGTGTCTGAAGTATTCACTATTGCTCCATCATCCCTTCGAGACAGCCAAAACCCATAGCATTATAATCAGGCTAGTGGGAAAAGAATTCCTAGTAAAGTCTTCGAATCCAACTATGAAAGACTATGTCTTTTTCACTATACATCATGAAAAATCGATAAAATGGAGAAAGGAACTCAAATTAGGCAGTGACAATCAGAAGGAGGAGACAATTGAATGCAAACTAGTTTTCAAACTTCCATTGAAACTTCATCAGGATCAAGTTAAACTAGGAAAGAAGCTTTTATATAGAGAAGAAAAACAAAACAAGAGATTGAAATCACCACCAGAGTGGCAAGGAAGGCAATTTTTGAGTGACCACAAGCCAAACCAAGTCATACCCAACAAACCCAAATTGGAAGGACCTCGTATAAGCCACCAGCCACAAATCCAACATTATCACCCAAATCCTTGGCCACGCCACCAAGCAAAGCCACTTGCCTCTGACTTTAACTCATGATGCTCTTTATCACCGACGATATGCTCCCAAAAAAGTAACCAATCCCTGCATAAGACATAACCCACGCGGAACCCAGGAACACAGGCCATCTGTCGTTATAAAATGTCCTGAATTTCTGATGCACTCGCTGAACCATCCTTTTCGTTAATGAGAGATCTTGAGGGTATCAACTAGAAAGGATTTATTCTGGAATTGCATTTTCTGATTGAGAGGTGAAAAGGGTCTTTTCTTTGGAATTCATTTGCTTGCTCTCTCATCAATACAAAAGGCAAGTAGTCAAAACTTGATGGCTTCTCTACTTGTGTCACTATCACTCGAACAAACTTGAAATTCTAAGACCAACGGTCATGTTGTTAACTATTTTTTAAATTTTCATCCTTAAATAAAAAAAACAATAACTTGCATATGGTCCATGTTTATAAAATTATATTGAAAACTAGACTAGTTATATTTTCACTCGACTTTTATTCTTATATCTCATTCAATTATTAAATTTTACATCAATAATATTTACGAGACAGTTAATTTCTAAAAGTTATTGAAATTATCTGATATGGTATAAATTAAAATACCAAATTAATATTAAAATTAAAATTACGATTGCGGAAACAACCTCTTTATTAGTTAGGAGTAAGACTGCATATTATTGTACCTTTCTAAATCTCGTATATTAGTAAGATTTTTCCTAAGTTATTGTTGTTGTTGTTGTTAAGAAAACTCTGCTATAAGATTATAATTGTTTTGCTCCTAACTTAATTTTTTTTAGTTATGAGCAGTTAAAAATGAACTCAATTTGTGAGAATAGCTTTTAATCAAAATTAAAATATAATATCTTAGTTTGGTAATTTGGCTTCATATATTTGACTTCATGTTCTTAAATGGTTACACTCTTATAACTGTTTCGAAATTCTCATTTGACTTTTCAATATAACCTGTAAACTATATCGAGGATATATTTGCTTCGGAACAAAACAATTAGAATTAGGTTCGGTCAACTGGAATGTGCGTTATCCATATAAGGGATCTTCCAATTGAGAAGAACCGTAAACTTGAAATGAAGAGAAGAGTCTATCTGTTTTATTTAGTTATTTAGTTAAAACAATGATTAGTGATTGGAGCAGATAGCAACAACCATTATTTCATCGGACATAGTAAACTTATTTTTTCCCTTGATTTTTTGCACTTATATTTCAACCATATATAATTTGGTAATTGCATTAAGGCATTTTGAATTTAATCTATTGAATAAAGAAGGTCAAATTGTACCATCAATAATTTATAATCAGTTATTTTATAATTTATATAGTAAATTATTATTATTTAATTATGTAGACCCCATTTCATTCATTTTCTTCTCTTTGTTTTATAAGGGAAGTGTTTTAATTATCTGACACATTTTAGTAAACTTTACATACAAAAACATGACCTTTTGCCTTGTATGAATATAGATGCAGAAAACAAAGAAATATTTAAAGTTCAAGTAAAAGCCAAAAAGATATAATGTTTTGGTATATACTTAAACAAAAGCTTCGCCTTAAATCTATTGAGAGAGAAGCACACTATAGTGCATAAAGAAGATAGAAGTATATAATTCTTTGGCATAAGAGATTGAGTCACTTTCATCATATTGCTCTACTTTTCATGAAGAAGAACAATATTATGGAAGGGTTACCTAAATTAGAATAGGAGCTTTCTACATGGATGTTTGTTAATATATGAAGCAACAAAGGTTCTTTTTTCATATAACAAGGCCTAAAAGGTTACATTGAAGCTGTAACTAGAATACATAGATGTGGGAGGAACTAAAAAAATACTATATTAAATGAAAGTAGGTATTATATTGCTTTCATCGATGATATAATAAGAATGTGTTGGATTTATTTTATAAAACTTAAATATGAGGTTGCTGATATTTTTGGAAGTTTAAAGTTTAAATGGGAACTCAAAGTAGATACAAAATGCAAATGATCAATTATGATAATAGAACCTAATATACCTCTAAAAGATTTACAAGTTTTGTGAACATGCATATGTTGATACCTTGAGTGACATTTACTCCATTTGGCCAAGGATGAAAAGGCCAAGTTGTTAAAATTTCCATAAGCCAACCAGATTGTTTAGAAAATTTACGACACAGGAATCAGTTGAAAAGTTCAAGTTTCAAGAAGTCCAGACAGTTGATACATAGTTAACTTGTGCTTTAAATGCAATAGTGCATGGAGGCAGTTAACCAGGAAGCGGCTACGATTGCAAGTAGGTTGAAAGTTGAGTGGTTACATAAGAATTGTTGGAGGTGGTTAAATTTGAGAGAGTTATATAAACACAATAGCATTACAAGGGATGCACAAAAAAATCAGACAATCAGACAACTCAAAGACAATGAAAAACAAAAACAAGACCCTATCATCATTTCAAGTTTTCTTTATCCATTGCACTCATCTTTTAACTTAACCAAATTATCTTTTAACTTAAATTTTATTCCAACACTCTTTGACATTTTGGTAACTTAGAATTCTATTTGCTAAGTTTTTCAAAGCCCACCTATATTGTTGATAAGAGGTCAGATAAAATATTGGGAGAATCCCTCCTTAGCACACTCAAATTCTTGGTTGATTATAAAAGCAATTAATAATTTGGGATGTCCAGTGAGATAATAATGCCTCATACGAGAAATAAAAAAGAAATTATTCAAAATCGCCGCAACTTTCAACAAGAAATGAAGTTGTTTATGCTAATGATATTTCATAGTTGAAGTCCAATTTGGCCTCTACGGCTGAAGCAATCAAAATACTGATAGAGAAATGAAAAATCTTTTTGTCACTTTGGTACAGGTAGCTAAGTAAAATTCTCTCTCTATCAAGACATATTTTCAAAGGGCTCAAAGGGAAGCTTACACTAAATGCGATGGAAGTTGGTGAGAGTAATTGTCATTTAGCTTCTTCCTTTGTAGAAGAAAGGATATGCTCCTTTTTATAAAAGAGAGGATATTTTTGTTGCACTTATGCTCATTAATTCTGTAAATAACGACATGTTGTCAGGCCTCAAGCTCCTGGAAGATAAGGATTTGATTTTGAAGTTAAAACTAATGGATAAAATCGTGGTTCAGGGGGTAACCTTTTAGTTATAAACCATAATCTTGCTATTGCTTCTCCACAAATGAGACTTCAAGTTGATATGGACGCTGCTAGAGAATCTGTATAAGAACTGTATGGGTTTGGTTTAAGATGGTCGTCCATAATTCTATAAATCTTATTCAGAACATATTTGACTGCGAGAAATCTTATTCTTGTGGCTACATAATTCCTGAATTTAATTTATGTTCTAGAGAAGATGGTTAGTCAACTATTGAACACATTGCCATATTCACTATTTAGTATAATGAATTGGCTAATTATGAAAATTGTAATAATTTCAAGCTTAGGTTATTTACTAATCTATTAACAGGCACGACTTTCTCCTAGAATGTTGTGCTGTTTAGGAAATCTATCCTTCCATAAACTAAAATGGAAAGACTATTTCATACACAATTTTTTCATATTGAACCTAGAGTCAGTATAGCTAAATTCTCTAAAGTTACTCAAGCATAAGTTCTAAGGGTAAACTATCTAAATATGAAGAACTTCTTAGAGAAGAAGAACATTTTAAAAAAAGAATTTAATTAGTACTTATTTTATGGAAACAAGTTCATATGATTCAACTTAGGTCTAGGTTAATACCTTAGAACTTATGTTTGCCCTACTCTAGAACAAATTTCACTTGAAGCTAGAAGGAAAGTACAAGCAGCAACTATTTAGATGTAATACACTTTTGATATCTCCAAAATGAAGCAAACTTATGATTTCTTATTGCAAGAGAAGTTTATTGCTTTATCGTTAGAATACAAGATTCCCATGAAAGAAGAGATTTGAGGGAAGGACTACTATAAGTACCACAATACATAGAGTCACCTTACAAATTCATGTTGGGGATTCAATAATGTTATTTAAGATTGAATCAATAAGGAAATTCTACTGTTTGCTAAAGCTGATCAAACCAATTCATAGATGAAAATCAATTTCCACTAATTGCAATAAAAGTCAAATTTCAAACATAGCAAATCATAGAGAATTATAAGGAGGTAGAAGAATGTGAGAATTCGAAGCTGATTTTTTAGGAGGAAAAATTCTCAATAAAAGATGAGGGTTGATTTAAAGATTTGGAATTTGCTCCTACAAAGATTGATAACCTCAGAAGTTAGAATTAAGAACCACACGAGGAGGAAAATAAAATTCAATACCATGTATTTAATTTGCTCAATCGAACATATACAAGGAAAATTATTGATAGCCTGAGTAAAATTTAACCCATTTAGCTCAAGGATAGAAAGGCCCATTTGTTAAGATTTCTAAAAGTCAACCAAATTGTTTAGGAAATTTGGGAAACAAGAATCAGTTAAGAAGTATAGGTTTTAAGAATTCCATACAGTTGATATATAGTTAACATGTGTTTTTAAAAGTAATAGTGTATGGAGGCAGTTAGTTAGAATGTGGTTATGGTTGGACGTTGGTTGGAAGTTGAGTGATTACATAAGAATTGTTGGAAGTGGTTGACTTATAAACACACTAGCATGTCAACAAGGGACACACTAAAAAAACTAGATAACTAGACTACTCAAATACACAACGAAAAACCAAAACAAGACCCTCTTACCATCTCAAGTTTTCCTTACACTTAGTACTCATCTTTTACCTTAATCAAATTATCTTTTAACTCAAATTTTATTCCAATACTCTTTAACATTTTGGTAGCTTAGAAGTATATTCTCTAAGTTTTTCAAAGCCCACTTATATCATTGATAAGAGGCCAAACACAATATTGGGAGAATTCCTCCCTAGCACGCTCGAATTTCATATTGATTATAAAAGTGATCAATAGCAGGCATTGAACACTAGTTAAGTGCAATTTACCCTCCTTAACAAAATAGTATTATAAAGAGGGAAAAAAATATAATCATTATGAAGATGACTAGGTGTTTCATTCATGAAAAAGGATTGCTACAAAAGTTTTAAGTTGACTTTATAAATACATCTTTTTTTTTGCTAAATAGAATGCTAACAAAAGCTTTATGAAAAAAGACCCCATTTGAGGCATGGTTGGCTACATACCAAAGATATTTAATATGAGAATATTTGGTTGTTTGTATTTCTCTTATATTCCTTAAATTAAGAAAGACAGATTGGAAAATAAAAGGGTAGAACCAAGGATTTTTGTAGGCTACAACTCAGTATCAAAATGATCTATATGATCTATTCACCAAAAGCAACAAATTGATTGCTACTAAGGATGTCTAATTCTTTGTGGTAGAATTGGACCTAAGAAAATAACAAGAAGCTTGAGTTTTAAGAGAAGAATGATGAAGTTGATGAAAATCCATTTGGTTAACCATGTTATCCTTTTAAATTGGTTGAATTGGACTTAGGAAAATAACAAGAAGCTTGAGTTTTAAGAGAAGAATGATGATGTTGATGAAAACCCATTTGGGTAACCATATTATCCTTTTAAATTTATCAAAAGCGTAATATCACTGTAATAAAGTGTGCAAAATATGAAGAATCTCAATATATGAGAAAAAAGATAGTTACAATGAAGAAGGAACTTAAAATGATTAAAAAGAACCAAACCTGAAAGTTAGTGGACAAATCTAAATATAAAAAAGCTATAAGAGTCCTGTAGGTTTATAAGACCAAGTTCAATTATGATGGCTTTGTGAATAAGTACAAGGCAAAACTGATTTTTAAGGCATATGTTCAAATATTTGAAGTAGATTTTCTTGAAACTTTTAACCAATTGCCAGTTTAGATACCATAAAAATGTTGTTGAAACTTTATACACCAAATGAATGTCATGTCATCCTTTCTCAATCGTCACTTGAAAGAGTTTTGTGGAACAACCTGAAGAATTTATTATTCAAGGACAAAGAGCGAAGGTGTATTTATTAAAAAAGTATTGTATAGTTTAAAATAGGCACGAAAGGCCTACTATAACAAAATCAGTGCACATTTGGTAAACTTAAGCTTTAAAAAGAGTCTAAATGAATTTACTTTATATATCATGAAGGTTGATAATGAAATGATTTTGGTATCTTTGTATGTTGATGATACTTGTTACAGGAAGTAGTAAGGAGTTGATTAACAAGTTTCAAGAAATAAAATAAAATATTTATATGCCAACAAAAATATGTAAAGGAAGTGCTCAATAAGTTCAATAAGAAAGAGTGTAAGTTAACAATAATTCTAATGAATCAAAAGGAGAAATTTTACAGAGAAGACAGAATTGAAAAGGTTGATGAAGGGTTATACAAGAGCTAAATACACTGGTTGATGCATTTGACTATATACTAGTGAAATTTATTCCCAAGGAGTTTAAGGAATTATTAGATATGTTAAAAGGCATAATTGACGGAAGCAAGGTTCAGGTAGTGATTGATTAGATGCATCGATGATATGAGTAACACCTTAAGCTATTGTTTTTAAGCTTTAGTTCTAGCATTCCTTTTCGTGGTATTTTCAAAAATAGGAGGTCATAGTTCAATCCATTGATTATATTGCTAATCAAGCCCTCAGTCCATTGATTATGTTGTTAACTAAGCCCCCTAAATCAGAAAATGTTAGGATTAGTACAGTCAACAAACCTAGGATATGGCAAGACGAAAAAGAGAGGGGGCTGTGGGCAATGATAATGATGTAGGCAATGATGATGTGGACAACGCTGCACAAGTTAGTTAGGAATGTGGCAAATGGATGGGGAATAATAGAATGTACGAGTGGTTAGCTAAGTAGGGGGTAGGGAGAGAGTAGGGTCATTCAGAAAGAGAGAAGAATATTGTGACAGAGAAAGAAGATATTCTTTCCCTGAGGAGCAGCCATTGCTCTGGTTAGTGAGTGATCTTCGGATCCTCTTGTAATAGCAGTGTCACCACTGGTTTACTATCAATAATATACTAGTCTCTAGCTTATTAAGCTAGAGGTTCCTATCAGAAAATGACTGATTTATGTA
Source organism: Erythroxylum roigii (assembly GCA_027576455.1). Lineage (NCBI taxonomy): Eukaryota > Viridiplantae > Streptophyta > Magnoliopsida > Malpighiales > Erythroxylaceae > Erythroxylum > Erythroxylum roigii. The sequence goes on from JANZXV010000006.1 coordinate 27,984,030, forward strand.
TAGAACAAAAAGAAAGACACAAATTTTTGTGAACAACCAAAATACCAATTGTTACTAATCCAATGTTCCATAGAAAAGCAAAACACTTTAAGATAAAGTTTTATTTTTTAAGAAAATAACAAAAGAAAGGAGAAGTAAAGAATTTCTATTGCAAAACAGAGAATCGAGTGATGGCATTCTATTAAAGGCACTTCCTAGATTTAAATATGAAGGCAAAAACTAGTATGTAGCTCTAGAATCAAAGAGGAGTATTGATTAGCTGACTCATAAATTTGTATCAAACCTGCTCTAATTTGACTAGGTTACTCAGAATTAGTCTAAGCAAATGATCATGTACAAGTTTAGTTGGTGAGATTGAAGGAAAGACAAGAACTTTGCAAGAGACTTGTTAAGCAAATCGAACAAGAGTTCAACAAGACCTTCTACTTCCATATCAAGTTTTCAGTATTCCACCAACAGTAAAGGAAACCTTGTGGCGATGTCCTTTCCTACAAGGTGGGTAACTATGAAGTACAGTTTCCTCGGAACATGCAAGTTCTAGATTTTTGCTGCGTTTGTATATTTCTATTGCATTCTAGGAACATTCAATATCTGCTTGGTGAATCATCATATTAAGTTTTACAGATCTTGTAACGAGGGAAACACAGAGTTCTGACATATTGTATCCTAGACTTAAAGAGTGCACCAACCAAATTTGTAATGTCAAATTGATGATGAAAGTCCATTTTTCAAGAGTTCTTTCATTGTATAAATGCTCTTTCAACACATGGACATAGACGTTCAACCAAAATCAACTTTGGCGCAAGCGCATAAAAGTAAAAGCAGGTGTATAAAATAATTTTGGTGCTTATCTAAAAGGACATCTGTACACATCTCCACATTTTCTCTTATAAGTTTAACAAAAAATGACTCTCAGAATTGCAGAAACAAACATGACAGAATACAGCAATGAGGTTTTTAATCACCAAGCATAAGCATCGTCTCCTCAACAGCAGTCTTGTTTTGTTTTTCTGAAGTGTTCTACTTTCTAAATTTCTAACTGGTATTAGCCAACTTTGTTTATTGAGTCCTCTCCTTACTCCTCCAGAGCAATGGCATTTACAAGGAGATTCTTGTAATGTTAGAAATTTTTTTTCAGCATAACTGGTGCATAGCATTAATCTCTCTATCATAATTTCCAAAAACAAATATTTTTCACAATAAAGAAATTCAAATCAAGCATCTCTTTTGCGCATGTGCAGGAGGTCTCTATTTTAACTTACCTTTCCTTTAGCTATGTTTTCAACTATATCTGAGCACTGGAATTTGGTATCACAAGGAGGAAGCATAGGATACTATAGCGATTATAACTTCGTAAGTCAGTGCCACTAAAAATCTGCAAATGTTGGATTGAAATGTTCTTCTATTAGATGATTTAGAATCCTGGATATCATATGAATAACAAAATTCTAGAGCTTACACCTGCCAATCAAACCAAAGGAATCATCATTCTTTTGTCACTATCCCTTTATGTGGTCACTTGGTAGGAACTAATCATTGCAAAGTGAATGTTAGATAACAAACAAGTATCCACACTTGAAGATAACAGAATAGTTGAGAGTATAGTATACTCATAAATATGGGTTAGAAATATTGCACATTTAGAGAACTTCAAAGGCAATTACATTGCAACTAAAAGTAGAAAATGCGAATGAACTTGGAATGTTGAGAAAAAGAATTGGAACGATCATCTCTTTTAATGACTAAAATCTAGTCCATGGAATCAAAACTAGGAGCATACCAGCCTACTTCGTCAATGATTTTCTTCATTCTTTCCTCTTGCCCCTTTGAATCTCCCAGAGCTGTTGTGAAAGGGTACACAAATGTTACTTTTGTGGCCATTGATCTATAAGCAACCACATCTCCTCTCACTAAAAACTCAAGCACATCTCTTCCAAACCCTCCATCCACCTCAGCTTGCAAGTACTGGCCTAAGTTGAAACCAATATCAATAATGTTATTATATGATAAACATGCGTGATTAAGCAGTGTAAGTACTTGTGGTCACTCAAAAGCTGCTGCATAATTACCATATGGGGTATCTTCAATGACTTGAATACTGGCATTTTTCTGGGTTTTCAGGATTGCATCCTTCAATTTCTGCATAGAATTGAAAATCAGATAAGTTCATAAGATACTAGAAAAACAAAGTTTAACCTCAGTGCAGCTAAAATGTCTACTTTTCTTTTACCTGGACAGCATTCTCCACGGAGTCCTCGGGAATACTAAGTGGGAACGCGAATGATGAAGATTTTGGATTTGTAGACACGCAACCTGGATTGGTTGATGGACAAGGCCTAATTTTGCTGCGATGACAGGACATGACACATTCAGAACAAATCAGGTCAAGCATATATTTTTGGTTCTATAAAGAAAAGAAGAAACTACCCATCATGCAGAAATAGGAATAAGAGCATACCCAATAAAGAAAAGAAGAAACTACCCATCATGCAGAAATAGGAATAAGAGCATACCCATTTTCTAGTCCTATCTCCAAGTTCTTGGATTGAGAGAACGGAGTAGTAGGAGAAAGCAGGGGCGAGTTGGAATTGGGAGAAGGAATGGCTAAAGAGGGCAAAGAAGAGGTTAAAGTGAAAGTGAGTGCTAAAGAAAGGAAATTGGTGAGGAGGAGGGGCTTAGAGGAATGACTTTGTAAGCTAAATCTTGTTTCTTGCAATTGGTGGTGAGAAGAGGAAGTTGGGCTGGGAGTTTTGGAGGTTGAAGGTTGCAGTAGAAGCACGGACAGAGGACCTGTTGCACTCATCTCATCTCTTTTGTCGAGTGACGGAGTGAGTCCATTATTTCACCCTTTGTACAGTACACGTTAAAGTCTTATCGAGACTAGTAAACACAACTACACAAGTACCAACCATTCTTGTCTTGTCGGAGGTTATGCTTATTGCCAATCTCTCAACTAATTAAAGTTTGGTTCTTTCGTTTCGTAAAAATTGAGGAAAGTTTACAAAATCAAACAATTTAAATATTTTTTATGACACTTGTTAAAAGCTTTGAAATCCTACTTTGGTCTAATTATATCTTTAGAGTCAAAGAAACTGAAGGGCGAAGAGCAGTAATTTTCTTGCCAAATTTCCAATGGAAGACACCTCCATGAGTGAAGTAGCACTTCCCAGAACGACCCAAGAGCTAGCAATGGAAGGCCAGAAGCATCTAGAAGAAACCATTCAAGCCGCGTTTCAGATTCTCTCTTCCATGAACGACGAGCTTTGCAATCCTTCTCTATGGTCCACTACCACGACCACGACCACCACAACTTCTTCCGGTAACGCTGATGCTGTATCGGACTCTGCGCACCACCTGGATGGTGGTGCCACCGCTGCCGTCGGTGGTGGTACTGGCAATGGCGCTCTCGATGAAGCAAGGTTTCGGTACAAGAACTCCGTCGCCGCGCTTCGTGAGGTTCTGTCCGCCATTCCCAATTCTCAGAAGGTGAAGACTTTTAAAACCCTAGTTGATTTTGGTGTTTTATTGGAGAATTTGGGTGCTTTTATCTGGTGTTATGATTTTGAGATCAGAATTTGAAAACTTTCTTTTTGTTTGTGGTTGACTCTAGAATTGTTCAAGATTTCAGTATAGTTCCATGTGAAACGGAATCTGTAGGCTGAATTGAATGGAAAGTGAAAATATTTTTCTTCTAGATAGTTACTGCCGCTCTAGGCTTACATTGAAGTTGGTCTCTTGTCTAATCAGAAGCTCTTCTGGGGCTAACATTGCTCCAAACTTGAAGATAGCGAGGACCCTTGTGATGTTTGAATGGGTCAGTTTGAAGTTCTAATGTAATTGGAATAATAATGTTTGTCTGCATAAGAATATTAGACCCAAAAAGATATACTTTCCAAAATTGGATGGTCTTGTCTTCACCTTTAAGCAGAAATGTGTTAGTTTTAGCTCATGTGATGACTTCATCTTCAATTAGGCGAAAGAATTTGAGATTGGATCACCTGCGGATCAAGCTGAGGTTGAGAAGTTGGAAGAGAGAGCTGCCAGTCTAAGAAAGGTATTTTGCAGGGACTTGTGAATTTAGGGTTCTAAATTGCACTCTTCTTGTGAATATATATCTTCTAGTTTGGTGGTTTGATAAACTGGAGCTAGTCTTTTTTCCCTATGGTTTGTTTCTCGATCAATGTGATTTGTGAAGGTTCTTGTTCGCCTCCTTGTTTTAGATCTACTACTTCTCAGTTTGTGCTTTGTAATGTAGGAACTTGCAAAGAAGAACACATATCTTAAGCTTCTCATAGATCAATTGCGAGGTCTTATTACCGACATATCTACATGGCAAAGCCCTTGTTCAATCTAAAGTCCTATGGTTTGTTTCTCAATCATCGTGATTTTCGAAGGTTGTAGTTCACCTTTCATCCTCGTTTTAGATTGATTTCTTCTCAATTTGTGCTTTGTAATGCAGGAATTTGCAAAGAAGAACACATATCTCAAGCTTCTCGTCGATCAATTGCGGGATTTTATTATTGACATATTTATGTGACAAAGTCCTTGTTTGATTTAAAGTGTAATTGGTCCAATGTGAGAATGGTGTCTCAGAACAGAGGCTTGAGTAGAGAAATTTTCATTCCTAAAGTTGTTCCTCATAAAATCATATGCCAGTCAAGATGAGAGAAAACAAATTTTGAACAAAATTAGTTAGCAAGAGTTGCATGTGAGAAACTCAAAGGATTGTTGTATATTATGATAACTTTATTGTTGCAGAAAACAATTGAAGTGAATTTTGTTGTTCGGATGCATTAATCTTTTGTGAATGTGGTAGCAATAGCATGCTTAGTGTGGTTATAATAAGTGCTTAGTTTCGGATTTTATAGCCTTTTGAGCTGACTTTTAATGGTAATCTAGAGTCGCTAGACTTGTAAATTTTCCTGAACTATCAAGTTTTTGAATCATATGGGTTCACAGTGTCTGTTCTGTGACAGTTGAACCCTTACTGGTATCTGAATATCGTGAACTGTCTTATCTGGTTAATGTTTTGTTTTCTCAATCTTACAAGAGGGTAGAGCATTACTTCTCATGAGCGTCAATTTAGTACTGCACTTCTGGTCGTGTTCTTCAAGCTCCACTCTTCTGCGCCTTTTTAGCCTCTTAACTAAAGTTTACTAATGTCGCCACTCTCACCAAACGACGAGAGAGGTCGAAGTGTCCAGGATACGCAAAGCACAGAAGTCATGGTGAGCTTCCCGGGAATTGGCTAGGAATGAAGCAAACATCTCGTGTGAAGTTTCTTCTGTCGGTGCCACAAATAGGTGCATGAAAGGATTGACGAGTACTCTGTTTTGTTCTGGCCAGGAAATTGGTTTCCATCAGAAGCAACTGATGCAATGCAACGAAGACCACCCGGGGCTCGACAGCAAAGCTACCTCATAATTTTTTGCCATCTTTGTTCGCTGCCCACCGCACAGCACCACAGGACTAGTCATTAACCAAGTTGAACGTGGTCCCATCCAGCTCTAGTCTAAGTTCGTATTACCCATCGTAGACCCATCTAGCTCTAGTCAAGTGTGTTTTCCATCAACCCACTATAATTTGGTGATGCTGTTGCTCCTTACGCCCCCTACTCGTCGAGAGTTTGGTTCAGTTGTCATTAAGAACCAAGTACATGCTTGACTTGACACTCAGATTATGAGCAAATTATGTGATTCAGTTGTATATTTATGTTACCGATTACTATTCAGGAAACCAAGTTCACTGTCAGCAAACAATTTCTTCTTTTCTTTTCAATACTCTCATTAAGTAGCAACTTAACGTGGCTACATCCAAGTTTTACACGCAAGATAGACGTGATCAGCAATGGATAAACAGTGGAACATCCATAGCTAACTAATTAATGGTGGACTGAAGATCTAGTCGTGAGTGACGACCTCATATCAACAATGGCAGATTCATCAGCTCCAAGCTTGACAGCCTCTTTGCTTGCCCTGAGAAACCTTGCAACGCCACCCGTCACATAATCATGAGCTTCTTTCACATTCATCTTCTTCCCTATCTCGTTGGGGAAGCTGCTCAAGAAGTGGTCACCGTTTAGTACACCTGCCAGTTGAACTACCTCAGTCTGAAACTCAGAGAGGGCTCCATCTTCTTTTGCTTCTGCGTTACTCAAAGGTGCAACATCTGGCAAGGTTTCTGCAAATTAACATAGAAGGAACACTAATCAAAGGGTCCTTAACACATAAATATGACAATTGAAAATGAACTCGTTTGTGCAAGTTGCTTCTGTTTAATGATCAAGCTAGCTTAATCAGATTCCTTTAAGTGTTCCTCGTAATGGCTTCAAATTGGCCACCAAATCCTATGTGATTGAAGAATAACTATTGTTTCTATTGAACTGTGAGTTTGTGTCCGGACCAACTTGCAGATTAGTTATTAGTACCTGGACAATCAGTTCTAGGAGAAGCCAGCTTACTGACAACACTTTCAAAGGTTCCAGCCCATGCATCTCGATAAGTCAAGAAGTTGGAAGTGAGGTTGAACATTTTCTTCACTGTAGCAGGAATTGAAGAATGCTCAAACTCTGAGTTCGGAGTAGGTCCATTTGGAGCACTTATCACTGGAAAAGGAAGCAAATTAATATAGGAGAAGGAAGTCAGAAACAAAGTAACTACAAAAGAACACATTTTTCTTTCTAAGATTCAGATGTCTACACAGATTTGGTCTTGACCAAAACCTAATAGACTTTTCAAATGAATTGACCTTAAATCACTCCCAGCAATGAGATTCCATTAAAAAACTTGTCAAGTAAACCAATCGAGAAGTGGAGTTTTGTTGTCCAACAACATGGAATTACGGGGAATAAATGGTAGCTCAAAACTAGAAACGTTCCCAAGATCTATGAGATGCCATATCCAATTTCCCATTCTCCTACAAAACAGAAAAAACAATGATTACCCAATATATCAGGAGCTGACCCTTCCACAGGTTTCACTAACATGGCAATCAACATAATCACCGACAGAGATATCAATCTATAAGATATCCGATAACAGAAAATTACAGCTTACCGCTTCCTTTTTCGATCCACGGGGAGACCATGATTGTGGGTACGCGGACTCCTAAACGATCAAACTTGAAGAAATATGGAGCAGGACCGGTGTTCCCATCTGGGTTTGGAACATTAACGTAAGGAGTGTTAACATGATCGTAGAACCCACCATGCTCATCGTAGGTAATGACCAAAAGGGTCTCATTCCATTGAGGACTGGCTCTCAATGTCTCATAGACCTCCTTAACAAGCTTTTGTCCACTTGCAACATTATGAGATGGATGATCATCACTTGCAGGAAACCCTTTTACATCAAAGTAGCTTGGCTCAATAACAGTAAAGCTTGGCAATTTCCCCTCTCGAGCATCTTTCTTGAACTTCAAATTGTATTGGTGAAACTTAAAGATGTACTTCAATTTCCTCATGTTTCTATAGAACAAAGTTGTCGGCATGTTGTGGAAGTAAACCCCAAAATCTTTATCATTCTCATGAAGTGAATCAAAGATGGTCTTTTGAGGGTACCCTTGAGCCAATTGCTTCTTAACATGGTTAGTTGAGCCATGAGAAGTAGCAGAGTATATAAATAGCCTATTGGGTTGTGTCGGACCAGGGATTGAAGAGAACCACCGATCAAAGACTGCAAACTCTTTTACTAAAGTAGCATAAACAGGTAGAGACTCGGGCCTAAAACCCTTCATTACAGTTTCAGATAGGTTTGGTGACATAGAAAGTGCCTGCTCAACAAAACCAGTCATTGAAGGAACTGAGCTATTTCCAAATACCTGCTGCAAAACAGCCTCAAAGGAGTGTCCAGGATCCCGATCCACGTATTTAGCATCGTCCGTGAAACAAATAGATTGTTGGTTCGCGTTCTTGGTTGATACAGCGTTGCATTCGTTTCCTGTAACTCCATTGATTGCTGGGTTCACTGTCTTCTTCATCCATCCAAGCATGTGATCAAAAGATCTGTTTTCCAGCACCAAAACCACAATGGTTTTGATTGGGTTTTGTTGTTGAGCGGTGGAAACACACGACAGGCTAAGAGCCAGCAAGAAGAACAACATAAACGAAGATGATCTGGTTTTGGAACCTTTCATGGTCACTTGAAGCCAGTATTAGTAAACAAGCAACAAAGTTCGCAACTTTGAGTTCAGAATGCGCGGTTTTTGTAATAACTTCAAAAGTATCAGTCAGGATTCTTTTTAAGTGACAATAGTGGATTCACTATAGTAGTTTTGGCAGGCCATAAGAGAACAAAAGAAGCTTCTGGTTATAGTTTTTTGGGGTGCTTTCAGAAAGAGAAGAAATGATGTTAGTGACGTTTGCGGATTTATTTCCCCAAACTCTTTTAACTGCCTTCTGGTTTTTACCAGTTTCTTACACAGACATGTCTTCCAAATCTATGCTGCGACTGTGCATGTGCCACTGCAAGACTATCATCAGCATCTTTCAACGTCCTTGTTAACGCAATACATATTCTTCGCGACCGTAATTACGTTGAAATTGAGGGTGTGCTTTGTAACTGTGATAGAAATTAAAGAACTAACAGACCAAACGGTCAAAATTGGTCACAACATATTTAAATGACATTAACCTTCTTGTTACTCGTACCTTAGGCTTGAATCTGACTTACTGTGTCACTAATTACGTTTCCAATTCCTTCCACGTGCCTGTGGTGTATATTTATTTAATACATGAACAGAAGCGGCGGTGGGGTGTGCAATGGCACGTGGCCAAAGCTTCATCTTCTTCAATTCATACGCAAACGCACTTGGAATTGCAAAAAGACAAATATTTTCTTGATACATGGCAAAATCGACACCGACCACGACCGCAGATCAGTGAGTTGGAAGCCATTTTTAACTTTCACCCAAAAAGCAAACGAGGGTAATCAGTGATAAAAACAGAAAAGCCCACATGGCATTTGCTTATCGTCTGCTGTTTTTCAGGACCCTACTTTTCTTTTCTTTTCAATCCGAAAAGTTGCTTAATCAATGTAATAAGCACTATTGAAGAAAATGGGGCTTCAGTTTCACTTACCCCTGCACATAAAAGTAGAGAAAAAAGTCGCAAGCAAAAGAATGTTAGCTCAAAATCAAACCAGCAACACGAAATTCATGTGCCAACTTTTATTTCCATATATCCACAGAACATCGGATATGTATAAGCTTCAGTGACAATGAATACACGGCATTTAGCAGTCATGCATGAGGAGTATACAAAACCAGCACAGTGAAAATGGACTTCGTTTTATATATGCGGGTTTAACAGTACGTCAACCATAAGAATTGGCCAGCACCTCAAGCCAGTTTCTTTTTAGTGCCTTCATTCAGGAGAAATTAAGTTGGTAAAAGTGGACATATGCATCAGTTACCAGCTCTCTTCAAGTATGCTAACACACCTAACCCAGCAACTAATGCAGCACCTGCTGCAACACCACGGTATGCAGCTGCCCATGCATCTGCATGAGCATAATCCAAACTTTCTGAATTGCTGCCTCTTCTACGACCAGGTACCCCTGAATGATCTAGGTGTAACTTCAAACCCTGCAAAAGGTTCTTTGCTAAGTTAATATTTTGATCTTCGTAGATTATTCACACCAAAAATTGGGTGTTCCATTACATTTCACATTTCAGTAATTAGTTTTCTTTCTATTTGTAACCCAGCTTAGTAAATTGTACAGCATGTAGCTAAAAAAGATGGGCTAGTGATTCCCAATAGTTCATGCATCCAATAGTTCATGCATCACAGAATCTTACCCCCCTAGGTGGCGTTCTTCTTTTATGAACTGGCCTAACAGATGTTTACTGTTCCAATAAAACGCATCAACAAGGATAACAGGACACTGTACCTTCAAACCAACTGATTTTGCATGTTCTATAGCCGTTAACAGATCATCATCTGAGGCCAGAACAACTTTGTCGTGGTCTTCATCTTCATACTTCATAGTTTTTACCCCAAATCAGAACATGAATATTTAAAAATCGAAATGCAAAACCCAAGTTGTCAACAAATATAAATACTAACAGACATACCAGAATTTGAGGTAAGTTGTTAGAGTCAATCTCATTTCCTACCCTCTGAAGAATTGCAGTCATAAGATCTGTCAAGCTCCGAGTATCTATTTCATAAGAAACCAGCAACCATGTCACTAATACTTTAAGAAACATAGATTAGATCACAAACTAAGCTCAAGTTTCAAAGTCACTGATCTAAACCAAAAGCCCGCTTGTTTATAGGTGTTAAGGTGGCGACGGTGTCAACACTGTCAACATGGGTCATGGTAGTGAGTAACATAGAAATACTAATTTGTGAAGAAGGGCACATGCATAACCTCATTCATCCCACATATAGTATGACTCGAGGAGAAACTATATGGTGGTGCCTTGAATAATTCCATCAGAAAGCTAAAGTCCACACTGCAGCTTTGGAAGGTAGTCGTAGACTGTCCTAATCTTCAGCACTATTGCTTATTTGTTGCATTCAAAAACCAAACTTACTCCCACAGTTAAACACCAAGAGCAATGGTACTTTAATATCTTACCACAAGTAAATCTATGCATTCGTCCTTTTTGATCTTCTATTTTGAAACAAAAAGCAGTTGGCATTGAAGACGGAGGATAGGGATAAGATCTTGCTGTCTCTGCTCCATCTGAGGCCAATTTCAGAGAACCTTCACTGAGAAGATGATTCTGTGTGAGAAAACATAAATAATAGCATAAGGGGTTACATTACAAAGACTAATATCAAAGCTGACCTTCGTGAGTCATCATCGTCTTCATGTGGGCTTAAGGTCATGGCGGAATCCCAAAACTTTTGCAACATCAAGCTTGCCGTTTCATTATTTACTCCACCACTGTTCCCAACCTGATTAATGAAAAAACAAAGATAAGAAATGCTTCATTATTTAACACAAGAAAGACATCAGAATCAGAATGTAGCATATATTTTCAAGAAAAATCACATGCAAAGGGCGTCTAGGCCATGTAGGTCACGCAACATATTAGTATAGATTACAAAAGTTTTTCAGGTCCATAGATCATGACAATTTCTTTTACGAGTTATACCATATCAGCAAGTTTGTTGCCCAACTCACGTCCATCTATGGCTGATTTTGAACTGAATAGAAAGATAACTCCACCATCCAAAAATTGATTGACACAAGGAACGAAAGTATGAAGGTGTTTGATAAATTGCACTGATTACCCTCAGGGGGTTGATCTTTAACATGACACAACCTTGGATGATTTTCGAAAAATGCAGACCTTGTTGCAAGAGAAAAGAAATTGAGAAGAGATATACTGTTAGAACATACACACAGTATTGACTTACTGTGGCAACTGCAGCATGAGTTATATGAATCACATCAACAACAGCAACCACATTCCCATCTGCAGGCAAGCATCCAAAATAATTAGTTACCGGGATGTTAAACATAATACATTACATCTGCAAGTACAGTACCTCTGTCAAGCACAGGAAGATGAAGAAATTTTCCATCATGCATGGTATGCAAGGCATCAACAATCGGCGTATCAATTGTTGCACATTCTGGATTAGGAGTCATGACCTAACAGTTTTATCCAAAAGACGCTTGCATAAAAAATCATATCAAATCATCATCATCTTGCATACTGCTTGTAACAACACGTAGTACTACATGTTTAAGCGGTTCTCTCGACGTAATCAATGAAATCATGCATCGATGCATCTAGAGAAGAAGGATACCTTCTCTACAGGAGTGGCGTCAGGGGAAGTATTTTGTGCTATTACTCGCATCAAGATATCCTTTGAGCTGAAAAATTGAAAATTGTCATCAAAAGACTTGATAATACCGACTGTAAAAGGAAGTCTTCCAGCACACTTAATTAGAGATAATATGCAAATTTTTAAATTTTTTCGTTATAGATACAAGGCAGCTACAACAGAAAAATACTCACGTAAGAATTCCCTGTGGTTTGTTATCAACTACCACCACTGCACAGCTTGATCGACATTCAAGCATCTTCTTTGCCACATCCAAAACAGTATCAGTTGGTCCAACTGTTACAACCCTGAAAATTCCAACCATGATGTAATAAACTCAGAAGCTTAAAAATGATTTTATCCATATATGCATAAAAGCAAGGTATAAAAGAATTTAATATAAAAAATTACTATAGGAGCAAAATATTACCTACTTTGAATTCTCCAGAATTATTGTCGATAATGAGGGTCTAAATATTCGCTCCCTAAGTGTCTCAATGAATGTATTGGATCCTGGATGTCAACAATGAGAGGGTGAAAATTGAGTCAAAAACCAGAATCATGTAGGAAATTAACATTATAGCCCATCAAAGATTAAAATTTTCTACCAACCAGATGTACCCCAATTTTTTTCAACACCTTCTACAGCTGCAGCTATGGCCTTTCCCTTTTCAGCTGCTCGTTCCATGCGAGCAATAGCATCGTATAAGCACTTTGCTATGTCAAGTAAAGCAATCACTTCCCCATTTTCCACAACAGGCAAATGCCTAAATTTTCCTGTAGATGGCCATATCAACAGGCATATTTTGAAGGTAATACATAAACCAGCAAAATAACAGTGCATCTGTTAACAACCTTGCACCATCTTCTGAAGAGCTTCAACAGCAAGAGTATCAGAAAGTACAAAAACTGGATTCCTCGTCATAACTTTGGATACAGGTGTTTCCTCCGGATTAAGCTCACGAGCAACAACTCTTGTTGCTATGTCCTAAAATGATAAGAAAATATTGCATGAAATGAGATATAAAGGTAAAGGACAGAACGGTGGGTTTCTGGATTTTGTTTGGGATAGAACATAATCTACTTAGCATTTAGTCATACCTTGTCTGTCAGGATTCCGCAAAGTAATGCACTTGAATCTGTCAACAGTAAGGCATCAACCCTACGAGCAGCCATCCTACGGCAAGCGTCATAAATGCTTGTGCTGTCAGGAACTGTAAGTGCTTTTGATAAGCGCAATCGCTTTACTGTGCGCTCGCCAGTAAGCCCCCTAGTCCAAATCCATGTGTAAATTCAAAGGTCATTAGAAGCAGGCACCGATATATTATCATTCATGCCTGACTGCGGAGCTATAATTCCAACGTATCACATGGGAATGGAATCTACCCAAGAAATGTGCAGTTCGCATAGCTAAAATCATGCTGCCAAAACACCCTTTATTTAACATCTCTGATGCTCATCTCTAATATTAATACATAAATTCCAGTTTACTTAGCATAACATCATCAACATACGATCTTTTGCAAAGCTGAACCAGTTCAATAACGAGATCATAAATTGGACATTTCAACTTCTCCAGATAGTCTTCACATGACTTTGTCATACAAAATACACATCATAAATAGATGCACCGAGTACAGAGGACATCACATATTTAAGGTAACATAACAAACCACAGTAAGAAAACGGAGTAACAACCAAATACAACTCAATTATTCTTGAAGTCTAAACCTTCCCCATTAAATTTCTTTTATAGACAGCATAAGAAGTAAGTAGCTGGTCAGCCTCCAGTCACTTGCATCGAAATTCAAGTAGGCACAAAAGAAAAGCTATGAGATACTGGAGTTTAATGATATCAGATAAAAAGAAACTTACATGGGACGAGTAGCAGAAAGAGATTTACGTGCACCATCAGGACCTCCTCCATTCTCCTTCTTCCTGATGTACGTCGACGAAGAGTTTAAAGAGAAACTCTTCCTCGAACCACCTTGACCCGTCATTTTCACTGCCTTAATCAACAAAGAATCTACAAATTTCTAGAAATACCAACAAAACAAAAGAAAAGATATCAATTTAACCGATATAAACGATATAGTTCAAAGTCAAATATCCTAAACCCAATGATTCTTACATAATTCTGAAATGAAAATTCACCAGAGATTCAACTGGGTACCAAATTCCAAAACTCAATAATCACAGCACAAAAATCATTAAAAAGGGATGATTTCCTGAAAATCGAAGCTTGAAGCGACCGGCTGAACTGATTTAAAAATCCTTCTCCCCGGAAGAAGAAACCGCAGGTCGGAGTGCTCTCGGAAAACGTGAATTTTCCGGGTAAGTGCACCGACCGGCGAGGAAAAGGAGGGAGGGAAAGAGAAAAGGTGGAGGAATCAGACAGAGGAGAGAAAGAGAGAGAGGAAGCGAAACCCTGGAACAGCTTGTGGGAGATGGACCAAAATTTTCTCAACGATTGGAGAGGAGCCAATAGGAATCAACCACGTAGACGATTTCTCTCCCATTTTATGGGGAATTTTAAAGCGTTTTATTTTCCACGCATGGTATCTCATCTCATAGGATGACTTAAGATTATGAATTGGATTAGTTATTATTAATTATGATTAAATCCATATATTATTAATTACCAGGCGAGGCTTGCAACAACCGGCAAAGTTATTCTTTTGCGATTGTAAGGTTTCGGGGTCAGATCTTAGAAATAATTTTCATATAAAATGTAAAAGAAATGATGCTTATAATTGATGACTCTCAATTTACTCTCACAAATTGAAGAGTCTTGTGTAATTACGTTTTTTGATTAGATCTTATTTAAGGTCGTTAAAACAAAGAAAGATTAAAAGTGTAAGATTTCTAATAGACAAGCTTTGAGATTTAATGTCGTAAAAAGAAAAGACTTATGTGTTTCGACCAGCTTACCTAGAATTAATAGTCAAATCTTGCTTTGTTTTCTTAATCAAGTCATCAAAAGATTTGCATCCTCAAATCACTTTTTATTAATTTTCGATTGCGTGCCCTATTTATTTTATCGCAATAATAAAACAAATAAATATAAAGGTATATTAATGATATATTAATGAATTCCATATTAATACCAAATGATAAGGGCTTACAATTAGTCCT
>JANZXV010000006.1:28007646-28021085 GCA_027576455.1 Erythroxylum roigii
AACTTGACTGAATAGCGATAACTACTAGGCCTTTTAAAATTAATTTCAACTATTCAATTTCAAATAAGACTTACTACAATACAACTTGATTAAATAGCGAGGTCTTTTAAAATTAATAACCTAGTAGCTATCGCTATTAAGTCAGGTTAACTTTAAATTATTAATTTAAATAGTTATTATATATACAAGACAATGCATATCTAAAGAATTGCAAATTCCATTTTTTAAATTAGGATCAACTAGAATTTTTTAATTTTTTTTATCTAGCGTTATAAAGGCAGGTAATGGTAGCCAAAATTATTTTCCAATGTACAAACCTGATCCTAGTTACTATTTATTATAAAGTTAGCATACTTTCCCTATGTTCTTGTGACTTATGCAGGAAAAACTGACAATTTCTCTCTTTAATTGTAAATTATATATTACGGTTTTGATTCTACTACTAAAGAGCTCACTTTGAGGGTACTGTACGTTCTCATATATATATATATATGCTTAAATTATTAACAAGCCAAGACAACTTAACCCAAAAATATGAATCATATATAACTTTATTGAGAACAATTTTGAAATTTTCAATTATCAAATATTCACAAATCTGATAAGATAGACCAATGATTGTGATTGATTGAAGAATAAAGAATAGAGAATAAAATAATAAAAATAATGAATCTAAGCACCAAAATAAAAGTAACTGTCAAGAATAAATCAATTTATGAATAGCTATATTTAGGTAAAGTATTTGTTATGAATTTACAATATTTCAACTTCATCCGGATTTAATTAATGATTTTAGTTTCTTGGACTAATAGTAAACTTAGATTATAATTTATCTTGAGATATTCAACTAATGTTCTTAGATTAGTTAATTGAAATTCTTCAAATCAAGACAACCTAAGAATGCATTAATTTATTAGAAACTATAGAGCTTGGTAAAAAACCAAGTCATCAATGTTGTTAAAAAGTTCTTCTGTTCAAGGAATTGCATAAGCTCTTCATCCGTGTTATCCCTAAAATTACTTATCCCACTTCCTTCTAGGACTATAGACTCGTAGCTGGTTATTTATAAGATCATCAAAAAGATTTTAGCTTCAAATAAAAGTCAATTTTTAATGGCCTTTTCAATCACTCTTAATATGCTCTTATATTGGGTAGAAATACTGGTAATAACGTATTACTAGCTCAAAAGCTTTTCAAATCTTATTATTAAATTTGTTTTCTATTCATTATGCTCAATTATTAAAAATTAATGTATATAAGGTATTTATCATAAATTAATCTAATAATTGAAACATAATTTAAAACGGATAAGAAATTGAATGCAAATCGATTTATAGTGGCTTGGCAAATAACTCTTACCTATGTCTTAAAATTCTTCCTAGAATTCTACCATAATTCTTTTTTAGGACAAAGAATAATCTTTTTACATTCCTTTTTAGTAAGGAAAAACTCTTCTTATAATATTCTTCTAAGGTGAAGAGGAATTTAAATCCACTTAGAACAATCCCAAGTACAATATTCAATACTCTAATATGGTATTACAACTTAAAAATATCTCGCTTATTCACTTAATAACTCCAAAATGAATCACTCATACGAATATGACACAATGATGCTTAAATGATATAAAAATTCTTTGAAATTTCTGTATACAATATCCAAAATGTTAGAACCAATGAGAAAAAATCTACTTATAGTATTTTGGACCATTTCTAGCCATTGGATCCAATAACTAGTCATTATAAAGGCTACATTAAGTATATTGGTCAACCAATATGCATTTACAAATCAAATTCATTAATTATTGGAACATTGGTCGAATAGTACACATGTTGGACGACTAATATGACACATTGGTTAACTAGTAAATCAACCAATATTATATTAAACTTATGATACATCAATTTTAGCAACTTTAACATATATTAGTCGAACACTATGCTATATAGGTTGACCAACAACACCAAAAACATAATGATTATGCATGTTGAGATTTTTGGATCATCAAATTAACAATGTGAGCTTATAAATAATAATATAAAATGTAAAATAACCTTAATGAGCATTGATCTTCATTTTTTTCTTAATTTGATCTTCATTTCATCCTTTCCAAACTTCAACTTCTCTTTTTCAACTGCATACACTATCTTCTTGAGTTTATAGTTTAATTTTATTATGATATTTCTATTCATCAAAATCATAAATACATTAGTAGTAACTATATTTTTTATTATCAAAACATTCATTAGAACCTCCCTTGATTTAACAATCTCTCTCCTTTTGTTGATGAACAAAATTTGCAATATTAGAGAACAATAATAAAATTAGGTATATAAATAAATATCAAGATATTGAATAGCTCTCCCTTAATTCATATAAAGATAGCATAAATTTAGTCAAATATATCCATATAAAGATAGCATAAATTTTAAAAATCAAAGGAATATCCATATAAAGATAGCATAAATTTACTCAAATATATTACATATGAAATAATTAAGTTGTTAATTAATTCCAGACGATCCCCAAATTTTTCTTCGCATAAGTAAATAAAAATCACAACTGCAAAATAATGAAAAACACCGACGTTTGGTAACGCAGTTTGGCACACCTTGCCTACGTCTGCGGGGCCTTCACCCAGATTAAATTCTTTCACTGTAGTTCACAAAAATTACACAAGATTGATCTACTCCAAAAGACTCAATCTATGTAACCGACCCACAGCCTAACTACCCGTGAAAGATCTTCACGTCCAATAACACGACCAACTCGTGTTAACCTCGTCAGAGGATTTTTCAAACTACTTCTACTTCAAAAACAAAGACAAATAAAACAGGAACGCAATAATTTCAGATCTGAAATTTTTCACCCAACATAATCAAGAGACAGCACCAACACTATATGCACTGATCTATAACAAAGCCATCACTGTGCTTCAAACATCAATCAACGTAAACCAATCAGCAACGACGTCAACTTCATATAACCATTAGACTGCTTGCTGAAGATAAAACAGGTTGTCCTATACTGCTGCACCAAAAGAACCCTTCACAAAAGACAACTCACTCAAGAGATCAGAAAAACGTCAACAACGCAGCAACTACAAAAATCACCAACAACACAGCAACCATAAGGCCAAATACCCACGCGATTATTCACTCCACCCTATTGCCAGATAAAATCGCCGATCAACAGCAAAACAAAGCAACATCAATTCAGTAGGCTTCACACCAGCGTGGTTTATCAAAAAAACAAGGACATGTGCGCAGACTTATTTTTCAACAAAATAACCACATCAATTTCTCCAAAAAACTGATTCAATTTTTCAGCAACTCAATACTCTCACACAAAAACAATATCACGTGACCTACTCAAGTCAACAGCCAGCACACTCACGGCTAGGATTTACTTTCCTTCTCAAATACAAACAAGGACAATATCAGATAAAGATCAATCCAAAAATCATGCTTATTAGGATTATCTTTCCAAATCAAATCCTAATAACATTCCAAAACGCAACTACCAATTTAGGCATATCTTCAACAATTATTAAGAAAATTCCTATGTCCAATTAAAATGTCAAAAATAAAATAGGATATATTAAAAATAAATCCTAATATATATATTTAATTTAATTGATATTATCTTTTTTGAACCGATGATTCTCTAAGCCATTAAATTGAAAATTAACTCTCGATTTCCAAAAATTCACTAGTCATGTAACAACATTCCTTGATAGGGCAAGCTGACAGCGACCCTTTAACTAACAACAATCATTACGGTCCAAAATCAAATTATAATCACCGACCCTAAACAAAAGAGCCCATCAATCAAGTTCCCAAGAACCTGTAGTCGAATAAAAAGTTTAAGGAAAAAGTTCAAATTGGTTACTAAGTCTGTTCCTTCACAACCATACGAAACTTTACTGGTCACTCTCAACTGGGTTGTAAATCCATGCAAGAACAGTAAAGTACACATATAAAAGTACAAGAAACAGAATGGTCCGTGACAAAGTTGGTCCTTGACACAGAATGGAACTATTGTGGGAATTGGCAATGATTCTTAATTAGTCACTGCACACAAAGACGAGAGAGGAACTAAACCTAATTATCTAAAGCCGGACGTACGTGCTCATTTTAAGTTAAAAGTTGAACTTCTTCTCGAGATGCATAATGACTTCGAAGCTCTTTAATTAGGACCCCTGCTCTAACCATATGCTAATGATTTCATTTGGATGGTCAAAGCGTTATCGAGCAACATAATACAGGCGCTTCATTGATGGCCCGAGTGATAAAATCAGATTTCTTGTTTTAGTTATAATGTTCATATCACGTTCTATTAAATCTTATTTATACATTTATGTAGATAAATAAAGATATAATAATTAAATTGAATCTTTTTACTATTACAGAATGCATATATGTTCCTCCAGTTACGCAGATAAAAAAAGGAGGAAACAGTATCGTTCACCATTATTGTACGTGAAAGAAAATATTGACAAGAGACCTTATCTCCATTAACAGTGAAGATTCCTTTGCATCCCAGAATTTTTCACTTCAGCGAGCAGGTTTCCTCGGGTGCGAATGCATAATATAGAAATAATCCAAACCATAATCACTTAATAAGATCATCAAAAGCAATAGAAAACCATGTCAAATCAAGGTCATATCAAATCACCAACATCATCATCATCACTCACCGTCCATCCTACGCATCAGAGCCAACAACGTCACTAATAATCTTCTCGTCATCTACTTAGCAACCGTTAAAATGGGTAGGAGTCAGCCATTGTTGCCCACTCTTTGGTAATTATAGATAGCTCTTATTGTCATGTAGCATATTAAAGAAGAATATAAAATGTACCATCATCAGCAATTCCTTCTTCAATCAGGAATTCTCTATTTTGTTCTTGATCTAAAAGGGATCTAGTGGAAACAGGATACTCGATAAAGGGTTTTGTTCTTGACTATATTTGAACAATGTCGATTCCAATAGTTCTAGATCTCGAGTTCACTGCTAGTTAATGGGGTTCTTGACGAGATATTAAGGAAGATAATGATAGACAAGAAGGCTTTGGTTTGGCTTATCATGACGTAAGCAGTGTTTCTTTAATCATCGATGATCAACAAATAATTTTATCCCATACGTGGCTAAACATATATTATAATTTGGGTAGAGTTCGTTTCTTACAAAGAAATCCTTCAAATTTATACATGAGAGAAGATTTTGATAAACTTAAGTAGTTACTAAGTGCCTCTTTAGATGGACTTTTAAGAAGTTAATAAGCACTTTTTTTTCCCACCACAACAGCCTTTTTTAAGAAAATTGAGTGTTTGGTTGTAAAAAAAAAAAAAACATCTTTAATAGATATGACTTTTTTGGCAATCAAAATATAACTTTTTAATAAGCTCAAATTTGGAGCTTCTAAAAAAATGACTTTTTCAGGTAGATTTTTCATATCAATTAATGAGTCTATTTTTAGTCCCTTTTGGCCTTATGTTTTACACACAATTCACACAATACCCATAAACTCATCTTCTTGTTTATTATGTATTTAACTATTTACTCAACTTGAATATTTATTTTGGGATTTATATAATATTATTTGACTTTTTATATGTTTTAATATTTATTTTTGATATTAGTTTACTTATGTTATAATCTATATAAAAATTTGATTAGATATATTTTGATTTATGTTTCATATGGTTTAAAATTATATAATGATTAATATATTATGCTTTGCATATTGTTTAATATACTTTAAATAATTTTTATATGCATAAATAATTTTTATTACAAAATAAAATTTATTTTAAATTAAAAGTACTTTTTATTTTTATGTTGCCAAACAGTCTACTGTATGAAGCTCTTTCAAAAAAGCTCTTTTTTAAATGACAGTCAAACAGTCAACTGGTTTATTAGAAAAATTCTTTTAAAAAAAGATCTATACAAAAAGCTCTACTGACACAAGATCTACTAGTATAAGCCCAACCAAACAGAGGCTAACAATCTTTGGCTAACCATTCAAACCCTTTTTTCACAAGCTTTTTTTATCTTCAATATATATTTCTTATAACAATCTTTTTAAAATGAAAGATGTAGATTTTTTTGTAAATTCCTATATTTTTTAAAAAATTCTCATTAGTTAAGTTACTAAAAATATTGTATAATATTGAAAATATTAAAAACTTGAATTAATTTAAAAACATTATTATAAAATTAATTTTATAGAATTTAATAAAATTTATACGATTTTGTTAACTTAAATGGCAGCCAAGAATCAAACCCTTCAACCACATTTTCACCTTTATTCATAAGGCATTTTTGTCTTTAATATATATTTATCATAACAATCTTTAAGTTTATTACAAGAGATTAAAATAAATTTGTTTAATTAAAAATAATTTATCTTTAAGTTTTATCTAATATATAATTATTATCGGTAATAAAAATAAAACTATATTAACATAAACAATTAAGCAGATTTCTGATTTTATTTAAAAGAAAATTAAAAATAAAGCTAAGAGTCTAATGTATGGCTAATAGTATTGCTACTTGTGAGTAAGCTTATTACCTTTGGTCAAACATATTTAATGCTTCATTACAATGTTATTAATTAACCTAAAAATCGATTTATACTTTTTATTTTTTAATAAAAAAAAGAAGGCTGTTAAATTTCTTCTCGTGCATTGCGAATCAAATAGACTTACAAGAAACACAAAACTATCTTGCTATTACTTGCTCTACTCATAAAACTCAAATCCTATATCTTATTTAATGATGGTGTAATTATTGTGTAATTATATTGATGGTGTAATTATTGTGTTCTTTTTCTGGTTTATGGAAAGTATTTGTCGTCTAATCACTAGCCATAATTTGAGGCACTAATACCGAAGCACATGGCTAACCATATTGCTTGTTTTTGAATATTCAACTTGTACTGGACTTTTAAGTATATGATTGTTTTACTTGTCCAACGGACATTAAGTTTTTGTTTGAGTTGAAGTAAAGCAAGAGAAAAGAAAGGAAGGGAATTGTATTTTTCTTAGTTTCTATTGTTTGGACAAAAATAAGCTAAAGGAAAGTAAAAGAATGGAGAGAAATTTGGACCAAATGTATTTTTCACCAAATTGGTGGGAAAGAAGGAGAAATTCAAGACAACATAATTCTAATATAAGTAAATTACCATTGTATCCTTATTTAACAAAAACAAGTTCATACCAAAAGATAAATAATTTCTATAATCAAGGATATAAAAGTCTCAAAAAATTCTTTTATCCAATATAAGTTTCAATTCCTTCATTTGATAAATTAGGAAAACAAACAGGAGAAAGGAAGTCTCATTTCTCTTCTATTCTTTTTTCCTCATTTCTTCTCAATATTTCCTTTCCTTTCCCTTATGTAAGTAAGGATCCAAACAAAGGCTAAGCTCATGGGATCAGTGTGACTATTACCATTTTATCAAACACTAATTTTATGTACGTTTATGTGTAGTTTCTGTTGTAAATCACATCATAAACGTGATTAGTCACAAACTAATCGTGAGAATAGAAACGTTAGTCATGTTATTATCTTTGGCCCTTTCAACTTCATAAAAATCAAAGGATAAAAGAAGCATGCTTTAACTGATTCAAAAACTTTTGTCATATAAATATTTTTATCATATTAAATAATTTTAGTTATTGTAATATGAGTGAAGCTCTGCTTCATCAAACCCAATTCATTTTTCTTCATGGTTCAGTTATTGATTCATCATCATCATTCTTAGGTTCAACTTTTGTGTTTGTGTATCATTGTGTAATTATACTTAGTACTCAGCCATATTAAAATTTAACTCGATTAAATTTTAAATATCTCATATGAGAAAAAGAAAAAAATTAATTAATCTATTTTAAATAATATAAAGCTAATAAGTTAAGTGATGAGATATGATAAGTTCGAATTAAGACACTTATATCAATTCCAAATATAAATAATAGTCAATTATATCATATTTTTTACTAAATTTAAATAATTTAATGAAAAATTACGTACAAAAGTTTCAATTACAAAATACATTTTAAGTAATCGATATTAATATGAGCATTAATTTCATTTTCCACCCTTGAAATCGTAATTAAAACATAATAGGAATGATTTGGCTACATAATCCATCGCATGGTGAAGTAACTCTATGACCCTGTTAAGGAATCGTCATCCAAGTAGAACTTTTCATGTCTGAACCGTTCGATCTTTTCTAAAATCAACCAGTCGTACAGATGCATGTTTAGTTTGCAGCACAGGCCTGCCTCACTGTATGAAACTGGCAAATCTTGTGGGCCCAACGTTACTTTTTAATAAATCCCACCGAACTCGTGCAGCCTTTAATATACCCTTTAACATACATACATGGATCGATACTTAGCGTAAGGTACAGGGCAGTCTTAAATTTTTGAGTTAGTTGTCTCATTTTGTGAGATGCCTATAAATCAGTGAAAAGGTTAGTTACTGGGTTCATCGGTAGATACCTTAAGCTCGACCCAAACAAATCTAATAATTTTTAATAAATTATTAAAATTACATTAAATGATAGATTTAACTAATTCATAAACAACCTCTATATTAATCAGGGGTAAGACTATGTATTACTAAACTTTCTCAAATTCTATGTTTCAGCGAGATTTTTATCAAAATTTTGTTACATTTAATCAATCTTATAATGTAAATTTAACTTTCTAATGCTTTGTACTTGAAAAGAATTATCTATTACCACTTCAATTATTTGTATAACAACAACACCGCCTAGTAGAGATTTCGCATTTTAGAGAAGTATAGTAATATGTGACCTTACCTTAATCAACGACGAATTCAGAAATTTTTTTAAATAAGGGCAAAATATTTAAAGTAATTTTATATTATTGATTTTTTTAACAAAAAAAATATTTAAAGTACTCTTATATTATTGAATTAAATTAATAGGGCAAAATCTTTTTTATGGGATCAAAACTTAAAATAATAATATTTTTTATGAAATTTTTTGGAGGGGGTAAGGGCAAGTGCCCCCACTAGCCTCCAATGTGCATCCATGTGTTACTCTTAACTAGTAATGACACTGTTTTCAAATAAATAACATTAGTGCCACCTATTTAACTTTTTTTTTTGTTGAAGAAATGCCACCTGTTTAACTTGATCGTTTAATTATGATATTTGTAGTTTTTGTATTATATTATCATAAAGAATTAATAAGAACCATTAGATTTTTAGAAATGTACATTTGGAGAAAATTAGGCAGATTTTTTTAAAAAATCTATAAGTGCCAATTATAAAACGCCACGTGGCGGTAAGATGCGAAATATAATGGTCATCGGGGCCATTCGTTAGGCATGGCTTAGGAAACTACAGAGAGCTGAAGCGGTAAGTTGTTCGCAGGGACACGGAGAGAGATCACTAAACCCAAACAAACTCATCTTCTCTGCACACACTCCCAGAGACCCAGAGAGAGGGGACACTTCAAAAGCTTATCTTCATCAACTCAATACTCACTGTACTTGGAATCCCGAAAAAGCTAGCTCAAAGCAACCTAAATGGGGGAGGTCTACAATGAATCCTTTTCGCCATTTAGTTCTTTACTGCTTTTGTTTTTTATTCAGTTTTGTGTTTTTGTTGTGATTTTGACATTGGTTTTTGTTTAGGAGGATAAGAAACCAGCAGCTGAGGAGAAGAAACCAGAAGAAGCTAAGAAACTGGAGGAAGCGAAGAAAGAAGAAAAACCAGTAGACGGCAAAAGGGAAGAGAAAAAAGCAGAGGAATCCAAGGACAACAAGGAGTCCAAAGATGAGTCACCTCCACCACCACAAGAAATAGTGCTTAAAGTCTACATGCATTGCGAAGGATGTGCTCGTAAGGTTCGTAAGTGCCTCAAGGGCTTTGAAGGTGAGTTTATGTGTTCATCTTCATTATTTGTTCGTTGGTTGTAATGGGTGTTTGCAAGTTTTGAATGGGGTTCTTCTTTAATTTTCAGGTGTTGAAGATGTAATTACTGATTGTAAGACTAGTAAAGTCGTTGTGAAGGGTGAGAAAGCTGATCCGTTGAAAGTTTTGGACAGAGTTCAGAGGAAGAGTCACAGACAGGTGCAGCTAATCTCTCCGATTCCCAAACCGCCGACTGAGGAGGGGGAGAAGGAGGTGGAGCAGAAGGAGGAACCGAAGCCGGAGGAGAAAAAAGAAGAGGTCTTTAGTTAACACTTCCATAAGTTGTCTTCTTATGACACTGAATTTATTTCATTTCTCAGTGGATCAATTGTTTTGGTTCGTTTCTTGATTATGTTGCAGCCTAAGGTGATTTCCGTGGTGTTGAAAGTTTACATGCATTGCGAAGCCTGCGCTATGGAACTCAAGAAACGGATACAGAGAATGAAAGGTATGAACTTCTTATAATGACTTAACAGTGTCAAGTTTTTTCTTTCTTTTCCAGGCTCTTACTTCATTGTATTCTGTTCTCCATTTCTTTGAATCTCTTAGAGAGAAGCTTGTTCCCTTGCCTTTGTTTTATTTTATCGTTTTGCAGTCTGACGATTCCATTGCATTGGGTCCAACAAGAGTTAAAAAATGCTTGTTGAAAATTATCAAATTTCAATTCCACTCAAATCCCATCAACCACGAGTTCTAAATCTGATTCGGAAATACTTCCTTTGCATAGGTGTGGAATCGGCTGAACCAGATCTAAAGAGCTCACAGGTGACAGTGAAGGGAGTGTTTGAACCTCCAAAACTAGTCCAATATGTGTACAAGAGAACAGGCAAGCACGCGGTTATCGTGAATCAAGGGCCAGAAAAGACGGAACAAGAAAAAGAAAAAGAATCCAAACGAGAGAAAAAAAGCGAGGAAGGTGATGACAAAGAAAAGAAAGGTGGCAAACAAGAGGAGACAAAGGACATGAAAGTAGGTGACAGCGAACCTAAGCCAGAGGAAACGGTAGAAGAAGAGACCAAGGTTGTGGAGTTGAAGACAAATGAGTATTACTATTACCCACCAAGGTATTCAATGGAGTTGTACGCGTACCCTCCTCAGATCTTCAGTGATGAGAACCCCAACGCGTGTTCTGTTATGTGAACTTTTGGGACAAATTTGGGATGATAAAATCTGCCTTACACATGTTTTCTGCATGCGCCCCTTTTTCTGCAGTACTTGTTAAAAGTATAATCTGCAGATAAACAGTAGAATTTTGTGAAGTATTGTACTTTTTTTTCCCTTTTAACTTGTCATATATAACTATACCAATAATCAGATAAACTTGAATCATGTTCTCTTTGTGTCTCTCCTCTCATC
Organism: Erythroxylum roigii; assembly: GCA_027576455.1. NCBI lineage: Eukaryota > Viridiplantae > Streptophyta > Magnoliopsida > Malpighiales > Erythroxylaceae > Erythroxylum > Erythroxylum roigii. Next base: position 28,018,957 of record JANZXV010000006.1, read on the forward strand.
TTAGTGAGTACGAATCCATATCTTTTAGCTTCTTTCTGGGTTTCACTGGAAAAAAAAAGTACAATTTTCAGCCTTGATCTTCGAACTCCTTTTAGAAGACCTCACCTTCCTCAAAATTTCCACCCCGAGTTCAATTCAGTACTCTATTCCGTTCCCCCATAACTCTATGAACCTATACCATCAACTATCTGAACTATTTTTCTGTCATTGCCACTGATCGAAAAAAGGAACACAAAATGAGAGGAGATAGAGCTAGATTGAGTAATGAGTGTGAATCTGAATCTGTACAGAAACACCTGTCTGAGTCAAATTATCAGAAAAAAAATAGGTGGTTCGACGTTGCTCATTTTGTATTTTGACTTTTTAAAAAGATTACAACTTTGTTAAGTGATCAAAGATTTGTCCTTTTAACTATGAAGTTGATGGCTTTAAGTTGCCGAGTAAGCAATGCCAGTCCTTTACCCCTTTATAGGTAAAGTTTTCACCTTTCCTAGTTATCACATCCGCTAAATTAGCAACATTGTATATGGTTAGAAAGCGGCTGCGTGTTCTCTGATATAAGAAAAATCTAGTGTATTAGTTAAGAAACAGTGTTTTAATCACAAAGAGGGAAAAAGATTTATCAATCAATATTGAAGTACTGCAATAACAACATTGGCTATTTCTAACATTAAAAAAAAAGGTCTTTATGAGGGGTCAAGAATAAGCTTTATTTTGTTTTATTTTGATCTTTATAAGGGTCAAAAGTGAGTTTTATTTTGTCTCATTTTACTCTTTATAAAGGTCAAGTGTGAGCTTATTTTTTATAAAAATAGGCCCTGAGCTTTTTATTTTTAGTTAGAGCCGAACTTAAGAAGGTTCAATAATACACAATCTTATCTAACCACTAAAGTCACTGCTTTTAAATGAATTGCATTAAAAAAAAAGATGAATGAAGCAGAAACTATCATTTTCCTTTTTTTTTCCAACTAAAAAATAGTGACATCAAATTTGGTAGGCATTGGTAGGTATAATTGCTATCCAGTTTGGCAGAATTTTTATTTATTAATTATTTTATAAAAATGGAATAAATTTATATATATCAATTCAATAAAAAGGAACGCTTAAACTATTAATAGAGTTGCCCTCTTGAGTTGGTATACGTTGAGAGTAGGTATGTCATGTCGAGAGTTGTGTCAACCAAAGCTATACATCTTAATCATGGCTTTGCTACATATTACAGGAATGGCACTAGACCTTTTCGAAAGGTTTTGTGCTTGTGTCTGCGCTGCGGTGCAAGAGATTCGATCATCACATGCTAATTCTATCGTTCCAGCTAAACGTTTTTGTTTTGTTTTAAACATGTGTACGGTGGATGCTCTTGTTGTTCCAATGCCAAAGCAGATTTTAACTATAAGAGGCACAAATTGTACAAAAGCTTAGGACTACCTCCAACTAAAGTAAAGTTGCTCACTTCCCTTTTTGTCATTTCCTGAGAAAAGGCCTTTCATTAACTTTTTTTTTTTAATCACCGCTTCAAATTGAGCCAAGCTTTTTGTTGTAGCTAATACGAGTGTCATACACAAACGGGAGTATAGTTCTTGAAGACATCACGACGGAAAGTGAAAACACCTTGAAGGCGGTAGTTGCAGAAAATTAAAATCAACCTGACAAGACTATCGTCCAAAAGAATCTCCAGGATTGGGTCACTATGACGATACTGCGTGTAACTTCTTCACACTGTTTCATTTTGAAGTTATGGGGTGCGTTTGGTAAAGAGCTTATCAGCTCTTTTTTAGCTGATCAACTCATTTTAACTTGTTGACCAGTTAAAAAACATCCATAAGTTTGTTTGGTAAATAGCTGATTGGGTTGACTGATTCAACCCAATCAGCTAATTTTCAACCAGCTTCCAGGAGGAGCGTTTCACTCCATAAGCTGATTTTATTTTAGCCGAATCTCCAAAATGCCCTGTTCCTTTCTCTCGCGTCTCACTTCTCATCTCTCAAGTCTCCAGAGTCTTCTCCTTCTTTCGTTCCTTTGTCACCGCTCACCCACACGCGATCGACGATTTCGTTCACTCCCACGCATCAACGAAGGAGTGTCGACCAAATAGAGAGAAGGTTTGAAGTCGATTTCGGTGTCATTGA
>JANZXV010000006.1:28030569-28049588 GCA_027576455.1 Erythroxylum roigii
GATCAACCCCCGGCGTGCCTTTATTTGTTTTGCAGGCATCCCACAAGCTAGATCTGTCAGAATTATGGATCCAGGCAACAACATCCAGCTCCATCAGAATCTGACTGAACCAGAAACCAATATAGCAATGTATGTCCATAGTTTTGTATGGAATTATTCTTCACATTTCTTCATCTACTTTCTACTAAACTTAAGAGTTTTGGACGAGTGTTCTTTTTTTATTCATACCCGATTCGAATCCGGATTAGTCGGTTGCTCATATGGTACTGAATATTAGGTAGTTTATAAAAAAGAAAATGCACGAGGAAAGTATCTCATGACATATAAAAAATATAATACATATAATAATGTTTAAGAAATCGGAAAGCTAGCTATAAGCCATTTAATAAAGAGACTCCCTCTATCTAGCTGTAATTTTAGCAACTTGTCAAGCTATTTAGCTATGGAGGATGAGGATACTCGCGTATCAAAACCAAGAAGGTGCAACTGAATCTTTTTTGCGACTAGCGTGCACTAATTGCACTGGCAAGAAATCCATTGTTCCATAGAAGAGTGAAACATATCAACATCTGTATTCACTGATTTGGTGGCAAAAGATGAGATTGCACTAAGGTACTGCAGCAATGAAAGAAAAGTCTGTTTATTTTAGACCATTGCTTGGGTCTGCAACTTTAAATTAAAGGGGAGTATCGGAGAATGATTCCAAGTCGAGATCACAAATTTAGTTTATTAGTTGAATCAAAAACATGTTTACAAATAGGTTTCTATTTTTTATTTTTCTAATTTTCAGTTGAATAATGTAGTTCAAGTTTAAGAGTCATGAGGAGTTAGCGAATAATTTTATATTATTAATGGTCTTAATTATGTTAGTAGGTCAACCAATTTTATAAATATTTTCACCTGTTTAAAAATTATTTTCAGTAATAAAATTATGTGTGATATTTTGAGAAAATGTTTTTCGTATAGTTAAGATAAAAATATTTTAAATTAGGCTTAATAACTCAATTTAATAAGTTAACATAAAAATGTTTTATTTTATACTTGTAGTTAATTTTTAATCTAAAAATTTTAATTTTATAATTTATAATTACTATTCCATATTTTTTATATTTAGAATTTCATTTATGTATTAATCGATACTATTGGTATAGATTGAAATTTTGAGATACACCTTAATATAAATATTTATTATCATATAACTTATTTGTTAGATAATTCGCAATAATAATCACGTACATAATCACACATTCAAAGCACTGAAAATAAAGAAAAACGATATAAAAATTTAATGAGATTTGGCCAATGATGCCTACGTCCTCGGGCAAGAACAGAGAGAATTTTACTATAAAAAAACGATACAATTGGAATCCTTACATCTAAATTTTTTATTTTTCTTTAAATAATAAATCCCTTGTGTGTCCTAAACCAAACCAGTCTAATCGAACTGGTCTTATCAAAACAGGTCCATACCGCCTAAGCCCTTCACTTCCAACACAAATTTTCATTTTTCTTCGATTCGGGTCGCACCACGAGCTTATCAAAGCAAGTCACTATTAGGATCCATCAAATTTCAAGATAAAATAACAACATTATTTTAGTTACTGCACATAACACAAAATTTTCAAAGAGCAAAGGAACTTTTGGTATACTTAATATATGCCAAAGTCATCAACAACTAAGTATTGGTAGGGAAGACGTAACGTAAATTTTATATAAAAACGTGGTTCTTCCATAGGAGGGATTAAGACTTTTGACATCTCAACCATTTCTGGATTTCTTGCAACTATATCCATCTTATTTTCTGCTGCTTCTTTTGCTTATATACTAACCATTTGTTATGATCATTCTAACACCAGGACTTCATCCATCTGAATGTTGGTTCCTGATACAACTCTTCGGTCTCTCTATATGTCTCTCTTTCTGCTCATAATCAACCTCCCAATCACCCTGGGATGGATGTCTGCCAAAAGGGTCGTGCTTGATTCTTGATCAAATCATCTTGTCATCTTCACGTGGTAAGATTAAAGAAAGAGATGATGTTGGAATGGCTCAATCAGATTAAACCTCTCATGGTATTCATTTTTGGGTTCTTTAATCTGATTGAGCCGTGCCAATATCGTGCTTTCTCACGCACCATTTATGCTGCTTTCATGTAGATGATCAATCACTGGAAAGTTTTAGAAACGTTGTTCACGTTGATTTTTCCTTTTCTTGAACACTCAGTTTATTCCTTTGCCTCTTGGAAAATTAATTTCCTGAACTTTCTGACTCATATAAGATCATTTGGGATTTGCAATCATCAAAAAGAAAGAAAAAAAAGCTAGGGTTTGGTTAAATTTGGTATAGGAGGCATCGCTCTTCATGATTAATTCTTCCATAACCTAAAACTCGCAAGTTCCATCATAAGTTATTGCAATATACATGTTGTAGACTATCCGGTGGAGAACTTGCAGTACTTCTCTATAATGTACACAAAGGGTTTTGTTTTCAGATCCCAAAAGTCCTGAAACGCCCTATTCTTTGACATATCATTTTCACACAATAGTTTTCTTTACCAAGTAGCTGAAAATTATTGAAGACTATACATACACACAAATATATATGTAATCAAATAATAGTCATTTTCCGTCAAAGAATCGTATAGTTAGATGACATTTCTACTTCCTATTGGCAAAAGGATTAGCAAATTCCTGAAGTCCATCTATGGCAGTCTGCTGATGTTTGTAAGGACATCACTACAGCAGGTTGGTCCAACTACTAATATCAAGGCAAATCTGCTCTGCTCCGAGGGATAAGCAAAACAAAGTTAGATGTTCGCAAGGGCTCTCGGGAAATTCAACTCGAATGGCCTTTGGTTTCAGATCCATCAAGTAAATCAACAACCCTCAGGACAGCACTGACGTCTGCAATCAGGCTCACTGAGGTTTACCTTAATTCTGGGAACTCCCTACATAGTATGACCGTGCAGCTATATTGGAACTTCCCCGTCCACGTTAGAACTTCTCAATCCGTTCAGGAGTCTTAACTTGTCTATTCATTTACTGCTCGTTACCACTTTGTACCTAGTTAGCTTCTTGGTCTTGTATTAACTTTGGTTTTTGAATTGCGCACCTTATTGTGAACTTGGTTTAAAATATTTAATCTTTACCTTAAAAAAATTCTACTTCCTAACCATGTAAGCTCGAAATATCCTTAAAAAAAAAGAAATTTCCTATCTTTTCCAATACCATCATTCTCTTGAGTGTTATTGATCTCTATCTTGATATGATACTTAACAACATTTTTATGTCACCTCCTTATGAACAAATTCGGAACATCTTCGCTCTTACCTTAACTAAAAATTTCAAAAGCTGCATTTTACTGGTGGGTTAAAGTCACTTATGTAACTATGTATAGTTCTGAAGAATATTGCACCCTTTATTCATCTCCCCTACCTTGTACAATTTGCTATTCTGCTTCAGTCCAAGTTTTGCTCACCTTGTGATACATGACACTTGTTAGTTTGTCTTTTAAAATATAAAACAAACTATTATTATAAGCCTTCTTAAATTCCTTCTAAGTATTAAATTGCATAAACAAGGATACACTAGTACGTCTCATCACACCCAAATAATCAAACTTCATCTCACGCTTAATTTTTTTCCTGATTATTTTATCATAATACTTAATAAATTATATCAGTATGCTATAATTAAACATGCATATAGCTATTAAAGTAAGGATTCATACCTCATTTATTTATATCGTTGACATTCTTGCCAAAAAAAATGCTTACTAAAATATATTGGAACCTATATTAAGTAGGCAGCAAATAGACACTAAACCTATGAATTATATTTCAAGTTAAACTCTACGACTATTTCATTCCACTTAGTCACAAATTCTTTGGTTTTGGTGGTATCAAAGATAATATCCATAAATATATCTTTTAACTTCTTATAACTCTGATAGCATCAAATTTCTTAGTTAATCTCTTAAGTATATGCCACAAACACAATCGATGGCCCTGTTTGGCAATCAGCTGATCGCTGATTCTATTGGCTGATTTGACCAGCGGATTGCATTAACTGTTTGTTATTTGATGTTTGGTAAAATTAATTATTTAGTATTAGCTGGTTATGTGTAAAATGACTTATGAGGACATGATTTTAAAAAAATTATAAGAGTATGAATATTATATATCTTATTATTTCGTTGAATATTCTTATAAAGTTGACGATATATGTGTTAATTAAATAGAGACTGGTGGATAATAAGTTGTGAATAATTGGTAAAAATCGAGAATCGATGGCTTGCCTAGGATATGTTACATTCGATGGTCTTAGATGGATAGATTGTGTCAATATGAGCGGGGTGGTAGCTAGGTATCTGTCCGCGGAGCAGATACTAGGGCATCCTAAGTCCCAGGGATGTCCTATGCTAATGATTAGGTACCAGAGTGGTACCAAAATATCTTGAGTCTCGGGGATAGCTTGTGTTGATATTTGGTATTGAAGTAGTTCTAGAGTATCACGAGAGATTGAAAAATTGAGGTATCCTATGTCGATATTTATACATTTAATTACACTTCCACTTGGTGAGAGTTTACGATGAGTTGAGGTGAGCCAATAGATTATTGGATTTAAGACAACTAAGTAAAATTGGGTCCAGGCAATTCAGTTAAAATTGAGATAAAGCATAAATGACAGTTATAACTAATATTTGTGTAAATCATAATTTGGTAAAATTTTTGAGATGTTTATTAACTGTTTGGTTTAGACTGAGTGTTGTTATGTATATACGTATTATATGTATGATTTAATTGGTTGATTAAGCCTTATAAATATTTTTTTAGTTACTTGATTTTAAGGGTATGGTCGGTTACCTTTATTGAGTAGGCAACTTACCCCTTGCCATTTTATTTTTTTAAGAGTTCACTTGATTGCCGATAGCTCCAGTGTACAAGATGGACCAACTAGAGTTTAAGTGGGGCCAGCATATTAATTGAGTAAAGTTGTTCGATTATATATATATATTTGAATGTGATAGTTTGGGTAGTTATGTTGTATAGAATATTTTTGTGTGTGACAAACAATCTTCTCTTTTGGAACTAATGACGAATTGGATGATTAATGATATGTTTTGGGAACTATTTGGTTAATTGTGGTTTAAGAATTTTGGGAGCATCACATTAGATAGTATCAGATCGGGTTTACATTTCTAGGGACGTATTGAGTAAAAAAACTAATGATGTGTTCTTATCTCTTTTAGGATGGCTTGAGAAGAAGATAATGCTAGCCCTGAGTCACCTGGGGAATCAGGAGTTTGATCCGTGCTCCAAATGTGTCAGATCAGGGGGATGCCTAAGTGAATAGGGTAGGAGGAGAGGTGGCATCCCACCACAGATGATGCAGTTCTTTCAGATGATGCAACAAGCTATTATTGCGGCTCTAGCTCGAGGTGATTCTGGGGTGGATCGTAACTATGAGCGAATTCGTAAGATGGGTGCAGTAGAGTTTTGAGGTACTACTGATCCTGAGGAGGTTGAAACATGGTGGGAGCAGAAAGAGATAATTTTAGACCTTCTGGAGTGTACCTTGGAAAGAAGGTTGCAGTATATAATTTCCTTATTCCATGGCAATGCACTGACTTGGTGAAAGTTAGTAAAGAAATCTTATGAGACCCGAGAGATGACTTGGCAGAAGTTTCAAAGATAAATACACCCCGCGGATATATCGAGATCGAAAGAAGATGGAGTTTATGAGTTTGGTTCAGACAAAAGAGATGTCAGTGGTTGATTATGACGCTCGCTTTGCAACCTTATCTAAGTATGCATTGTAGGCTGTGGCAAATCCCAAAGACAGATGTTATCGATTTAAGCAAGGTCTAAGGACGGATATTCATTTAGGTTTGGGGGCTGCTACTTCTGATTTCAAGAAATTACTAGAGACTGCCCTCAGATTGGAGGATGTAATAGAACAAGGTAAAAGGAGAAAAGAGCTAAAGAGGCTATCGGAGAGTCATCCAGAAGAGGGGAGTCGGTCTGTTACGAGGGGAGCTACTCATACTAATGCAGGGGGATCTAGGAGAGCCAATGGAACATCGAGCATATTTGGTAATTTCTACCGATCTAAGGGAGATCAAGGAGCTGATAGGGATTCAGGACAACATAGCACTATTGGTGCACCATCACTTGGATCTGATAGGGGGTTATTCAGAGGTTCAGAGGATCTTTCGATAGAGGGGTTGAGGATTTCAGAGTTATGCTACCTGTGGGAGATTTCACAGAGTAACATGATGGGGACTTACTGGAATCAATCAGGCATGATATATTTGTGGAGAGCAGGGGAATTTACAGAGGAGTTGTTTAACAGTAAGGAGGAGTTCAGGAGTAAGGGCAGAGGAGACAGTACATGGTCAAAGTGGGGTCTTTGGTTCGGGCAGAAGTTTGAGTAGAACAGGTAATAGAGGTGGTAGTAGAGGAGTTAGACGTGGACCAACAGTGGGTACGGATACTGGTGGGACATCCTTAACTTAAGGTCAATCTTAAGCAAGGATATATCATATGACGAAAGAGGAGGCACTCGCTACCAACGAAGTCATTTCATTTCTGGTACGATTTTATTGTCTGATATTAAAACTTATGTGTTAATAGATTTAGGATTTACGTCTTCGTATTTTTTAAAAAGTTTATATTTAGAGTTCCAATGGAGGTTAGTCCATTAGGATAGGACCTAAGAGTGACGTTACCAGTAGAAGATTGCGTGGTAGTAAATAGGGTAAGAAGGGGAATGCCAATGAGGATTGGTGGAATAGAGTTATTAACTGAACTTTAAGGGTGATTGGAATGGATATCTACCTTTGATGAAGCTTGCATATAACAATAGTTATCACTCTAGCATTGGTATGACACCATTTGAGGCATTATATGTCAGGCGGTTTAGAGATCCGATATATGAGGATATAAAGGATGTTAAATTATTAGAGGGACTGGAGTTGGTTCAGGAGACAATGGAGAAAATAAGGGTAGTAAAACAATGCTTGAAGGTAACTCAGGATCGAAAAAAGAAATATGTCGATCAACATCGTTGGGAGATGGATTACAATGTTGGAGATATGGTATTTCTTTAGGTATCACCTTGGAGGGGAATTCAAAGATTTGGTAGGAGGGAGAAGTTGAGTCCGAGATATATCGAACCATATGAAATTGTACAACGTGTGGAGCCATTAGCTTACAAATTAGCGTTACCACCAGAGTTATCACAGATTCATGATGTGTTCCATGTGTCAATGTTGAGACAGTACCGATCGGATCCTAGTTATATTATATTGAGGCCTGAGATCGAAGTTACAAATGACATGAATTATAAGGAGGAGCCAGTAAAGATATTAGATAAACAAATTATGAAATCAAGGAGACGAGAGATTCCGATGGTGCAAGTTTTGTAGAGTCATCATCGTTCTCCAAGAGAGGCAACTTTGGAGGTAGATGATGAAGTTCGACGTCAATATTCTCATTTTTTTGGATCCTCGGGTGCGTAATTTAATTTCAAGAATGAAATTCTTTTAAGAGGGGAAGATCTGTAAAACCCACTCAGTAAATTAAAAACTTACCCAACCCCAGCCACAAACCATTAAGTTGTATAAAAACACAGATCTGGAAATGCCCTAAACACTAATGAAAACACCATATTCTTCTTCATTTTCTCTTTATTCCCAATTGGTAATTGTGTTTAAAAAACACACTCTTTCATCTACATTTAACACTTTTCTCATAGGTTTCCCTCATTGTGTTTGTTTTGCAAAAAAATTGGAGGGAGTTGTGGAGGTTGACAACCCCCCTAGTGCCTTACACTTAGGTAAAAATTCCAACAGCTATATTGTGGCATTTTTTATGATTTTAATCTTCCTATACTAGTTTATAGTTGATTTGCATGTTGTGATTGTTTAGGATAATAATTGAAGTTGCACGAAGGGATAAATTGGAGAAAATGGGCTTGAAAAATGATGAAAGAAGAGAAGAAGAGGAGAGGGTGAAGGCGATGGCACCTTTTGAAAATTTAAGTTGCATATAGAAGTAGAATAGGAAATGCAGAAAGTGAAGGATAAATATGGAATTTACTTATATGAAGGTAAAATAGGACTTTTAATTAGTTAATGATGTTTTAGTAATTATGGGGGTTAAGTTAGTAAGGATATTATTTTTATAATTAGGAATAAATTAGAAAAGAGAATAATGTTGGATTATTAAGAGTAATTGGGTTAGAATTTTTTCGCAAATTAGTCTAATAGAATTTTGTAAATTTTAAGTCTAAAAGTTCAATTAAGGAGTAATTAAGATTATCAATTAGTTGAATCCGAAATCAAGGTAAGGATAACCTACTTGATTAATAATTACATACTTGAATTATATTTACTTTATCAAATAATTAATGTAGTATAAGGTGTTTCACTATTATATTTTGTTATGTTTTCTGAAGTGTATTGCTTGTTAAGTTGACGGAAAATATGTTAATTAAATAGAGACTGGTGGATAATAAGTTATGAATAATTGGTAAAAATTGAGAATCAATGGCTTGCCTAGGATAGGCTACATTCGATGGTCTTAGATGGATAGATTGTGTCGATATGAGTGGGGTGGTGGCTAGGTATATGTCCGTGGAGTAGATATTGAGGCATCCTAAGTTCCGCGGGTGTCCTATTGCGATGACTAGGTATCGGATGGTACCAGGATATCTTGAATTCCAAGGATATCCTGTGTCGATGACTAGGTACTGGAGTAGTATTAAGGTACTAAGAGAGATTGGGAAATTGAGGTATCTTGTGTTGATATTTATAAATTTAATTACATTTCCACTTGGTAAGGGTTTACGATGAGTTGAGATGAGCCGGTAGGCCATTGGATGTAAGCCTACTAGGTTAAGCTGGGCCTAGACAATTTAGTTAAATATTGGGACAAAGCAAAAATGATAGTTATAATTAATATTTTTGTAAATCATAATTTGGTAAAATGTTTAAGATGTTTATTAACTGTTTAGATTAGACTGAGTGTTGTTGTGTTTATAAGTATTATATGTATAATTTAATTGGTTGACTAAGCCTTATAAATATTTTTTTAGTTATTTGATTTTAAGGGTATGGTCGGTTACTCTTACTGAGTAGATAGCTCACCCCTTGCTATTTTATTTTTTTAAAAGATCGTGTGATTACCGATAACCCCAGTACACAAGACAGACCAAGTAGAATTTAGGTGAGGCCAGCAGATTAATTGAGTAAAGTTGTTCGTTTATATATATATATTTAAATGTGACAGTTTAGGTAGTTATGTTGTATAGAACACTTTTATATTTGACTAACAATTATCTCTTTTAAAACTAATGATGAATTGAATAATTAATGATATGTTTTGGAAACTATTTGGTTAATTGCAGTTTAAGAATTTTGGAGCGTTACATATAATTTTGTAATCATCTATAATTATAGCGACTTATCATTCATACATCCTAGCCATCTATGGAAAAGCCAACAAAAACTATTTGTCATCTCATTGCCTAATAATTCATAAATATGCAATATAAACTTTCCTTGATGTTTATAATGACAAATGGAGCAAATGACATTTGATATTTGTTCCCAGGATAGGTGGTATCGAATGTGACTATATCACCAAATTTTACATAGGTCGTTGATTCCTTATATTTGTCCGGAAAACATTCCTTAGCCTTCTTTTGAATATCCATCTTCTAGCCTCAATTATCTCAACATGAAGATATGATTGAGGCAAGCCTTTTGTAAATATGCCATGTTTACGAAATTTGCTTGTGATTAGCAGTGTTTCCTTTCCCCGCAACTTAGAAACTGTTGTTGAAGGTTTAAATCTAAGCTGCCATTTATGCTCCCTAAAATACGTAACTATGCAGACTTCGAAGCAATTGCCTTCGAAATGGAGAATACGAAGCTTCTTCCCTCGTAAATACCATGTTTGTACAATGTTTGTCTTGCCTCGCTGATTGGTCTTGGTTGGTTTTAATGCCTCAGAATTGCACTTCTTGTAAGGTCATAAATGGAGCAGTGCAGTATTTACAGAAGGCGACACGAGAAGACATATTCCGGGTGAAGTGTTCCTGGGGAAGAACATATGATAATTAATGCTAAAAGGAAGCTGTTGAAGTGATGATACCTGCAGACAAAGGGCTAGATTGGTAAATAACTTATTAGCTATTTTTTAACTATTTGACTCAAATTAACTCTTTGACTCATATTAAAAAGTTATTTATCTGTTTAGTTACGAGCTAATCAACTAATTTTTTTAAAAGTTCTTTAAGTATAAAGTTTGGGGTTAGTTGTCTGTCTAATGACGATATTACTTTCCATTTTACTCTCTACTTTTACTTTGTATGGTTTCAAAGTTAGCTTATTTTGATCGTATAATTATGTCGTGAAGTTTGGAAGAATATAATAAAGGGGTTAATTAAACTTTTTAATCTATGCTTAATTTAAATACCATAATATTAAGTTTTTGAACATAAAAAATCACATCGAATTAATATTTTTAGTATATACTAGTGTATATTATATTTGTGTCATACTATAATTATAGATATTTTAAATTTATTAAATCATAAAATTCATACATATTATATGAAAAATATTAATTTGATGTAATTCGCTACATCATTTATATTAATATAGAATTTAACGTTGGACTATTATTATTATTATTGTTATTATTATGTTTTTATTAAAATTATAAACTTAATAGTTGTAAAATTAAATATCTAAAATCTAAAATCTTATAAGAATATTTAACGAAATATTAAGAAATATAATATTTATGTCCTTATATTCTTTTTAATTCATGCTCTGATAAGTCATTTTACATAACAACAATTAATACTAAACAACTAATTTTACCAAACATCTTTAATAAACAACTGGTGTTATCTACATTAACAATTAATATTAAACAATTAATTTTACCAAACATCTTTAATAAATAGTTGATGTTATCTGTAAATATGATCAACTGATATAGTATGTCAAACAGGGCCAAAAGGTGCTATACATCATCTGAGCTTTTACGACTATTCAGTAACAAGCAATGTTCGATCTCTCTGCCACAATATCCCCGCCGTTTGGATACTAGGAAAATTCTCCGAGAGTAGGGAGCCATCAACAATGGGGCAGCATGAGAAAATAAAACCTCCATTAAAACCTTCTCGTGAACAGGATATCTATAGAACCCATTGTCTGAAAGCAACTTCTGTTTATCCACCCTAGCTTCAAGTTAGACGAAACAATCACAAACCTGTTCCTCTAACCGAGGTTTTCCCACTAGTTGATTGGTTTCGTTCGTCGAGGCAATTAACTTAACACTAATTACGCATTACTGTACGAGTTCTCGTGAAGAAACCAATACATTGTAATTAATTCTGTGCATTTAATATAATATAATCATATACAAAACGGTTTAAAGAAAACACTGTCCTGCAATTCTTTTTTCGTTTTGTTTGCACTTATTGCTCATCTTCATCTTCCCCCTTCGATTTTCTTTCTCCTATACTGTTTCGCTACTTGCTAAGCTTGTAAATCAATTAGTCGTGGATCAACTTCCCAGTACAGTGATATGTTTACTCACTGCTTGAACACTTTTTTCTCACTCTATGAATGGTGGATGAGGATCCTACATCATTTTGCTGTTGAAAGCATGAGAAGGAACCTGGAGAATGACAATTGTCACCTTCCAGGTGAATGTATCATGATGTCCTGAATTTGTTTGACAGTTCTTTGATTATTGTCTTCTCTGGTTCACAGATGTCTAACCAAAAGCAATTTTATGTTCCTACTTCTGTATCGCTGTGAGCATTGGCAGGTCTCAAGTCGATACTGTGTACTTGGCAGGAATCAAAATCATCCCACATCATTTCAAGGGAACTTTCAGTAATTCCTGCATTGCTCAGGTAGTTCCACTAACATTACTCATTCTAAAAATATTATTATTTAAAAATAATTTAATTATAAATTTTTATTAAATGTTTTACTAATTATTTATATCATATAAATTATTGAATACATAACAGAATGTATATAATTGTCTTACTCTATTTTTAATAATAATTTAAGTTAACATAATTAACTAAAAATGTATATAAAGTACTTTTTAAGTAATTTAGATAGATATTATATTCCTTAAAATGCGTAGAATAATAATAATAATAATAAAAAAAAAAGATCTTTAACGTATATTATAAAAAAGAGAAAAGAAATCAAATCCAAAATAGGCCCAAACCCATTTAGGATCCGAAAATTGACGACCGAAACGAGTAGTCGGGTGGGTTTCCTTTGTTCAGTTCACCTCTAAGAACTGTGACTGTTGACAGTTGAGGTTTGGTAAAGGGTTTGTGTTTGTTCTTGTTAGCTTAGACTAATTGCTTGCTTGTGTAATGATAACTCTGGAGTTAGTCTTTTTACTTGTAGAGCACGCTGAGAATTTGTGGTGGGTGAAATAGGTTAAGTAGGTTACGGTTGGGAATGGACGGAGAGGAGCTGACGGAGCAGGAAACTGCTCTCTATGATCGTCAGATCAGGGTCTGGGGTGCTGATGCCCAAAGAAGGTAACTTTTTCCTTTTTTTTTTAAATTCTTTGTTACATTTTCAAATTTTTCATTTTTTTCCCAATGATTTAGACTGAGCAAATCTCACGTATTAGTGTACGGAATGAAAGGGACGGTTGCGGAGGTATGTCTTCGATTCTTGGAAGTTGGAAAATTGGATTAGCTTCTATTAATCATATTATCTATGAACTGAGGGTTATTTTCTTTTTTTTATTATTATTATTTGGTTAGTTTTGCAAGAACATTGTATTGGCTGGAGTTGGCAGTTTGACACTACTGGATGACCGGGCTGTGACCGAAGAAGCATTGAGTTCGAACTTTTTGATTCCACCTGAGAAGAGTGTGTATTCTGGGAAATCTTTAGCTGAGCTTTGTTGTGATGCATTAAAGGAATTCAACCCCATGGTCCGTGTTTCAGTGGAAAAAGGTTTGGCTGTTCAATGTCTTGTCTTTCAGATGTTCTTTAGTTGTGATAGCAGTAACGTTTTGAAATGGTATTGTTATTGGATTTGCTTATGGTTGCTAATTTTGTGCACTCTGTGCCTTCTTATGTAAATTATCTTATCTTTGTAAACTACAGGCGAATTGTTAAGCTTTGGTGGTGAATTCTTTGATAAGTTTGATGTTGTTGTTGTTGCTGGCTGCCCTCTTCCAACCAAAGTGTGTCACACTCTTTTTAGTAGTTATATCTATTTGCCACTTTTTCAGTAGTTCTCATTGTCTTTTGTGAACGTCTAATGCAGAAATTGATCAATGAGAAATGTCGGAAGTTATCAAAGCGTGTAGCATTTTATGCTGTTGAATGCAGAGATTTGTGCGGTGAAATCTTTGTTGATTTACAGAAATATAAGTACGTGAAGGTGAATACAGTGTGTCCTCACAGTTCATTAGGATTTTATTTCATTGTTTGGTACATATATCTTGTCATCAAATTTTAGTTCTCGGCATGAGGTTGTTTCTTTTTCCTTTGCATCTATGCTTTATTGTTGTAATGACTTTTCATTAGTAGGATGGGTTGTTGACTTGCTACCCTTTGTTGTATGTAACAGTCATCAGAGAGATTTCGAAATCATTAAATACCTAACTAAAATTTCTAGCTTTGAATTTATCGACTTCTCCAAAACTTACGCAACCAATGCCATAGCTTTTGACAATCTCCAAATACAATCTTTTGTCACGTAGACAGTAATTTTTCTGTCTGTCTTTTGTCACTGACAGAAAAAACTAGATGGAACAATGAAATGTGAAGTACAATATCCAAGTTTTCAGGTATCACTGAGGTTTTTAAGCTGTCTCTCAAGTTGATCTATGAAATGCAAACTCAGAATGCATACTGATTTGACTCACTTGCAGGAGGCAATTTCAGTACCCTGGTTAACACTTCCAAGGAAAGTGTCAAAGCTGTACTTTGCAATGAGAGGTGAATCCTTTATTCAGTAATTAATGCTTTAAGAATCCATCTCCACCACCCTAAGGCAAAAAAGAGTGGAAAAACGAAAAGAAGGGAAAATTATATTATAAAGGAAATAGAGGGAGAAGGCTTCTCAGACTGGTTTTGAAGGAGGGGTTTGTGAAAAATAGCGATAATTGTGAAACAGGGACTTGATTTTTGTTGATAATGGTTTTCAATTCCTATTGGCAATAAAGATATGAATTCATGTTGGTTATCTTCTTGCAGTGATAGAAAAGTTTGAAGAGTTTGTGGGATGTAAACCTGGAGAAACTTGTATTCAGGATCTTACAGCTGTTCTGAGGATGAAGAAGGAATTGTGTGAGGCACAGGTATTCTATCAACTTTGAGTTTGTTAACTTTGTTATGGTTACTTGGTGCACAACCTCACCCTAGCATTATCTATAACATTCAGTCAGTGAGTGAATCACATGTTCCAGATGCCATTCTGGAAAGACTGTTGATGGGTGCAAGAGAATTTCCTCCGGTTTGTGCCATTATCGGGGGAATCCTCGGACAGGTAGTTTCTCTAGTTATTTTCTTACGCTTTTTGATATTGTTACATGATGTGCTTGAAATGATTCCTTGGGACTTGGGAGGTCATCAAAGCAATATCAGGACAGGTAACTTCTCTAATAGTCTTGCATTTTGGTATTGTTATGTGATGTGCTTGAAATGAATCCTTAGGAGGTCATCAAGGCAATATCGGGAAAAGGAGATCCCCTCAAGAATTTCTTCTTTTTTGATGCTATGGAAGGGAAAGGTATAATTGAGGACATAGCCAACTCTGACCCAGAAAACTGAGCAGTTTGTTTAGGGAGCTCTTGTTAGATAGATGCTCGCATGGCTCTCTTTTTCAGATCTGCCATGGGAGATAACAGAACGAGGCAGATAGGTTTTCTTTGTGTATCGATATCCAATCTAAATTTGAAGTATAGGAAAATCGTGGCTTATTTTTGGACAGTTTGAGCAAGAATTTGCTCTCAAATTTTTTATATTTGGCATTTCAGGACTCTATATCCTATAATCTAAGAAATAGTTCATTGTATTAATGATTGGATGTAAATATTCCAACAATCCCTTTGTTATTGATCGGCAAAGGATGCATTTCAAGAACACAAATAGACTGTACGCAAACTTTTTAAGATGATCCACTAAGAGTAAGCTTGTAAAAACATGATTCAGACAGCTTTACGAATTCAGTTCAAAATTAAGCGTATGCTTTTCTTTGAGAAGAAATGATAATTCATGAATCATCGAAGGTTTTAGTGTTGAAATTCATGGAATAACAAGGTAACTGGTCAGTAGCGTGTGCTGTTAAATACTGAGGCTGAAGAATCATCGCACACAGGGATGATTCTTATCAGTTGCTGTCACAGGGAAACTTATCAGTTGCCGCATATTTTACCAAATTGAAGAAACTCTGGGACGAGTATAATATTATGGTTAATATACTAGTATGCACCTGTGGGTCTGCACAATCTATGATTAAATTGTTGGGACAAGATCTTCTGTCCAATTTTATGGTGTCTTATTGTGTTCAGTGAATCTCAGCCATTCATTTATGCGGGTCCCGCGTGGGCTCCACATAAATAAACGTGGAACCCGCATAAATGAATGGCTGAGATTCACTGGACACAATAAGACACCATAAAACTGGACAGAGGATCTGAACCCGTGTGAGAGATAAATTACAGGTGGTTAATATTGCCAAAAAGTTGAGAGAAACCAGGCTTAGGTAGTTTGGGCATGTGAGCAGGAGGCACCCTGATGCTCTTATGCGATGCTATGAGAAAATAACCCTTCGTGACTGCAAGAGGAGGAAAGGAAGGCTAAACAAGAACCGGAGGAAAGTGATCTAAAAGGATATGACAAAGTTGACCCTTATCGAGGTATTGACCAAAAATAGAAAATTTTGGTGTGCTAGGATACGGGTAAAGGATATCATTTAAAGTGCGCTAAAACAGTCGTAAAAGTTATTGGGAGTCGTTTACTGTAGAGCTCTGACGACGTATTTACTGCTTAGGAAGTCTGACCCTAATGTCCAATATGTCTATTCTAGTGGCAAGTCGTACAAACAAGTCTTTCTATCCTACTACCTGGCTTTTCAGCTCTGGTGTATGGGAAAAGGTCCCTCAAAGTCATCTGATACTGTTGGATTGTTGATACTCACATGGCTACTGAGCACGGATCCCTAGCAATTCAAGACATGAAGAGCCGTGCTTTACAGCTTATCAGGTATTAGCAGATTTGGGCACCATATCAGGTATTTATTTTATTTTATTTATTTATTTATTAGTTTTTCTTAATATATCTATTCTCTTAACCTGCATCAATTTTTTTATTGTCACATTTGCATGTGGGTCTATCGGAGACAGCTTTTCTACTCTGTAGGATTAAGGCTGTATATTATTAGACCTTCTCAAAACTTGTATTGGTGCGGAATTCAGACTGAGTGTGATGATAATGAATAGATATATTTCCTCCTTTGTTTTTTCCAAACGAACCGATTGCAAAGGTTCACTTTTGCTGAATGTTTCACACCCGGGTCTTAGTTGAAAGATGTTGCAGATAACATGAGGCTTATTATATTTACATATTCATAATGAATAGATGTGTTTCCTCCTTTGTTTTTTCCAACCGAACCGATTGCACAGTTTCACTTTTGCTGAATGTTTCACACCCGGGTCTTAGTTGAAAGATGTTGCAGATAACATGAGGCTTATTATATGTACATATTATTACACAGTACAGGCCTCTAGAATACCAAATGCATTCCAACATCAGTTTCTTATCTCCATGGATATTTATGATTCTGACTGTCAAGGAATATGCACAGGTTATCTGATGCATGAAGGAGCAGAGCAAGTTCCATTCATTCCTTTATGGTCCAAGAATAAAGAGACTGTCTTATATCATATCCACAGGGAAGCATTAATATAATATTAGTAATCAGCCATCATCATTCTTTTCCTTATACAAACAGAAAAGGAACTCTAGAATGTGGAAACAATCATTCACTCCCCACAGTTCCAGCAAGAAAGGAAAGAAATTCAAATTCAAATTCGCAAATTGTTAGTGCAATTCAATTCAACTTAAATTGAATGCGAATTGCAGTTTGCTAATATTCACCGCATATAAACATTATCTAAACCAAGTTATTCTAAATTGCCTAATTTTGGATCATCAATTCTTCATCCTTGTGGTCATCTTCATCACCATCATGAGAAATGCCAAATTCAAAGTTGACATCCAAGAAGTAGAGTACAGAGACGAGGACAAAGCAACACATGAACATGGGAATTGGACCAAAAATCCAGAAAAACAATGGGAAAGAGAAGTAAAAAGCGCGAAGTCCCAATGACCAGAAATAGCTACCCCAATTGACGGACCTGGCCACATATTCTGGTGTAAGATGGTGAGACACCTTTTTTAGAGGAACATTAATAAGAATACTTACATGGCTGTAGTACCTTATGGACTGAACAGTAAACAAGAATGCCAGCAAGAAACATACCAGAATGGAGAAGAACTTTATTGAAACACCAAACTCACTCCTATCCCCGTATACAAATACCAGTGCCGGACGCTCCCAACTCCCATTGCTCATCAACACTGCTATGAGTGAGCTCAGCATGATCGCAGTTGATGCCAATAGCGTCGAAGCCATTATGTTATTTCTCAGCGTCTGCACTGCAAGAACTCCATTCTTGGACACGTCCTGCTTGTTTGTATCCAAATTAAATTTGCTTGTCACCAAACAACAAAACAAAATAAAAAGATGGAATTTGGGATTGATTGACTGCCAGTCACAAGATTCATATGCGTAGAAGGCTGTTATCGTTCATATCGGCAATTCATAGATGGAGTCACGTGCGTTGTAATAGCTCAAACAAAAATAACAGATGATGACACGATGCTCCTTACCTCCATCATGGCTCGGACCCAAAAGCGCCGATTAACGGCATTAACGCCAATGACGGTCTTACTAGGATGCTTGATGATTCGATAAAGAAGCCATAAATGGTAGGTTACCATCATAATCATTCCCACTGGGACCAGTGTGTAATCAAGAATCCTTCTCTCCATTTAACCAACTTGATTATTGATGATACCCCTCTCCTTGATCGTTCTTAGCAGCTTAAGATAAGAAAATCAACTTCAGAAACAGAAGAGAGGGATACTGTTACAGTATGCCTACTTCGTCTCTGATGTTTAATGCCTGACACGTAGAGAATCGCAAGGTGAATGTGTGCAGAGATAGAGTGTCCAAGTTTGAAACGGGTACTTGGGCGTAGCACGTCAAACTAAAAGCCGAGTTTTTATAGAAAAAAATTACTTTATAATTAAACGTTGTCTTATCCAATATTAAAATAACGCAACTGTTTTGATTAGTTTAATTCTAAAAATTTTGATCCGTTAAATTTTTTAGTTTAATTTTTAACTCTGTTTAATAATTTTATTATTAAAAATTAATTAATTAATTAATTAATCAGTTAATTTTTATTAATTAATAAATTTGTAATCTCTTTCAATCATATTTTAAGTTATTTAATTTTATTTAATATTTATTCCATTTTATGACAGTCTAATTGAATCTTTTACATTTTAAACCTCTTTTCTTGTCGATTTAACTTTTAGTCCAATTTTTAAAATATTAATCTTATCCACTAAACTATTTAATAAGTTTGAAGGAGTAATTAGCGGTTAATTTGATTTCACTTTGGTTTTTTGTGTTTCATTTCTTTCTATTTTAAAATTATTTTTCAAATAGAAACAAAATTATTTTAATTATAAATGTTCATATAATTATATTTTATTATTGATAATAATAAACAAAATATAATATTATCTTTTTATAAATTCATTAAATAATTTTTTTTCAATTTCTTGAATAATATTGATATATAAATTATTAGTAAAAATTATTTTTAGTAAAATAAACAATCAAATAATTAAAATTTTATATATCAATT
>JANZXV010000006.1:28090901-28103442 GCA_027576455.1 Erythroxylum roigii
CATTCTTCCAACAAGCCCTTATTTCTCTTCTTCTATACTTACTAACATAAACAATTAAAAGCAAAATTAAGAAATAATAAATAAATAAATAAATATTTTCAGGACCCAACAGTATCAGTAACTGTTAATTTTTCAGTACAAATGAAAACAGAAAAATGAATACGAAATTAAATAGATCAACACTAAAAACGACAGTCACAAAATTACCTGAGACCACCCTCAATTGTTATTCAACAATAAG
Source organism: Erythroxylum roigii (assembly GCA_027576455.1). NCBI lineage: Eukaryota > Viridiplantae > Streptophyta > Magnoliopsida > Malpighiales > Erythroxylaceae > Erythroxylum > Erythroxylum roigii. Next base: position 28,091,143 of record JANZXV010000006.1, read on the forward strand.
AAAGAATGTAGATGGTCATCAACAATTATTCAACCCACTTACGTCATACAATCAACAAAAAATGTAGCAACAAAATGAATTAAATATCAATGTAAAATATAATGCAAAATTCATAAAGACTACTAATCAAGAAACACACACGACACCCACTAAAAATCGACTTCATCTCTTGTCCTCAATAACCGTAGCTAACCTGAGTCATTACCATCCAAGAACCAAACACTTGGGTTGCATGAAAAACTCAATTAGAAGTGAACCACTTCCCAACCTATACGACAATTATCTCTTTTTTTCAATAATTTGTTTTCGGCAATAATCAAGAGAGAACCATGATATTACACAACTGTAGACACATCCAAGAGCAAGTTTATCTCAAAATACAATATGTCTTTACCTAGTAGAATTCTTCATTCGGTACACCCTTTAGTTACGTGATGTCTATTCGTATCTTTTATAAGATTAATAAGTTTTTATCCTAGTCAAACAAGAGTTATTCTTTAATCACACCAATAATCCAGTTGCAATTATCAAGTCATATCTCCAAAAAAAAAAAAAACGCAACCAGTCATTATTTCCAAAATAAATTATCTATTAAATCTCATCTTAATTAGGATTTTAATTTCAATTACCATATTATCAAATAATGTCAAAAATTAAATAATAACAATCACCTATATATCTTATGATTTAGTTTTCTCTGGTAAACGTATCGAGCTTCTCGTACTCCGGCGTACATGCACGCACATGCAAGCACACAACTACGGAACTTTCTCTGCGCATGTAAACTTAAAAGAAAATAAACCCAAGAAAGTTCTTAACAGTTGTTCTCTTTTATAATGTAAAACCATGTGCTTAAAGCACCCTTAAAAGCTTAAACTACAAGGTTCTGAATACCCAATGCCGTTCAAATTTATACCAAATCTCTCCTTTTGGGTCATTGCCACTTAGTTACAACTGTGCAACAATGGTGCCTGGTTACCTCACAGAGAACAACTGGCGTGGTTACTTGAGCAGATGGAGTCAGAACTATTCGGTAAAATAGTTTTCTTGTTAGGCTTAACAGATACAAAACAGAAGATATTGCAAGTTTTCAGACAATATTACAGACAGTCCGACAGTCATTTCCCATATCTCTAAATTATTGCTCCTAACCTCGACTAGTTGGCATCAAGCACAAGGAAACATAAAAGTTTTAGTTGAAGCAACTTGTCCATTCTCTAGGCTTAGATATCAGTGTAGAAGGATTATCTGCTGGTCCATATCTCTTGTTTCCAAGGAAAAAATAAAAGGAAAATCTCTGAAAATTTTGATAAAATTTAAAACCTGTTGCTTTCTTAGTTGACAGAAATCTGAGCAGTTTTGCAGATAATGATATTGGAATTCAGCATACACAGAACTAAGATTTATGAGACTGCTAAAATTTAAAACCTGTTGCCTTCTTAGTTGACAGAGATCTGAGCAGTTTTGCAGATAATGATATTGGAATTCAGCATACACAGAACTAAGATTTATGAGACTGCTAAGCAGTCAATTGCATCTTTCACATGAACCCTTTTTAGTACAGGAAATTTTCTAGTCTGGAATACACAAAGATGCTGTATTATTATGCCAGACTCTTTGAAAATGGTCCACTTCCCATGTCTGTTGCTTGAATCCCACTCTTTTTTCTCCACCAACTGTACCTCTACTTGTTCATTCTGACAGATAAAGTGAAGACCTCTGAGACGAAAAGAAATTGTTAATGCTTTCCAAAGTCTTTAAGTGTCCTTTCATGTGCCAAGTATTAGCTTCAGAAAAAGAAAATGTCCGCTACAACCGTATGGTACAGGAAATGAATAATAAAGTGCAACATGTGAACCAGACTTGAGAAGCCAACTTGAGGCCAATGGAATCTATCTTATCACCTTTTTTGGGAAGAGTAATTGTCCTAAGCAAGTACTATGCTTTTTGGTACATTGTAACAACTATTCTGCATCTAATTCATATTCCGTAGACCTTAATATCACTTGTGATTGCAACTGAAAAGCGAAAACTCTAAAAGGAGCACTTTACTTCTGTTGTAATGACAGCAGAAGGAGAAAGGTTACAGTTTTAAACTTAAAAAGAGGCTTTGTTGGTTGTTAAGAGCTCAGTATGGACAATTTAGGTCAAGTCATTCCTTAAGAAACTGTGTCCTTTGTTCAGAAAAGAGAAAAATATATATAAAGCTTGGATTTTCATGAAAGAAAACTCAACCAATTAACACAAATCAATCTCCTAGAGCTTTTCATAAAGTCATCTAAAGAAATCAAGATGGCAAGTGAAGAATTTCACCAAACTATCCTCCTCTTATCTCCTATATAAAACTGTTCTCTTTATTTCTCTTTGCGCAATTTGTCTCCGAACCATTCCCTGAATTTTGCCTTCAAGTTCTTCGTACAGAATAGAGGAAACTTCCCATTTCCAGTCCTAAGCTCCTGTCAACAGCCTGTAACCATACGTTACAATGGATCTTAACATGTTTCAAAGGATTCATGCAACTAGAAGATCCAACAAGCATCAAGTTCTTGGAAATTTTCTCCTGTACTCTATGACAGTGCTAACTTTCAGTCTTTTCTGTTCTAGCCCTATCTGGTTTCCTTCACTACTATCATATCTGAAGATATTCGTCTTCACTTTCCTTCCAAGAATCACATCTTTTCTGATTAGCCCAAGGTCTCTTTTCATAGTTGGCAACCTTATAATCATTGCCCTGATAGGAGAATCCAGGTTCCTGGCTTCAAACCCTTCTCCAGTTACCAATGCTTACTATGATGAGTACATAAACCAGAAAAGAAGCTTTCAGCCTTCAGCTATTTCAGAAGAGAAAAAAGATATGAAATTGGAGAACAAGAGCTCTGAAGATGGAATAAAAGTGGAAGGGAAAGGAAGGGAAGAGGTAACTGAAAACCTCAAAGTAAATGAGAAGGAAGATGGTGACGGAGAAGATGGGGTTGGTTTGCCTACAGAAGAATTGAAGAAAAGAGCTGACGATTTCATTGCTAGGGTCAATAGACAAAGAATGCTTGAAGCTAGACTACCAGTTTGCCACAGTACATAAATCTGTTTGCATGACATAGTTGTAAGAATAAAAGAGCACTGATGGGGCTTCTGTTTCGTAATCATATAAGATTCTTCCAACCCCGAAAAGTTTCTCGATAATATAACTCGTTGCCACATTTGAAACCAGTAACAGGTTCTTGCAGTGTTCGACTATCTGTTATCTAAAATCTCCAGAAATACTCAGTTATGAGTTGTGCTATTTGGATTAAAGAACTAGCAATCCATCTGTTGAACCTGATTAAACTGGGGTTTTCATCAAAGGATTGGACCAGACCAGTAAGTTAGAGCAGGTTAAGAATGCTTGTAATACTATTTCAACGCAAACCTTATAAATTTTACTGAACACGCTAGGTTCTTCTAAAGAAAGATCTTCTTATTTCAACTAAAGTAAGATACTTCGTGAGGTCTTTAAGAGTCCTCTCACAGACTCAGATACCTGTAGGATCGAGATAATTTTTCTTACTGCAAATTGTGACTCTGTTCAAACCTGACAGCCAAGTGTCTCGGATTCTACTACGAAGTTGGCTAAAATTGACAAAAGAACTTGTTCTATTCTCCCGCCGCAATGAACTTTATTTATATGTCATGGAGTTCTAATAGTAAATCACAAAGTGATATAACCTGCAGATTTAAACTTTAAAGATCAAGTCTTTGTAGAAACCCTGAATCAAAAACAAGTCCTCATTAAGAAATCCCTTCGACGCCAGAAACCTTTAGTATAACCAGATTTATATAATTTCATCCGTAATTATATGGCTAAGCAAGCAGAATTTCGAAACCCGATATGGTCAAATTAAAAAGTCCCCAACTAATCCAGGTGATGTGGTTGAGTAGCAGGGACTCATCCATCCTTAACTAAAGGTCAGGGGTTCGATTCTTAACTTTGGGTATGGAGCAGCCTTAAATTCTTGGGTCAGGCGTCCCACCTTGTGAGGTGCCTACAAACCAGCGAGGGGATTAGTCACTGGGTTCGTAGGTGGATACCCTGGTCTACGACCAAAAAAAAAAGTCCCCAACTAAATCTAATTTTTTAATTAGCTCAAAACTTGGAAATTTCTTTCAATTAATTATTTGGCTTTGATTTTTTAAAAATATAAATCGTTTTATCAATTGAAACCTTGAGAGTACCGTAAAGAACATTATTAATAAAAGAGATGATAAATAACTATTTAATTAATCAAATTTTTTAGGGTAATTAGAGCGAGATGGGTTGACGATTATGATTAGAAAATGTTAATAGACTTTTTTTTCCCTGTACGGAATAACTGTTGAGTTTGGCTCCTTTGTTGTCCCATATTGGTTGAGGACAACAAGTGGGGCAAAGCTCTTGCTTATATAAGGAGGTTGTTACCTCCTTAGTTAATGCACCAATACAAAATCAAAGATTTGTATGACAAATTTCGCTCTAGTTAAATTCCTCTTTTGAGGTGAGAGTTGGAGAGTTTGTCTTTGATATTTCTTTATGGGTGTATTGGTGTATTAGGGGATTGGGTGAGAGGAAAAATTTTGTGATTGTACGAATTTTTCACATAGTGAATTTTTTTCTTGTTGTCCGTTGTTTTTCTCCGGTTTGGAAATTTCTACGTAAATTCTCTTGTGTTATTATTTTCTGATATTTTTGTCTATTACATATCCTTGGGTGTAAGTTTGAGAGTTCTAAATTCCTAACAAATGGTATCATAGTCAGTACCCAAATTGTTGTACCAGCTAGGCTGGACCTCAAAGAGGGCAGGGCCCTAAGGGGGTGGAGAGTATGAGATCCTACATTGGTTGGAGAGGGGAACGAAGTACGCCTTATAAGAGTACGGATACCTCTCCCTTACAAATGCGTTTTCCATAACCTAATGGACCAGATCTTGTCAGAATTTCGAGGTTAAATGTACTCGGGAAAGAGTACTTCTAGGATAGATGACCTCTTGAAAAGGCCTGTGGAAAAGTAAAATTGTGAAGGTTTGACTGGGCCAAGACCCAAAACGGACAATATCTATAAGCGGGTAATTACAATATCTTGATATCAATAATTAGCAGAGAATTAGAGATAAAGGAATAAACTTGTATGCCGATAGGTTTGGATTGGACAAATGAAATGAAATGGTTACGGTTAAGCTGTCATTGTTGTGAAAGATAGAAACTACGATATTGTGCTGCTGCTCGTATGCTTTTTCTTTCAGGAAAAAGAAAATGTAGTTGACAAGGAATATATATTGAGTGTCAATCCAGAAAGATTTAATATAAATATAATTAAATTATCACAATCAAACCATTAAATTCCCACGTAACACACTCCACTTTCCTTTCCACTATATACCCCATCTTCGTAGCTCAATGTCAAAACTTGTTCTCCCAACTTTTAAAAATTTTTTTGGATAGTCTTCTTAGCTTTCTCCGCACAATCTATAGCTGTAATTTCGTTGTCACCAAACAGATGATAACATATGTGAAGCTAGCAAAATGTGTAGCCTTGTTAAAAGAACTGTTATTATTAATTAAATTGTTTTTATGTGTTCCCGTAGTTGGATTAGGTCATTTCTCTTGATTAAATACATCTATGGAAGTAGAAGGACTGAAATGCCCTGTTGATGATGTGAATGTGACTTTGACTTCAGGGCCCTCTTGATTGCATGTAATTGAATAGAACTGGATAGCGAGACCAACAAATGATGTTGAGTCCTTTTTGCCCAATATTGCATGTCAGTGAGAACCAAAAAGATCTGTTCGGAATGGAACAATACACGCTCTAGGGCATAATTGCTAAAAAACACCAACACAGAATTGCATTAACTGAGATATACGCTATGGCCAAACAGCTCCAGCATGAGAGCGACTATAATGAACACTCTCAGGTGTGCTGAAACTAAAAATTCTAAGCACGTAAAGACTCTGTTATATCCTTCTCTTAGATTAATATATACTGATTTTATTTTGTGAATTTTAGTTATGGTTCCATGTTCTCAAAACATTGTTTTTACTTGTGAGGTCCAGTGAGAGGGAGTGATGAATGAAAGTTTGTCTGGAAGTGAACAAGAAGATGCGAAATGAGATAGAGAGAGAAAGAGAAAGGGTAAGGTCTACAAGTCGGTGGACCCAATCCATAGGTCACATAACGACATGGTATGGTGAATGAAGAGAAGGTAGCATGTAACAGCTACACGTACGTTCTCTCTCTCTCTCTCTCTCTCTTTCAATTTGTCCCCATTTGTAAATATCATTTAGGTAGGAAAAGAATTGAACAATATCAGGAGAAAAAAAAAACTTGAATTTACGGCAAAACAGGAAAATGCCATATGTATATGTGTTAGTATATCTGCATGACACCAAATCAAAGAAGAACCACAGCAACCTCACTTGTTGAAAATCTGGCTTTTAAAACAAAGAGCTAGAGAAGGAGAGAAAGAACAGAATCCAGATGACTATGGGATGGCTTCACTTTTCTTCTCTTCATCTGTTTCTTTATTTTCATTTCTTTTCCATAGATTTTCCCCAGAAAGCCTCCGATTAATAAGCACCCAGAAGTTCAAATTACCATTTGCTAGTGTTTTTTGTTAAGAACTTAAAGAGAAATTTAATTCCATTTTTTGTTTGAAAGTGGCTTCTTAACTGTGAATTGGTTTCTTAAGGATAGAGAAGAAGGAATCTGAAGATGTCCAGATAAGAGCAGAAGGGAAAAATCTTCAAGAACAGCACATCAAGAAGAAAGAGAGTGAAAAGAAGTATAATTTGAATATGGCCACTTCATCTTCAGCAGTGCCTTTCTTTGGAATTAGGGAAGAAGATCAAAACCAGATGAAACAACAACATTCTTCATCAATAATACCAGCTTCATCTTCAGCGCCAAGTACTGCAACGCCACAGAAGAAAAAGAGAAATCAGCCTGGAACGCCAAGCAAGTACCAACAATTTTTATCCTATATGTCTAGCCTTTGGCTATACAAAAAAGAAAAGAAGTCACAAAATTTAACATTGATTTCCTTGGAATTTTGTTTCTCATCCTCTTATGAATAAGGAAAAAAAAAAAGGAAAAAGAAGCTAAAGGGCCATTGGAGAACCCTAAATTTTCAAACTTCGACAAGGGATATGTGAAAGTTTTATACGTATGCGGAAGTGAATGAGGCATTGAGTGTGTTTTGGTGTATAGTCTTTGACGAGTTTCCATTGTCTGCCAAATAAAAATGGATCAATTCCAAATTGTGATAGAGTCTGAATTATCTAATTTATTCGTTGTTTGGCATTTTCCATAACAGATCCAGACGCAGAGGTGATAGCACTATCTCCCAAGACCCTAATGGCAACAAACAGGTTCATTTGTGAGGTATGCAACAAAGGATTCCAAAGGGAGCAAAACCTACAGCTCCACAGAAGAGGACACAACCTGCCTTGGAAGCTTAAGCAGAAGACTACAAAAGAAGTGAAGAGGAAGGTTTATCTGTGCCCTGAGCCCACATGCGTCCATCATGACCCTTCTAGGCCTCTCGGTGACCTTACTGGAATAAAAAAGCACTACTCTAGAAAACATGGCGAGAAGAAATGGAAGTGCGAGAAGTGCTCCAAGAAATATGCTGTTCAATCTGATTGGAAAGCTCATTCTAAGACTTGTGGAACTAGAGAATATAGATGTGACTGTGGCACCCTCTTCTCAAGGTAATAATAATCAATCAATTTTCTCCCTTTTCATTAGTTTAGTGGTCTCCTTGTGCTCCACTATTCATCATGTTCTTTGGTGTAGCAAGCAAAGTCGACAGATTTAATGAACAATTGCAGTCTGGTTCTGAAAGAGAAGAAATATGAGTGTGTGTGCTTCAGGCAGAGAGAGAGAGGTGTTATATATGTATGTGCTAGTTGGCTTGTTAGGTTTTAGGGCAAAGATTCGGCATAAAGTCACAGTAGCAGGGAGGATAAACAAAAGAAAAGTCTTTGATGCCTCCCCCATATTCTTAATTTCTCTCTTGCGAAATGGGATTATCGTCTCTCTTTCTCTCTCTTCTGAACTTTGTGTTTCTTTATCTTTTAATTTCTGTTGTTCTTTGTCTTGGGGCTTCAGTCACAGTAGGGTATAGTACAGTGAAGGAGATGGTGAGAGAACCCACGTGAACAAACTCTGGAAACTGCCATGGTCTCGTTGATTTGAGGTTACAGTTACACTCGGGCACAAATTCCCCAAAATAAAACTAAAAACAGGAAAAAAAAAAAGAAAAAGATTTTTCATGTCATTTTTTCTCCTCGGAACCACCGCCATTATTAGTTGTCTACTTTTTCCTACTCACGTGTTGCTATGCCATGTAGCGCTTGCTGTGTTGTTTGCCATGTTTGTTCCCTTTTGGATTGGTTACATAGGATCAGGTCTGTGCTCCGGCAGGTACCTCGATATTGTCATAATGTGAGGCCCTGACCAATTCTCTCTCTCTTTCTGGTTTTGGTTGGGTATGTTCTTGGAATTGCAGTGGGAAGAGCTGGAGAGAAGGGATGTGATTTAGAGAGTTTGATTGAATAGGGGAGGTATTCGTTGATGACATGAGAAATTCTGATGATTTTACTTAATAGCTAATCTTAGAATATGCGTCAAGTGGAAATAGAGAATTCTGAGCATCGCATTGAATGTACATTTACATGTCCCGAAAAGGTCTTTTTCGATTAATTATTTTTCATGTGGTTTATACATTCCTTTGCTGCATTTATTGAACTCCAGTTCTGAAATAGTATTTCATGGTTGATTTGATTGGTTCTTTAATTTTCCAAGTACTTCTGTCCAAATTCTTGTCACCTAACTCCATACTGATATGTTCCTGTTTTATGTGGGAATTATATTACTGACAGCTTCTCTTTCACATCTCCAGCTCTATCAATGTTCTTTCACTTTTTCATGTCTTCTCGTGTCTTAAAACCAACACACAATATTTAAGGTCTCTTTTCTCTTTTGATTTTAGAAACCCCTTCTCTTAATCTCTTCCATCCCGTTAGAGGGCATTATAAGTTTGTTATTTGACGTATAAAATGTAAACCCTAATTATTACCCGAAGGTTTAAATTTTCATGGAGCTTTTCCGATCAGTATGCCTGTCATTGTATTGTTAGGCCATTGAGTGAATAAAACGGTAACGCCAAAAAACTAGTAAACTATAAAACTTTGTTATATCCCACCAGTAAGGGAAGTAGTCGTGGCAATATTCTTCAGTCTCATCAATTGTTTTAGACTTCCGGGTTGTAGATATACACGTGTTAGTGTGTTCCCACCCATTATTAAGACATTGAATCAATAGTTATTTTAGATTATGTAATTTGATTGAGGTTTTTGATGCATTTAATTAGTTTCTCCTTCTTTTGTATGCTCAAGTTTTCCCTCTTTTTCCAAGCTGAAATGATCCAATTGCTTCTTCCACGGTGGTTGTGACAGGCGTGACAGCTTTATCACTCATAGGGCCTTCTGTGATGCTTTGGCTCAAGAAAGTGCAAGAAATGCTCACGCTTTGAACACTATTGGCAGCCGTATATATGGAAATAGCAAGATGAGCATAAACCCATCTCAAGTCGGTACACAGCTTTCAACTATGCATGAGCACAGCAACCAGTCCAGTGACATTTTTCGACTTGGTGGTGGAACCCGAACCGGACAATTCGATCATCTCTATCCACCTTCGATCGGTTCATCTTCGTTCCAATCCCCGCAACCAATGCCCTCGTCAGCTTTTTTAATCCAAGAATCACACCAGAATTATCAGGATGAACAACAATCTCCACATGGTTTGCTCCAAAACACACCGTTCCATCACGGACTAATGCAATTTGCTGATCTCCATAACTCCGCCAACAATCCTGCCTCTAGTGCCAACGTTTTCAACCTTAGCTTTCTTTCCAGTAGCAGCACCGCAAGTAGCCTCACTAACAACATCAATTCAAGCAACACCAGTGGAAACTTATCAACCTCGGGATTGCCAGGGTCAAACCATTTTAACAACCAAAATGGTGCTGGTGGCTGCAGTGAAGCGTCCAATATCTACTCCAACAACATTTTGGGTGATCAATTCAGCTCTGGTGGTCCTTCATTATTTAACTCATCTGTTCAAAATGATAATATGATCCCCTTCCCTCATACATCTGCCACAGCCCTTCTTCAGAAAGCTGCTCAAATTGGTTCATCTTCAGGCAATTCCTCTCTACTAAGAAGCTTTGGCGGGTCTGCTTCAAAAAATTCAAAATCTGACAGCAGGCCACTCCTTTCAGTAAACTTCAATGGCGGAGTGTTCGGTGAAAATGACGGAAACCTTAACGACTTGATGAACTCCTTCGCTAATGCCCATTCCTCCATATTTTGTTCACCGCAGCAAAAGCATGGGTCAAATTTAGGGAATATGGAGGAAGTAAAGTTGAATCAAAACATGAACATGGGCATTGGTGGGTCGGATAGAATGACAAGAGACTTCCTTGGAGTTGGACGAACAGTGAGAAGCATGAGTGGCGGGTTCTCGTCGTCACAGAGAGAGAAACAACAACAGCAACAGCATAGCGGCATAGAAATTGTCTCCTTGGATTCCGAAATAAATATTGCTGCGCCGACAAGCCATTCGTTTGGAGGAGGAGACGTGAACTTTCAGTGAGGACAAAGATGAAAAAGTACGGGTACGTAAAAAAAAAAGAAGAAAAAGCTAGCAACAATGAAATAACGTGTGATTCACTCCGTTCGTAAACCTGCGTCCGACTCTCCTTGACATTTTACTGTTCATTCAAAAACTATTATCTATGTTTTGCTGTGATCTGACAAAAATAATTTCTTTGCATGGATTGGTGGGCATTTAAGACATGAGAGTACATACGGGGCTTTATTTCTTTCCTTGTCCTTTTGTGTTTATTTTCCGTTTGTTGTTATTTAGCTTTTAACATGCTGCATATGTAAGCACAGACAAACACACACGCACATATATATATATAATATGATGCGGCAGAGTCACGAGTGGTAGTTCTTTGATGCTCCAACAAAATGTTCCCCCCGACACCGGGTACACGATAACCTGATAGATTGATATCTAGTTCTGTGCTGTGATAATAAATATATTTATTTATTTTAAAATTTTTATTTGAATAAATAAAATTTTTATGTAACTCATGAGTCATTTCTTTTTAAGATTTTTTTGGGTTATATAAATAGTATGATTACATTTTTCTTTTATCACAAATTATATAATTTCATTTTCCTAACTAACCTGTATTAATTAAATAGTGATTATCTTATTTTTATTGTTTTTTAATCACCCCTCTTAATCTGTTCATCCTTCTACCTGATATTTTGTTTAAGTTACTGTTTTTAGATTTTTTTCTCTGTATTTCTGCTTTAAAATTAAATAAATCTTGTTTCCTTAGCCCCATTAACTTTTCATTTGTTGTCTTTATCTTGCATGTTCGGCATTGAGATTTCCAACAGTATAGTATTAGAATAATTACCTTCTAAAACTGTGCAAGCATTGCGACTATTTACAGGGACTGCAACATGACCAATGGCGAAGGAAGTAATGGATACATATGATGAAGCGCCTAGACCGAAAATTTGAAGATGTACTTTTTACTTTTCTGATAAGCATCTGAAATTGTTTTCTTTAGCTTTAGCTGTACCTTTTCTTTTCGCTTTCCTTTCAACTTTGCTTAGTTAGAACTTTCCGTCACCTTCGTATTTTCGATAGCACCCAAATCCTTTCTTTGCCATCCAGTTTGCTTTCGTATTAAAGCAACTTTGATCTCCTAGTGCCTAATTAAAGAATAGCTTCTATTTAGGTATATGGAAAACTTGTTTACTATATATGACAGGTCCTTAAGAGTCAGCCCATAAATGCAAGAAAAGTTTAATTGATTCGCAGCAAGAATTTAATTTAGTACGCAATATTTGTTTGGAAATCGGGTTAAGATCTGATACCGTCTGCAACAGAATAATCACGAAATTTTTTTGTGACCTTTGATTTCTCAAAAATCAAGATCTATTTAATTCTATAAGATGATTAACATGAATCATAATAAAAAGGAAATTTAATTCGTACCTTATTCAGAAACTTGATCTTTATCTTGTTATATCTCTCAAACCGTTTCTGAAACCGATCTGTCTTAATCACCATAGCCACACAAGTGTTCGATTTCTAACGGTATCCACAGAATAGGTTGAGAGAACTCTGTAACTCTTACAGAGAAGGTTAAGCAAAAAGTGCTAGCTCTATAGAACTTAAGCCTATTTATAATAAGCTTT
>JANZXV010000006.1:28107243-28127631 GCA_027576455.1 Erythroxylum roigii
GCTAGTACGAGGAGCTCTGAATTGTTGTTGTACCTTATTATGTATCTCTACTTCACTACCTTTAATCAGCCCCTCCATGTGATTGATGTAAGGCTTGTGATCTCCATATGTCCGATAAAAGTAACGTCCAATAACAAGAGTACAGGATCGATATAACTGCTAAATTGATTTCATTCAAGTAAACGAAACCGATAACAGACAATGGGTTATATAATAAATAAACTACCACATGAATAAACTACCTTGTTGATCGTTTTCCACGTCTCATAACGATTTTCAAGGCTCATAAATCTCAGATTTCGCCTGTTGATTCAGTTCAGTGCAACATACAACAGCAACTGACACTCAATTTTCAGATTAATGCTCTACACATGCAGAGGAAATTATCTTTGGGATTCAGTATATAGCTCCTACTTTGCAATTCCGCACCTGAAAAGATGCCGCAGGAAAATGGCAGTAAATGCTTCATGCACTGCATGGTTGCCTGCCAAGGATGGCCTTCTATAACGCAAGGGATGCGCTCAACTGCGTAGAAAAACTGCATCCCATACAACATTGTCCTTTGACTGTATCCCTCTATTTGTTTTTAAACAAGAAAAGCAGCTCTTCTTGCTATATAGGAAACTCGAGCGGAAGAAATTGGGGTCAGAAGTTGGAATAACAATTGTTACCTAGGACCAATCGAGTCAGAAATGAATGGAGGCAAATTTATCAGAAGTTGATAGAGAATGAGAGATGTATATTTCCACTTCAAAGCAACAAAAAAGAAAGTAGATATCACTGAATTATGTCAGCATACAACCCTCACTGAGCTAGGTTCAAGTAAATAGGACGCCACTGGAGTCCACTGAGAAGTGTCCCAAAAGAATTGTAAATGGTCCATCTGGACAGAGCAATTGCATGGCAGAACCAGCTTGTAATGCAACATTTTTCTGGAAGGTGCTTATCCCTGAGACAACAGAGTGGAGCAAATACATGTTTCCACTGCCTGGATGACGTAGTTCTTAAAGAGATACAGGATTGTCCACTTAGTAAATAAAAATTCTGTGACACCTGGTAGCTCCAATTTCATGGGATGATGGTCTTTCCATATCTTTATCTGCATCATGCATATCAGCCATTCTAAATTGCAACTGTCCTTAGGCAATGTCCAAACATGAATCAGAAGGAATAGCTACTCTGTGTGTTGTGCATAAAGCAACAACACATAAGAAATGGCAGGTTTTCAGATGATCTTCATTTCCTAAGAAATAAACCATTGTAATTTCACCAAAGTACTAATCATCTTGGTCATCACTATAATGGAAACAAAGACAAAGTGGATGATTAAGTCGTTGAGACCAAAAAGTCGAAAGAAATGCAGTAAAGGCATAACAGACTGCTGCCAACAAAGTGGATGATTAAGTTGTCGAGACCAAAAAGTCAAAAGAAACGCAGTAAAGGCATAACAGACTGCTGCCACCCTTGATCTTACGGCTTTTCTTCCTAATCTCTGATGGGTTTTGTGTTTTCAGCTAGAATCATTTGCTTCTTTTCCATTAACAAAAACAAAGCTATCCACCTCACTCCATTGATAATTTGATTAGTTGATATCCTCGTGTACCCTCTGATTCGTCATATTTCCAGCGTCAAACCAAGGAACACATTTCCTATTAAATCACCAGACGTTGCCATATCAGGGCCATTATTCCATTAACAACTGCTTCTACCAACATAACTTTAATTCACCTCAGGTACCACTGTGTTGCTCATCATCAATATCCATTAACTCCCCCCTAATTATCCTAAATGTCTCTTTAGCCAGAACAGCTTTCATTATGAGCCATGAATCTTCCAGGGCATTCTAAATCTTTCCTTTAGCCGGGAGTTGCTAAGAAGTCCCATCATTCTCAACTTCATAAAGCTTCTAAGTTTCTGAAACAGAGCTCTATATTTGTGGAGACGATCAAGGTGAGATATCGACCCTGTTGCCAGTTGGATTCTGTGGTGTTTGTACTGGAGCCAAGGACTTTAGTCTCCTCATTAGCAACCATGCATCAGAAGCAGTGCAGCCTTGGTTCATCTCAAGAGCGATTGGAACAGAAGAAGTTTCGTTCATCTCTATAAGCATTACCCCCTGGACCATAACATTTCCAAACAACGAAGAAGCAAAATACAGTCATAAAGATCCCAAGGCAATAGAGAAAACAGCCTTTTAATACTTTGCACTGTCACAAAGATAAATTCATAACAGAGCACAGGCCGAACAATGTTTTATTACCTCAAAATTCACCAAGAACATTTGGAAAATTTTCAGAGTTTCTTTCATATCTCTAGCGTTCTCTTTGTTTGAAGAAGAGAGAGCAGCAGTGACCTCCTCGGGGGAATGACCTATTCCTTTCTGTACCAACTGCAGAGAAGAAATATTTGATTTAAATTTTATTATTGATAACTTCATGTATTTGCATGAAAGACTAACTTCAAAACTTACATTATGATCGATAAGAATATCTGAGATGAGGCTACCATCATCAACGTAAACCTGGAGCTCATATCTTGTCCTTTGCTTATATTGAAATGCCTTTACACCAGTTAGGAAACACTACAATTTTTCACAAATATTAGCAAACAATCATCAAACCATGAGAAACCTTTACAAGAATTCACGCACACAGATATGTGCACCCAGTTACAGAGAAAATTATATTATGCGAACCTTAACTTTTCCCTGAACTGAAGATGTATTCTCCCTCACTGCAGCCCATTGAGCTGACAAACTAGCCAAGTATGTGAATGGGATTGCTTTCTCTCCAGTTAGTACGAGTGGTTGCCCATGTTTGTCAACCATACCAATGTCTCCATGAGCGGGTGGGCCATTGGAGAGATCATTAGGTCCCTCCCGACTAACAGGAGTATCAATACGCATCTCCTCAACCTCAAAAACAACACTAGATAATCGATTAGCTGCAGATTTTTGTGCGCTCATTGAAATAGTTGATTCTTCTCTAGTCCATTGATTGGTAACAGTGTGAAGTGCAACATCGCAGCTGCCTAGAAGATGTACATGCAAGCAAAAAGAGGAAAAAAGAACGAAACCTTTTTGAGAGGTTATAAAGGCATTTCATATGAGAATAACCTAGAGTAGTGTAGTTTTGTTGTATACAAGCATATAAATATGACCAGACAGGTATTTTATTATACAGATGCTCCATGTTTAAGAACATGAAGTTTTTTGTAGAAGCTTATGGTAATCAATAGGTATGTAATGTGTCAAAATGTTTGATTACTATGTAATTTATCATGGAACTGCAGTCCGAGCAAGAATTTATTATTAGACAAGTATGTATTAATATCAGCATCTAACAACTTGTTCTATCTAAAAAATCAGTTTATATGTTCAACTAATCAATGTTTTGGCAAAGAAGATGGCCAACATACATCATAAGGTTTCAGATAATGCAAGTGGTTATCTAAAGAGAGCTTGTACGTATTTGGGGTTGAATGGTAAATTTAAATAGTTAACTTCCTATTCACTGGAATTATTGCAATGTCAAACTCAAAGGAGAATAAAATGAAACCAACCCAACCTTGATTATCGGTCTGCTGGGGATCTGCAGGTTGTCCTGCAGAACTACTTATGTTCCCAGCAACACTGACAGCAGAATCCGTATGTCTAGGGCCATCAATAGTATTGTTACTCTGTCCTGGAATATTAACAAAGTCATTCCCATGTCGAGAAGCAGAAACAGAGCTACCCATATGGCCCTGATTATTAACAGAACTATCAGTGCTCTCAGAAACCTGTGGCCAGGCAGCCAGAGATGCTCTGGTTGACAAAGGAGGGACTACTCCTGTCCTTGATCTGTAAGGCAATAGTCCAATAGTAAGTACATTAAAGCAGTACCAAGGACTTGAGTATGACAACAAATTTTCTAAATCAGGACTAGAATGTTTGGTAATAAGAAATTAATAATTGAATATTTCACCACCAAAAAGAATTACAGCAAAGTAAAGACTCTTCATACAACAATATTAAATGAGCATGCTACTACTTACTACAAAACAAAGCGTCTATATTTTGAGACTCATGATGAATAAATGATAGGAATATAAACAGTCTGTTTTAAAATTCAAAGAACAACCAATAAAGGTCAAGAGTATAGTGCTTCAAAACAATTAATAACATATGAACCCTGCATAAGGATAAAGGAGTCTTCTAGCTTAGCAATGGCCATTTTCTGGGACAGTTTTAAATCAATATTTTTTTCTCCTACAAGGGATATCATAGAATCGAGATACCCTTAATTTAAACATCATGTGCAAGGTCATTCTGCATTCTGCATTTACTTAAGGAAGGAAAAAGCAGAAGGATGAACAGCTGAATCATGCCCTTAGCCCTTTCTTATTTTCTTTCTAGGTGACAATGGCAGAATAACGCAGCAGGAATTGCCACTCTAAATGCTTAACAACTCAACACATCCTATATACACATAAAATTTACCTTTTCCCCCTTGGTGGTTTATTTACTTCATTAACAATGCGTTGGCGAGCAGCATCCAACTCTTGAACGGTTCCTCCAAGAACTTCTATAGCTTCAGGGACCAGCAATAGAAGCCCACGTCGAACATGAACATTGCAGATCACAATCTACAAAAAAATTAAGCTTACAGTTAACTATGACGGGCATTTTTTGAGAAGAATATTCGGCACCAGTTTCCTTTCTCCACCTAGACCTTCTTTTACTGTTTATCCAGGACATCAACTTTATGAACTAGATTCCTTATAAAGTTTAAAACACCATGATCTCTCTATTAACTTAAAATCATCATGATGATATTTTGGCATACTGTTAAAGAGGCAATTGCTAGCAGCCTGGCATGTGTAGTCATGCAGTCAGGTGCCAGATGATTAAAAGGGAACGACTTACTATGAAAGCCTGAGAAAATGTGTTCTTTCCTGAAAGATAATATATTGTTCTATTTAATCTGAGAAATTTTATATGACCATCATCAGAACTAACACTCACTATTATAAAAGGAACAATCTAAAAGTATGACCATTTATATAGTCCACAGAAGATAAACCTTCAATCCTGCAGGAGCCAAGATTTTGAGATCCTTGATAGGCCTATATTCCATGCCAAAAACCCGCTGAACACCATCTGTCATAGATAGTTTGAGACACCTCTTGCTCCCAGGAGGTGCTTCCTGATACCTGTCCCTTAGAGGACAACTTATATTAACTATCTCATCTACCTGAAAAACGAATTGATTCACAGGGTAAGAATAAACTCCAACCGAAAAACCGATTCCAAGTAATTTATTAACTTCGTATCACGACGGTACAAGTAATAAGTCCTAGTTCACTAAAACTTTACAACGTGATGAATAATTCTGTACCATGAATGCAAATTTTTATAAAAAACAAAAGCACACAAAATTAAGGTTACCTGCAGCACAAACGGTCCCGAGAGATCAACGAGATGCATGGAATCAACATTCGGAGGAAGCACACCTCCGCCAAAGTAATTCATATCAGAGAACAAGAATTGTTCGAAACACAGCTTCGCCATTGTCGCAACATCAAGGTCAAGTCCACGAATACAAGACTCCAACCACTCTCTCTTCAATCTCAATCCCATCCTCGAAAGACAATCACTCACCGGGCAACCGGAGCCCTCGTCGGAGCTCAACGGACGTGCGGGACGAGACTCGTACGAGAAATGTTCAGACTCGGGCTCTGGAGGTGGAGGAGGAGGAGGAGGTGTGTCGAGGTCGTCGGAGACGTCGATGAGCTCGTCGTCGGAAATAGGGACGGGCTCTGGAATTAGAGTGCTAGGGTTAGCAACGGAAGGACGTTGCTCGGCGGCGGATTCCTGGAGATGAATGTCATTGTCCTCGTCCTCGTCGGAGTAAGAGGAGAGGCGGAGGCGTCGCCTGGTCATAGCTCTCCGTTTTGAGAGTGTATGTTGCACTTGGAGCTGCTTTGTTTGGGAAGGAGGGAAACTGGCGGCATTTGTGTATGATTAAACGGACCCCTTTCATTTTTTTGGTCGAACAACATTTTGGGCCTGCAATTTACAAGACTGTTTTGATTTCGGTAAACGAATTGAATTTTAAATTAGAACTTTTTATGTTTTAATTAAGTTATTTTTTTGACATTATTAAATTGTTTTTAATAAAAAGATATTTCTTAAAGGCCATAATCTTTTATATTATAAATTAACTTGAATGAATCTATTTATTTTATATTAAAAATAATTTTCAAAAGGCATCTAAAAAATATTTATTTTAATTAAATAAATAATTGAGTAAATATTAACTTGAATTTTGATATGGTTAATTTAGTCTAGAAACAACTTCTCTATTATATAAGGGTAAAGTTGCGTATTGTCAGACATCTTTAAATTGTGGAACTTCGAATTGAGTGTAATGATGATGATGATAACAAATATTGGACGGTTTTGTTTATTAAAATAATTTGATAAATGCTTAATACAAATTCTTTTAATATTATAAAATTCTATTAAAATAATTCAAACTAATAAAAATTACATGAAAATTCCATATTATTTTACTTGTATATTTTGAATTAAGCATATCAAGACTTTTTATTTGTTTATATCAATATGAAAATCTTCTAATTTTAATTAAAATTGAACTTTTTAAAATTTAAAATTAGTCTTCTAAAATTATTTTTTGTTAAATAAAATAATCAGTAAATAAACCTTTTTTGTCTCTTACATTATTTTTTGTAGACAGAATGTTTTGCATTTCGCAAAATAATTATTATCGATGAAAAACTTCAAAGATATTTAACGATGACCATGTTTTTTTAACGCCATGACTAACCGAAGAGTTTGGTGCCTTTGCGTGAATACAATGATCTTGACCCGATGCTCTCCGCCGCCCAATCTGTCGGCAATTTGATAGAGGCATACTAACAAACAGCGCCCAATCACCGTCTCGACAATGTCGTTTATGAGCCGCAAGTGGGAGGGTAATGTTAAACGGTGATTGGCAAACGAACATTGGAATCCACGACCAACACGTAGCGCAGAGTCAGGGCTATCTGCTCGTCGTTAATTGGTTTATACTAATTCCTGGTGGATTGTTGCAAAAGCAGACGCCACTAGAATGTGAATGGTTTGTTTCATCAGGGCCTCTGGCCATTGTAATGTGTCGCTCATCAACGGTAATCGTTCTAGAGGTGTATGCCCTCTCTATAAATTGTGGGGCTGTGTTGGTCATGTTCCAGCCAAGATTGGAGTAGTACAGTAAGCAAGCAGAAGAAGTTTGAACATGAAGAGCCAAGCAGCAAAGTTGGGAGTGATGGTTATGGTTCTGGTGCTTGTGTTCATGGCTTTGGGTCCACAAACAGTCGAGGCAGCGTTTAGCATACAAATCAACCCATGCACAGTTGCTCAGTGCGTAGCTGAATGCAAGAAAGTTCTGCATGAAAAGTATCTGAGTGCAACCTGTGCAACGGGGTCTCAAGGCAAGTTTTGTATTTGTCTGGGATGAGACCCGGACAAGATTGAATATTTGTGTGGTGTGGAGTGTTTTTCTAATAGTTTTGGTCTGATTTCCAGCAAGACTTCTGTAATCTTACTTACTGCTATACTAAGTAAAAATCCAGACACTTGTACTGTCTTCAGCTTTGAAATGTAATTAGTAAAATATCTTTCCAGATGAAACCACAAAAGGACACAAACAGAATCAAGACCAGCTTGAAAGTGACTGCTATTTCTGTTCCATGATGAATTAACATAAAACCATAATTCTGAACAAAAATTTTACCACACGTTATAATCATACTAAAATCAGTATCACATTCACAACAAAGGAAATAAGCAGCTTTGTCCCAGTGGGAATAGGGTCTTATAAATGTAAAGAACGTTAAAGTGCCTTGTAGTATTTTCTATGGTAAAAAAAAATTGAAGTCCTTAAAATTAAAGACTATGTAGGATCAAATTAAATACCGAATTTGGACTGTTAGCAGTTCATTAATACAAGGTAATAAGCAACTTGTGTCAAATACACCCATCCTAGGCTTAGATAAGCAGATTGCTTCAAAATCGCAGGAAATTAAGCTTAAGTTGAAGATTAGAATCCTATAAATGCTAGATCTACATTCTATTTCTCAACAGTAGAATGATCTAACTCCCACTGTAAGGTTTTGCACCACTATAATCCCTCCATTTAGGTATGCCAGAAGTAATTGCTCTTTGTATGACATCTATCCGCTCATCAATTAGAGATTCTTTTAATTCCTCCAGTTCGGCATACTCCTTTTCCATTATAACTTCCAGATCATCAAAATGCTTTACTTTGTATTTCAGTTTCTTCAACTGATGATTCAGCCACAAAAAGAGCATGTATCAGTAGCCACTTCTAAATTATCTAATTTTAACTCTGCATTGCATAAAATGAAGGTTGAAATGAAAAACATCCTTCTACCTGCGTCTCCAGTATGACTGCCATCAAATTCTCAATTTCTCGGTCTTCCTGATCAGCCAACAACTTCGCACGAGCAGCAGCTGATCCAAGAGCTGTTGCTACTGCAGCTCTAAGCCGCAAAGTTAAAGGTACATCATCCTGCATTTGGGATGTTTCTGTAGTATCTGAAAAAGATATAGATGAATGAAGAGACTGAATTTAAATAATATAGTAGGTAATCTTAAAAAACAAAAAAAAAAGAAAAATGGCATTTAAAGTGGGGAAAAAATGAGTCCATCTTGATTTATAGTGATCACGCAAGCATAATCCACAGTGTAGACAGCACTGCAGTAATTTTGTTTCTCAATACCACCTGGATCGAGGTGCAAAAATGCATTTACTATAATTACCTGCATGAGCAGGTCTCTCCTTCATCTCTGAATCTTCATAAGGACAGGGTCTGAAAATATAAATTATAAATAATTAAAGACATGCCGGTAAACAAGTTAAAATCAGTAATCTTATTAACATTAGAGGAGACAATTTCATATAAACCTCTCTAATTCAGAATGGACATCCGAAGAACAAAACCTGTTGGTCAGGAAGTCTACTTCACCATCAAATATATCCCTTGGAAATGAGGTTTCATTACAAAGTGCTGCAACAGCAGCATCAGCTGCAGCAGCTGAGATATCATGATCAACCAAGGTCGAGATCAAAGCAACCTAACGAAAGATTGGGAATTAGACAGAGTACATGGTAAAATGGAAAGTATGAATAGGAAGAAAAAAACAAGAGTCATGATACTTTTGATGTAAAGAGATGAAGAACACATATGTAGCCAAAATGGTATAAGAAACCCCCATTACTATAGAAGGTTCCCTTAAACTTTCTACAAAACAGATGAATAGCCAAGTGATCACTTCATCCAACAAATTAGTCATGCATTAGATCCTTGACACGATTCTCAACTAATTAAGATGAAAACAAAATTGAACAAGAGACACATTAAACATCTTCACGCTAGACTTCGAGTAACTGATCATACCTGTTTCATCAAAGAACTACCACCATCGGAAAGAGAAGCAACACATTGTCTTTTTGAAGGATGAGCCTCAGTCACCGAATCTCCATTTTGCTCAGTTTCATCCGTATTCTCATGCAATTCACCCTCACTCTTTACTTCTTGTATATGATCCAGAGGAGATAATGGAACTTGTTCAGTCCCATTTATCTTTCCACTCAATACACCGGAATTACCCCTTCCAGTCACAGACGTCAACAAAAAATCCCCAAATGGTAGCTCAATAAGCTTAGATATGCAATCAAGTTTAGTCTTAGTTTGGACACTTTGAGCAACAAGGTCCCAGTTGTCCCCGTGCTTCAAAACAGACTCTAAAAGAAGCAAAATCTCGGCCTCGGTCCAAACAGCTTCCTTCGAGCTGCTGTCAATAAACTTGAAATCATCCTTACTCTTGTTCTCTCCAAAGTTTCCATCTTTACAACATTTTACACATATCACATAGTCACCCTGCTGAATGATGATTAGGATACTCCAAATAAGTGAAATACGAACGCAATAAGATACAATACAAGAATTTGCAGAATAATTCAATGAAAAGCACTAATTTTTGAGGATACCTTATCGTGCTCGTATCTGCCTGAATCGCAATTTCCACTGCAACTTCCACACACAATCCTCTTTGGCTTTGCCAAGTCACTATACACATCCGAATAAGAAGCCAATGGCGGCAACTTCACTCCATTCTCAACAACGTCGCCGACATGTCGGCGGGGCACCCAGATAGGCTTCAAAGAATTCGGGGTGGCCACGACTCGGACCCCATTCGGAGCCCCGTCTTCAACCCTAACGTTTCCCGACTCGTCGCTGTCCGGGTCATCATCCCGAGATGAAACTACGCCGAAGTTAATAAGTCCCCACTTCTCCAAGAAGCGAAACACCTTGTGGATCAAGTTAACGTCTCCAATTAACGACTTCCGAATCTCCGTGAACGTGAGCCTTCTAGAAGAATCTTCGCGGAACTTGTTGATGATGAAATCTCTGTATTCTTTGTAGACTTTGGGAGTTCTCGTTATGGACCTCCCGTCGAAGAACTCTTTCAATGCGCTCCTCTCCGTCTCGTGTATGTCGTCCCATGTAAACCAACCTAAAGGAAGCAAATATCATAAACAAAATAAAAGAATATTTTTCCGAGAGAAACTATTTTCTGAGAAAACAATCAAAGAGAGAGAGAGAGGAGGTTACTTACTAGAGTAGCTGGGAATGGTGTAGAGGTCGAGTTCTGGTTCACAGGGTCGGGTCGGAACTGGATTCGGATTCTCCATCTCCAATCTAAGCCGAGTAGTTTAAGACTTTACTTGCGTGGAGCGGAATATAGGGTCTAAGTATCTCACGTGACTGGCCATCTAAGTAAGAGTACGCTCACGTGACCGGCCAATTAGATTCTGAAGTGCTACGTTGTCGTATAGAGCAAAAAAAATTGAATACAGGCGGGAGCAAAGAAGGACCTTGAGCTCGGTGTCTTTGACGGTGGTCCAAATAAACCGCTAAAGCCCGCTCTCTATTTGGGAAAGGAAAATTTTGAACCCCCGCCCATTTTTCCTCCAAAAATCCCCAATCTGAATCAAATTCAGTGTCCCTGATCCCTAGCATTTATTTGGTTTCTCCGAATTAAGGGTTTTCTTTGATTATCAGTTGTTTGGTTTCTTCTCGATTTGGTCGCGTGGTCCATGGCAAGCGAAACCCTAGAGGAAAAGAAACCAGAGGAGGAAGCAGCAGTTCCTGTGGAAGAGAAGGAAAAAGAGAAAGAGGAAGTGAAGCCTGAAGAAGAAGAAAAAGAAGAAGAGAAGAAGACTCTAGAAGCTTCTTCGGATAAGAAAGATGTTGAGGTTGAGACTGAGCAAGTGAAAGCAAAGGAAATGAACGAGGAGGAGGAGGAGGAAGAGGAGGAGGAGGGAGAGAGTGAAAAAGGCAAAGCTAAAGAGGCGGTAACGCCGAGCAGCGAGAGGCCTACTAGGGAAAGAAAGACGGTGGAGCGCTACTCCTCGCCTCAGGCCGGGAGATCCGCTACTAAGCCCTTGTCTATTCAGAAGGTCAGCTCCGTCTAGCCTACTGCTTCTTTGTTGTATTTTTTTATGGAATTTAGGTGTTGAATTTTGGAGTAGTTGTAGTAATTTTCAATTTTTTTGTTATTTCAGGGAACTGGCGCGCCTTTGAAGGACATCCCAAATGGTACTTTTCTCTTGCTTTATTGAGTTTCTTTAAATTGTTTGTCCTGAAACTGATTGAAATGTCTAGTTTAATCTTAAATGGAGCAAAGAGATCCTCTTGTTTGCTTCTGAAATGAATGTATTAAAAGTCCACTTTATAGTAAGCATCACCGTGGGTGATTCTTGATGCAGGCTTGTAAAATTACTTGCTGTCATTATTTTTTATCGTATATGATATGATGGACATAGGGGAAGAGCTTTTCCTGTTTCTACCTTTAATTTCCACTGTCATGAACCTCCTGATTTATTCAAGGTTTTCATCTTGCCAAATGAAAGAATTGAGCCCCTTAGCATTCTGAGCTAGATATAGTATATTGGTGTACTTTAAGTTCAGCCTGCTTTATACTCTCTTGTTTATACATTTGTATCTTATTGGTAATGATACAACTGCTGGAAGATGTGGAAGATGGATATTCTTGTGTAAATCTAGGGTAAACACAGTTGACTTGAAGATTTCATATTATCTCTTGACATGAAGCATGTATTTCTCCATTGAAGAGACTTAGAGATTTGTTTCTTTTCTCTTTGTTATTTACTAATTATGACTTTGTTGTGACAGCAGACTGGCTTTATTTTTTGTCTGATATTGTGAACTGTTTCAGTTGCTTTCAAGTTGTCCAAGAGAAAACCTGATGACAATCTGCAAATGCTTCATACAATACTCTTTGGAAAGAAAGCTAAGGTGCTTGACCAGATCTATCTTTTGAATGGTTACCCTTGACTTTTTTCTCGTATATCATTTTTTTAATATTCCTTTCTCTCAACCTCATTTAGTTGTTGCTTTCCTCTTTGATTTTCAACTATTGTTCTTTTTGCAGGTGCACAATCTGAAGAGGAACATAGGCCAGTTTTCAGGCTTTGTTTGGGCTGAGAATGAGGTCTTCAACTAAGTGCTGAAAATTATTCATTTTTTAAATCTTCCTGTTTATGCATGTGATTTATGTCCATGAATTGTGCTCAGTTGAACTTTGCTGATTTGCACGACTATCAACTTATTCATTAACTATTGCTGGTGCTAAAAGTAATTCTTAATGCAGACTTCAAAACTTTTTGCAGGAAAAACAGAAGGCTAAAGTAAAGGAAAAGCTTGACAAGTGTGTTAAAGAAAAGTTGATGGACTTCTGTGATGTGCTTAATGTTCCGATAAATAAAGCCAATGTCAGAAAGGTCGGATCGTGAAAAATATCTGGATATTTCAATTTCATTATAATTAGAATCTGATTTCATCTCGAATTTATTGGTTGTTATTGGCATATCTTTTCAGGAAGAACTCACTGTAAAGATATTCGAGTTTTTAGAATCCCCACATCCTACAACTGACCTTTTACTTGCTGAGAAGGAACAGGTTTCCCGTTCTCAACTTTTTTTCTAGTTGCAGAGTGTTGCAGTTTTCTGGTTTTAAAAAAATAGTGATAGATGATGCTGATTTGATTTCAGAAGGGTAAGAAGCGAAAAGTTTCTTCTGGCAAAGGTGGGATTTCTGGAGAGGCATCAGTTACACCAGCCAAGGTTTGTGTCCTGTAGAATTCCCCTTGCATCGTGAAGCCTTTTATTTTATTAGTAAATTATTTAAGGTTATGTTTGGAATGCACGTGAACCAGATTTTTTAACTCTGAAACTTTAGTTTTTTCTTAATATAATGACATGTTGGTGTTTGGAGAAAGGTGCTTTCCTATGTTTATGCTAGGTGTTTAAACTTGATGTTTCTTACGGCATTCTAAATGAAGAAGAAAATTGTTGGGCAGATGATACTGTGTTATGGATAGAAGTCCTTACGTTTTTATTCAGGATTCTTGAAATCTGAATCATTGTTGCATTATTGTGACTGTTAAATTTCCAACTACATCTTAGAATTGTGTGAGTTTATGTTTGCTCTGAATTAATTAAGAAGGTTCTCATAGTATTTATTTTTCTTTCTTTTTTTTTTGTATTTTTCATTTTGTTGTTGCTGTCCAGTTATGCTGTTATTTTTTACTTTGTAGGGATTACTCTTAATGATAATCATTTGATTTTATTACAACTATCTTTAGATAAGAATCTTCAATATATTTTGTGTCTTACTGTTATGTAGAAAAAGAAACTAGCAACCCCATCCTCAACAGAAAAAAGAAAGAACTTGTCAAAGGGTGAGGATGAAGATAAAGTTGAATCTCCCGATGGTAAAGATGAGGATGAACATGAGGATGGCAATGATTTGTCTGAAAAAGATGGGAGTGATCATGAGGATAGCAAATCAGAGGAAGAGAAAAATCAACCAAAGGAGAAAATGTCTACCAAGAAGACTGAAGCAGGGAAAACTGAGAAGGAGAGTTCAGTTGCTAAAAGAAAGGACAAATCTACACCTGCGAAGAACACCACTGCGAAGCCTGTTAAAAGTTCTTCAAAATCTACCAAAATGTCTTCTGGCTCATCATCAAAACGAAGAGTTAAAGATACTGATGGAACTTCTGGATCTGTTTCTAAGACAAAGGGGTATTCATCTAAGAAGCAGAAGGTTGAAAAGGAAAGAACTAAAGAACAGAGTGCCTCCACCAAGGACAAAGCAGCTAGCAAGAAAGAGTCAGGCAAGTCACTAGCAAGGGGTTCTGTGAAAGATCAAGGTGAATTCTTCTCATTCTCTTTTGCAGATGTTCTAGTCCTTTGTGTTTGATAAACCAGATTAGGGCTTTGTTTGTCTAATGTTTATAGGTTTTATCTATTTGCTTTTTTTTATACTTGCTTTTTTTAAACCTTTTGACATTTTATTCATTATCTGTTAGTCAACACCTTAGTTTTTATAAAGTTGGGAAAGAAATACTTGGTAGTACCAAAATTGGTAAAATGGAAAGTTGAATTCCAATAAAAGGATGCTTGAACTGGAGAACAAGGTGTATTCAAGCCTTAAGAAAGTGGTGGTTTTCTTAGTGCTTGATTGCAGGCATTAAAGCCAGTCAGTGCATTCATTGTACTAATAAAAATTCAATCCAGAGTTTTTCACATGAGGTTGTTTGCAACATCTAACGGGGAATAAGTTTGTCTTATAGTGTTTTTTTTTCTTAGAAAATAATGTGGTTCATGTGATTATGGTTTTCCTTGAGTTTGGATATAGTTTTTCCTGATGCAGTCTCCAACAAAGATTAGTCATTGACTGGTGATGGTCTCATGTAGTGTATTAGTTTTTCATTATAGTTTTTAAGAAGTGTAGTTAAATTTTCTACCTTAAAACATCTTGTCTTTGTATTCATTACATTATCAATCATGCAATGCATATTGATCATATGATTATGTCTTCTGCCTTCCAATGTGGTAAAATAAGGCAAAGCCAAATCTAGCAAGAAGACCAAGGCTGAACCCACCAGAGAGGAGATGCATGCTGTTGTTGTGGATATTCTGAAGGAAGTAGATTTCAATACCGTAAGTGCATGTTGCATGGTTTGGATCAATGCTCAATGTTTAGTATAGTTCCATTATTTCTAAATGATTTTTTTGTCAATCTGCAGGCAACTTTATCCGATATTCTCAGACAACTTGGTATGTTTAATGGCTTATCTTTTTTCTATGGCACACAACACTTTGTGGTTTGATTCATGTTCACTAATCATACTTGTATATTCTTGCTTAGGTACTCACTTCAGTGTGGACCTAATGCATAGAAAAGCAGAGGTTAAAGATATAATCACAGAGGTGATAAATAACATGTCCGACGAAGATGATGAAGGGGAAGAAGCTGAAGAGAATGCTGAGGCTGATGATGATGCAGACAAGGATGGTGATGGAGATGATGATGCGTAATCAATCTTAATCAGAAGGTTACTTTTGAGCCTTATACATGAATTGTGGTGTACTATGCAGAGAGGATCTCCCAGGAGTGTTTCAACACTGTACCTGTTGATGATATACCAGGATCGCCATTTGGATCTAATGACGGTTTCCAGATTAAAAAAAAAAAAAGAAACACACAACTGAGTTTGTTTGTACCATACTAGTGCTGAAATCAAGTGCTTACTTACCTGACCTTTAGTAGATATTTATGCCGTTCCGCCACCCCTTTTGTTAGCCCTTTTAGATGTAATTGTTGACTGCCTTTCTTAACAAATGAGTAGAAATTAATTTTCTTGATTCAACATTAGGTGTAAATCTTTGTTCGCAACTACTTTTAAGGCTTCAAAGTTCTAATTTCATTGGTTCACAGCAGAAATTTCTAATGTAGAGATAGTAGCTTACGTTGCTTGTAGACGGCGTACCTTTGGCGTAAAGCATTACGTGGGAGGGCAGGCTGTGTCGCACTTGGTAATTTGCCCATCTTTGGCTGTTGAGGTTGTCTACCTACTCAATGAGCAATACTCTGCATTCGACTGAGGAAAAGTTTTATGCTAATTCATAAGACTTTACAAGTTTCGATCCTTGAGTCAACTATATCGTTATTAAATTTCCTGCCAAAGTTTGCTGCTACAGTTCCTTAATTACAGCTAAATTGTGGTGCACAAGAAAAAAGAGTTGGGCTTTCTAGACATGCCTCTCCAATCGAAAGTGTAGTATCTAGTTGTAAATAAAACACACACGTATTTGGACTCGGAATAATGGAACAGAGTATAAATGATCCATCTTTGTGAGAATCCCTGTACGGATTTTGATCAGACTATCACTTAAAGCAAGGTGAAGAAGTTTTAACTAGCAGGGCAGTATATATATATTATTAAATTCACTTCCTACTTTGCACAAGATATAACTAGTCTACAGGATAAACAAAAACTGTAGGAAAAGTTGGTTTCTTGTATACCATTTTGTAGTAAACATCTTGCCCCTAAGTAACTTACGTGAATACCATTTTGTAGTAAACATCTTGCCCCTAAGTAACTTACTAACTTTCGGCCTCAGAAAAATAATTTGTATTGGACTGTAGCTAAGAGGGGATCAACTATGCCTTAATCTATAATTGAATATGGCATGGACCAAAAGCAATTATTGTTTAAAAAAGATTATGATAAAAAAACATCAAGTAATCAAAATTTGGACGCCAACCCTACCAACTAATATTAGATTTGCTCTACACTACTTTCAGGAATTGCTGGCTGCAGGTAATGTTTTGGTTCTTCGGCCAGTAGCCTACCCCAACCCATATGACACCTTCTGTTGATACTGCAGAGAGGACAAAATGTTCAAATCAAAGGGTAAACGAAAAGAATCTGTTTTCTCTTCTGATTTTGGATACGTTCCTCCCTTAAAACAACCTTACGTATGATTGTTTCAAACAGTATTCTCCACCTGTCACTGTCATGTTTGTAGCATTTTGTTAACCAAAACTCACGGTTGTCCAATTGCTGGCCTATCTCTTCCTATATAACTTCACTTACTTTTCTCAAAATCTGTACCAAGGATCTTAGTTTCTCTGCTGCTCATTTGTCTGCAATTCTATATTGCTGTGCTTGAAGGTGTGCTTCCTACGAATTATTGTCACTTTATTTCTCTGTCAATAGCATCATTTGTTATTTTCCCAAAATAACTCTTTCCTTTGTGGGCAGGATTCAATTAGTGTCTTTACTTTCCAATGGCACCTGAAAGCAGTAAGGCCTTGCAACTTACAGTTAAGCAAGAAGAACCAACTCTTGTGACTCCTGCAGAGGAGACAGAAAAGGGTCTTTATTTCCTCTCGAACCTTGACCAAAACATTGCGGTGATAGTTAGAACCATTTACTGCTTCAAAGCTGATGACAAAGGAAATGAGGATGCTGTGGATGTTATCAAGAATGCATTGTCGAAAGTTCTTGTTCATTATTATCCACTTGCAGGTCGGTTAACAATTAGCACAGAAGGGAAGCTTATAGTTGATTGCACTGGAGAGGGTGCAGTGTTTGTGGAAGCCGAAGCTGATTGTACAATAGAACAATTAGGAGACTTAACAAAACCTGACCCTGCGACACTTGGGAAATTGGTTTCCGACATCCCTGGTGCTCAAAACATACTGCAGATTCCTCCTCTGGTGGCTCAGGTATGCGAATTCTGTGGGCACTGATTCTCAATCGTATTGATGTTGATGACCTGGGTTATATCGACTCTAAGCTGGTCTAGTTCGACTCTAAACAGGTCTACTTTGAAATTTGTTTTCTTAGAAAATTCCAATCATTCGCGGTATACATTGGAATAAGTTTGTGATAATTTAAAACAATAGGAAGAATGGTTTAAAACTATGCAGCAGAAACAGAGATTCTTTTCAGTTCTTATGGTATTTGGCAAGTTTATTTTTCAATTCTTTTAACCTGAAGAGAATGATCATAGTTGAATGCCAGAAGTCTGTTTTTAAGAACAGGAAAGACTGCCATTTCTTGCTTTATATTCAATATGAAGCTTCATTTTTAGCAGATATGAACTTGGTCGATCACACATGTAAGAATAGAGCAACAGTATCAGCCTATTAGGTCCAACATGGCATTTTCGTTTTACAGATATTGTTAATTTCAACAGAGTTCTCAGGACAAGTACACGTGTTTCGTATGGTAGAGCATATATAGTTCGCAAGACTGAATTTTCTATCTGGGATTTCGTCAAATTTTAATCTTGCATCACAGGTAACGAAATTCAAAGACGGAGGATTTGTTCTTGGCTTGTGCATGAACCACTGTATGTTCGATGGAATCGGTGCCATGGAATTTGTGAACTCCTGGGGCGAAACTGCCAGGGGCTTGCCGCTGACAGTCCCTCCGTTCCTGGAGAGAAACTTACTGAAAGTCCGTAACCCGCCTAAGATAGAGTTTCCACACCATGAGTTCGCTGAGATTGAGGACATATCAAAAACAAGCAAGCTTTATGAAGAAGAAATGCAGTACAGGGCCTTCTGTTTTGATCCTGAGAAGCTTGAAAAGCTCAAGAGAAAGGCCATAGAAGATGGAGTTTTAACCAAGTGCACAACATTTGAGGCTCTTTCAGCCTTTGTCTGGAGAGCTAGATGTCAAGCACTAAGAATGGTGCCTGATCAACAGACAAAACTGCTGTTTGCAGTTGATGGAAGGGCTAAATTTGTGCCACCATTACCAGAAGGATATTGCGGTAATGGAATTGTCCTAGCAAATGCTGTGTGCAAAGCAGGAGAGATACTAGAGAATTCACTATCCTTTGCAGTAGGGCTAGTTCATGATGCAGTTAAAATGGTTAATGACGATTACATGAGATCAGCCATTGATTATTTTGAGGTCACAAGAGCTAGGCCTTCTCTTGCTGCAACTCTTTTGATCACAACCTGGTCTAAGTTGTCCTTCCACATCACAGACTTTGGATGGGGAGAACCTATTTCGTCAGGGCCTGTGGCTTTGCCTGAGAAGGAAGTAGTTCTATTCCTGTCTCATGGTAAAGAGAGGAAAAGCATAAATTTGCTTCTGGGTTTGCCAGCTTCTGCCATGGAAGTTTTTGAAGGATTAATGCAGATTTAAACCATTGAAACATCCATTGATTTGTTGGTACTCCAGCAGAAGTCTTTACGGATTTTCTTTATTGAAGTGAATTCTGTATTTTGTATTGCTAAAAAGAAGTATGGTTTTCAGCGGTAAAGGAAAGGAGCTACTGAGACAATTCCGTACATAATGAGAATGATTCTTGGAGGGGACATGTCAGATGATGGAATGAAATACTTGTTTCCCAGAATCTCTATTCCTTTCTCCGCTAGTTATGTAACATGTTAGTAATCTTACATTCATCGATTGAATAAAACAAGAATAATAGCATCTGAATCTGAATCTGATATTGGATTTCCCCGTATTAAAACTTGAATCGTCCCAAATTCCTATTCAGTGTTTGAAGAACAGACAATGAAGAGAAAAACGCTTTCAACTTTCTACCAACTCTACCACTTACACTTCTCTTTTCCAATTTCTTATCTAGAAATTCTATGCACCGTCTTCCAAATCAAAGTTGAAGAAACTCAAAGCAGAGCAACATTTCCAAGTTAAGATTTCTAATCTCAAGTATATGAAAACGTCATATCAAGCTAACACTGAAGTTTCGAAGTCAAGTGGAACTGCATCTCCCGGTTCTTGGTTTCAAACTCACCCATAAATGAAGATTGACAATATGGGCACAAGGGTCTGACAGATATCAATCTAATGATAAGTAATTATTGGAAACCCTAATTGTATTGAGTAATTCAAGAAGAAAAGATATTCGTTAGTGGTTGAAAGATTCGTTTTTTCCTGATACATAGTCTTAAACTACCTTCTTGCTTGTATTTAACTACCTTCTTTCTTTGTTACATTCAACCATTCATTGTATTACACGTGTTGTGCATTCTGATTTAATCTCTTCTTGCTCATCGTCTTCCTCCTTTCATCACTTCTCTAACTCTGTTGTTGTTATCGATCAACGAACAAAGACAATCGACAAAGAAGTAGAAAACGTAGAGAGAGAAGACTAGCGTGAGCAGGGGCGGATCTAGAAAATTTTTTAAGTGGGGTAAAATTTTAATGGGGGCAAAATTTTAATTATAGCAAAATTTTATAATTTTTACAAGTAAAATCTTTTGGAGCTAGGGCTCCGCCAATGAGTGTGAGAAACGATACAAAAACATAGTCGAATAGAGGAGGTAAGAACTCAGTAAAAAACTGAGATTTCATTCAATGACAGTGTGTTACACCTTCAGTAATCATTTACATATTTATAGCTAATGTTTCTAACGGATTTTAACCGACTGTTCTTGAACATCTTGAATTCTTGC
>JANZXV010000006.1:28127731-28142379 GCA_027576455.1 Erythroxylum roigii
TGTTTCTAACGGATTTTAACCGACTGTTCTTGAACATCTTGAATTCTTGCAATCTTGAGTCTTTACGTAGCTGCATGATTCGAACGTCTTCATATTATCCGACAATTCCTGAGACATATACCCCACAATCTCCTCCTTGGATCAGGAATTTAACTTCTGAATTCCCACCATTTGCCTTAATTGCTGAAATCGTGACTTATGAAATCCTTTGGTGAAGAGGTCTGTCTTCTAATTCTCCGTAGAGATATACTCCAATTTTAGTTCGCCTTCTTGTTGCACGTCCCTTAGATAATAATATCTAAGTTTGAAGTGTTTTGTTTTACCATGGAATACCGAATTCAATGAAATGGAAATCGCCGCCTGATTGTCTACATATATCACCGTAGCTGGAGTTAGATGAACTTGTAGATCTCCAAGCAGTTTCCTTACCCACACCACTTGCTTCGCTGCCGCGGTTGCTGCCACCAATTTAGCTTCAGCTGTAGAGAGAGCTACCAGCTCCTGCTTCTTTGAGCTCCATGAAAAACATGCTGATCCCAACGTCAGACAGTATCCAGACGTGCTCTTCATGTCCTCAGTTGCTCCTCCCCAATCACTGTCCGCATAACAACTGAGCTTACAAACACCTGTTCTTTCATATAAAAGACCGAAATCAATTGTCCCTTTTAGATACCTCAACACCCTCTTTATTGCGGTTACATGTTGTCTTCCGGGATCGCTTAAGTACCTGGAAAGCAAGCTTACCGAATATATTATATCAGGTCTTGTGGCTGATATATACATCAGGCAGCCTACCATGCTCCTATAGTTCCTACAGTCAACTTCATCTCCTTCTTCCTTCTTCATGAATTTTTCCTTCGGGCATACTGGAGTTGAGATAGGCTTACACTTATGCAGATTGAATTTCTTCAACACATCACACACATATTTCTTCTGACTTACCTTGATTCTTCTTTCACTTTGCTCAATCTCCATCCCAAGAAAATATTTCATCAATCCTAGATCTATCATCTCGAAAGCTTTGCCGAACTGTTGCTTCAGGAAACCTATCTGCTTCTCCGAACTTCCGGTGATCAACAGATCATCTACATAAATTGAAATCACCACTTCATCACCATCCTGTATTCGCACAGACAGGGTCGGTTCACTACTGCTCCTCCTGAATTCTACTTCCAACAGGAACGCATCAATCCTTGCGTACCATCATCGAGGGGCTTGTTTAAGCCCATAAAGGGCCTTGTTCAGCTTATATACGAACTCCTCATTTCCCTTGATCACGAACCCCTCCGGCTGTTGGACGTAAATTTCCTCCTGTAAGATACCATTGAGAAAGGCGGACTTAACGTCCATTTGATGTACCTTCCATCCCTTCTCAACTGCTAATGCCAATAACAATCGGATCGTCTCAACCTTAGCCACAGGCGCGAATGTCTCTCCATAGTCCACGCCTTCGACTTGTGCGTAACCCTTTACGATTAATCTCTCCTTCAGCTTGTTAACCAATCCATCTGGGTTTAATTTAGTCTTAAACACCCACTTTAATCCGATTGCTTTCTTGTTTGGAGGCTTCTCGGTCAACATCCATGTCTGATTCTTGTTGATCATCATTATTTCTTCTTTCATGGCTTCGAGCCATTTGGGATTTTGCATAGCCTCCTGAACCTTTGTAGGCTCCAAAAACGCTTCATTACTTCTTTCGTAAATTTCTGCCAGGCTTCTCGTTCCTCTCACCGGAATGTGATCATAATCTTCATCGGAGTCTTCTGGTACTTCTCCATCTGAGTTCCCGCCATGTGGCTCATTTTGGGCCATTGGATCTACTTCCTCATCCGTAAGTTGTAATTGGTCCGGATCATCGTCAATCCCCAAATCGCCAGTTAATTGTTGGACATCCGAGGGCAGAGTATCTCCCTTCCTTGCTTCCCCCATCTTCTTCTTCTCTTTGGACCAAACCCAGATTTCATCCTAAAAAAAGATTACGTCTCTGCTTACCTTTACTTTATTCAATTCCGGAAAATATAGTATGTAGCCTTTGCTTACTTCCGAATATCCTACGAAAATTGCCATTTCTATTTTACTGTCCAGTTTACTCCTTTTGACTTGACGCACGAGAACACTGTAAGGTGATCCGAAAACTTTCAGATTCTTCAACCTTGGCTTGCCTCCATGCCACATTTCGTACGGTGTTTTGTCGTCAAGGGCACAAGTATGCAGCCGGTTCAATAGAAAGCATGCAGTGGTCACCGCCTCTGCCCAGAAATCTTTCGGGAGTTGCTTCTCTTCCATCATGCACCTTGCCATCTCTACTACTGCCCAGTTTCTTCTCTCCATAACTCCGTTTTGCAGTGGAGTGTATGGGGTAGTGAGTTGATGCTTGATACCTGCAAGCTTACAGATTTGATCAAATTCGTGTGAAGTAAATTCCGAGCCATTGTCTGTTCTTACAGATTTAATGCTTGCTCCGGATTGATTCTCGATGAGAATCTTGAACTCCCGAAATGTCTTGGCTACACCCCTTTGGATTTTAAACAATAAATCCAAGAATACCTCGTATAATCATCTATGATTAACAGGAAATAACGACTACCATTTAGAGAGGCGATAGGCATCGGTCCGCATACGTCCATGTGTAGTAGATGAAGCCTCTCCTCAGCTCTCCATTTTGATTTCAAGAAAGGAGTACGTGATTGCTTGCCTTTCATGCAAATCTTGCATCCAGCATGATCATGTGGTACTAGCGGCAAATGTTCAACCATTTGTTTCTTCTGCATTACCTCCAACCCCTTCATGTGATAATGACCGAGCCTCCTATGTCATAGACTAAAATCGCCTGCACTGCTCACCAACGCTTCTGGCTGAAACTCCTCTGGTCTCACCACAAAGCTCTTATTCTTCATTTTTGTAGTGAATAATTATCTCCTGAGCTTGTCCAGAACCCTGCACTTATCAGTTTCAAAATACACGGGCATACCTTTCTCGATCAGTTGGGCCACGCTAAGTAGATTGTGTTGTATCTTGGGTACCAGCAACACATCAGAGATGGTTTTAACGCCAACCTTGGTCGGTATCTCAACCACTCCTCTACCTTTTGCTCGTATGCATACACCATTACCTACCTTCACGTTGGCCTTCACATTTTGATCCAGGATTTTGAATAAAGATGCATCGGGTGTCATGTGACTTGTGCATCCGCTGTCGATCAGCCATTCGGACGGATGAACTTCAGCTCGATCGCAGATGACCACAAAGAGTTACTCTTCCTCTTCGGCAACCTGCACATTTGCCTCTTGCTGTCCACCTTGCTTTTTGCAAATAGCCTCCATATGTCCCTTCTGGTGGCATCGTCGGCATTCCACGTCCGGCCTTTTCCAACACCTGAAAGCAAGATGATTAGACTTACCACAGTGAGGGCATGGATTGAATTTGTTCGACTTGTCTCTTATAGTATTCTTATTTGATTGTTTCTGGTGAGCATTATGCGAGCTCGATCCTCCCTTATTCTTTTTCTTTTTCTTGGATTTCTCCTGACCCTCGTTCTTGGCTGCGGTCTTATAAGCTCCTTCAGCTACTTCGGACCTTCTCATCAAGTGTCTCTGTTCTTGAGCCTGGAGCGCACTTACTACCTCAGCGAGCTTAATCTGACCAATGTCTTTGGAATTTTCCAAAGAGACAATGGTGGCTTCGAATTTTTCAGGTACTGGGACCAGAAGCTTTTGAACAAGCCTTTGATCTTTGAAGTCAGCTCCTAAAAGCCTGATTTGATCTACAAGCTGTATCAATCTTTCGGTATAGTTCTTGACAGATTCGTCATACTTCATTTGAATTCTTTCAAATTCCCGCAACAAATTCAATATCTTCATATTCTTCACTTTTTCGTCACCCGCATATTCACTCTTCAAGAATTCCCAGATCTCCTTCGCCGATCCAAAAGTCATTATCTGAGTGAATATGGAGGGCGCGATTGCTTGGTATAAGCAAGATTTCGCCCTAGCTTTCTTGGCAATTCTTTCCCTCAACCAACGCAACTGAGCAATTGGGACATCATCAGCTGGAACCTCCACTTCGTAATCCTCATCGATCGGTTCCCACAGATCCTGACCTTGCAGGTATGCCTCCATTTTTATTGCCCAGATCTGGTAACCTTCACCATCGAAGACTGTCGGCTGCATGCTTGGAGTGGATGACTAAGCCATCTCAGAGTACACACTCCTTGTTACCTTTGCGTAATCCGGAAGGAACTTGTTTGCTCAAGCCGCGGAACCCTTGCTTACACCCTCACAGGTCCCTTAAGAAATCAGCTCTGATACCACTTTGTTGTTGTTATTGATCAACCAAACACAGACAATTGACTAAGAAGTAGAAAACGTAGAGAGAGAAGACTAGTGTGAGAAACGATACAAAAACAGAGTCAAGCAGAAAAGGTAAGAACTCAGTGAAAAACTGAGATTTCATTCAATGACAATGTGTTACACCTTTAGTAATCATTTACATATTTATAGCTAATGTTTCTAACGGATTTTAACCGACTGTTCTTGAACATCTTGAATTCTTGCAATCTTGAGTCTTTACGTAGCTGCATGGTTTGAACGTCTTCATGTTATTCGACAATTCCTGAGACATATACCCCACAAACTCATCCTCCCATAACAATACCTTCCATTTTGATGACGTTGACCACAACATACGAATACTCTCAAGAGCAGTCTTCTGCGTTATCTACTGACCATTGAATCAAAAGTTGCATAGCAGATTTTTTTTTCTCGATTGACCAACACTGCTAGTGGTACTTTAATACGGATGGATGGGAGTCTGGTTACTCGTGTGAATGGAGCATGTTTCTTGAGTTGAAAACATAGAAACTAGGATGCATCCGAGTTGTCTCTGGTAGTTACAAACGATAAGCAACAGTGCTAATATGTTGAGCTATTGGAAAAGGGCTGAAATAAATAGATCCCAGCTTTTAGTTATTTTGATTCCAAAGAGTATGCTGGCAATATGGTTGCAACTTTACATAAGTTAAATCACCAGGTTGAAATGTCTATCTGTTCTGCGTTTGTCAACAATCTGCTTCATTCGATTATTAGTATGTCTCATAGGAAATTGGATCAGTCTAATTGCTGCTTCTCTCTCATAACCGAATCAACATATAACACTGAATTTAGGGTTGGCAATAGTCGGCTCCGCCAATTTTTTTAAATAATTATTTTTAAAATTAAAAATATAAAATAATATTTATTTAATTGAATTTGAGTTTGGGTTCTTAGATCTGGGTTTACCCGAAACCTAACTCTTTACTTAAAATAGTTGAATCTCTAGTCGGTCTCAATTTAGGCCTGAGTCTGAGCCTGACTCATAAATTAATCCATTGAAAATATATGAATCTAAGCCTATGAGTCAACTCATTGTTATCCTTACTTGAATGTCTAGCTCGATACGGTATATGCAAAGGATAAGTCTACCTACCATGCTACCAAAGATAACCAACAATGTCATTGATGAGGGAAATTAATGGACATACAATGTAAACAAGTCTTTATTATGCAATTTAACACCCTCCTTTAAATGAATCATATGTTGTTCCCATTCTCTATTATGTACTAATGTATTATCAAAGAAAACTAACATTGGTTTACTTAAATAATTCTTGAAAATTGCATTCATCAAATTCTGAAAAGTTGCTCGAGCATTCATCAATCTAAAAGGCATCACCAAAAATTGATAGTAATCTTGATGAGTTTTGAATGATGTTTTGTGAATATCATTGGTATTCATTTGAATTTGATAATATTCATTCAACCATTAAATCCAATTTCGTAAAGTATTTAGCCTCACCAAGTTTATCTAACAAAACCCCAATCAAGGTATTAGAATTTATCTTTAATCATATTCAAGGATATAATCCACATAAAATCTCAACGTAGCATCCTTCTTCATAACCAAAATAATAGAAGAAGCAATGTAACACCCCATTCCTATGTACATGCCTCACAGAAATAACATGTTAACTATCTCACCTTCACTATACATAACATGACATCATAAATTAAACCATCAGTCATATATTCTATAAAGCCCAAAATGTTATCATGTTATACCAAAAACCATAATTTACATTGTATCATATAATACAATTTCGTCCTATCATCCACGTTCTACAACATTAGCTTATGAGCATATATAACTCAATACACACCGAATACTATAAATATGAAAGAAACAACTATGTCCTCAATCCCAACTGACCAACCTTTGAGTCATATCTGACTGTAACAGCTGCACAAAATATGCTTCTACGAAATCTTAAAAGCTAGGTCGTCTCACTCTCGAACCTGAAAAGCAACGGTACAATTTTAATGAGTTTTACGAACTCATCAGGGTAACCATCCTCGATGGTTCACTTATGTCATAAAACAAGATCAGTTATAGCATGTAATTATACAGTTTAATTCCACTTGACAAGTATTAAGTGCTATCACTGATAAATCATTTATCAGTTAAACAGTTCAATCAAATAACAACATTCACACAGCTTTGCAAATCATTCAATGAATTCAAATTATATACAGATGCTACATGTATGAGACTCACATTCATTTTTGTATTGTCGTGATTGTGTGCTTTTACAATATCTTGAATTATTGGGCTCAGTAAACACAATAAGCCATAGGCTTTAATCACATAAGTAAGAGCTTAAAGCTCCTTTCAGTAACAGTCTCAGTCTCAGTAGCATCATCAGTCACAACTCCTTTATGTTACTTGCATTGGAATGAAATGTATGTCACAATTCAGTAATCAAATTCAATCATTTTCATTTGCAAGTATTATGACAGTTCAACAGTTATAGTATCAATCACAATAACATTAGTCATCGGACTAGGTCCAGCATTCAACTTTTCAGTTGAGAATTAGAAAATTATTAAGCAGTCACATTCACATTCAAGCAACACTTTCAATATCATTTTCATGTATCAAAATACCTCGGACAAATATTGTTCAGAATCTAGTACCCAGTCAACACATTTCAATACAGTTTAAAAAAATAGCAACACATTTCAGTAAGATACAAAACAATAGGGTGAGACCATCTAAGTTACTTACAGTATGCTCCAAACAACTATTACCTTGAAGTCCCGGCAATGTCTGGATGTTGTCGCTCAATGCGTTCCTCTATACATATAATACATACATATATCACAATATTGCACAATTATTTATTCATTAATGCACATTCATGTATACTGAATATGTACAATGCATGTTCATGACAATTCCGAGTTTTTAATCATTAATCTTATCACAATAATCATTTGGATATCCATTTTCAATTGATTAACTCAAATTTGTCTAAAGATACACTTTTGGGTCCATTTTCCACAATTATTTTCATCAAGAAAGTGAAGGAATTTGGTAACACTTCCTTCTAACAAATTATTCTCTAGTATCTATTGATACCAAGATCTTTCAATTTGGTTCATTATTCTATGAGTTATGCTCAAAATATCATTGACTGTATACATTTGAAATTTTGGCTAATGCATGATCAGACATTCAAGTTGTACAACCCATATCTCTCATTTCCAATATCCAAAATTTACAAACTTTATTCCAATTTAAAGCTAAGAGAATAAGCTACATCTTTAATGTAGAAATATTAGCTTAATTTGGTCTACATCAATACAGTTTATTCAATAACAACAGAATATGATTTCTGCCCCTCATAGTGCTACAGCCTAAGCCAAGACTTACTTTCAAGCTAAATTTCAAGACCCTTAAGGACAGAATTCAAATTCAATTTCTATCGCGACTTTGAACATGTTCTTTCCATGACTCCTCTTATATGAAAAAGGAAATAAAATAAAAATACTTAATATTTGTAGCCAAATTTCTCTAGTTAAATTTAAATTAAGAATCATTTCATTTGAAAATCTACAGATCAAAATATAGCCCAAATACCTAAGCATGTTTAGTAAAAACATTCTTATCAAATTCCAGCACACCTCAGCATTTTCATCCTAGCATCTCCTTTCGGGATAACTTTGCATGATCATTATGGCAAGAAAAATGGTGTATTTCAGTAACACTTTCTTCTAGACAATTATTCCACTATGTTTTCAGTTTCTAATAACACCAAAATCATACAATTTGATTCAGTATACTGAAACTTATATCCAAAACAGTTCAGACTATTTTTAAACTATAACAGAACTCCTAACTCTACTTCCAGGCAGATTTCGAAATGTTTAGAGATAGAATTAACATTCGACTTCTTCTGGAAAGTTGTAGAAATATGTCTCTAAGTTATTTTGAATCAATAATCAACGTATTTGAAAATCTACAGTTTAAGATATAATCAAAATACCAAAGTCTATTCAATGAAAATTCTCCAGTTCATAACATTCCAACATACATCTTCACCAATATCTCATATATGTCATTCTAATTCAGGGATAATTCTCATACTATTAAACATATTATAAAGATCAGGTTTGCTACCTCCTTTTTAAGCTTCCAATTTCAGCTCACAACTTCAGATTTTCGAAGCCTCCATTTATGTATGATTCATCACAAACTTAAGGTGGACAACAATATGAAAACCACGTTGGACTAGTTTTCTTGACTATTTTGTGAGGATTTAAAATCTAGCTTTTCTGTAGTAATTTGGGCTAGAGTTTAACCGAGAAGAAGGATGCAATTTCGGTGAAGAAGGTGAAGAACAAAAGAGAAAATTGCAGAACTATCCTTGCTGTAACTTTCTTTACTACATGCTAGGTGTCATAATTTGGCCAAAGCACTTGTCTTAAGGCATGTATGCCATGTATCAACCTCATATGCTGCCATTTATCCACATTTTAAGCTGCCATATATCACCAATTAATCAGTCCATATGTCTCCTAATTACTGGTCCACTTGTCCATTAATCAACTATGCCATTTGTCACATAATGATTGATCAATTTGTCAATTAACTACTAGTCCAAATGTACCCCAAATTTTTAGAAATTTTCTACAATTCACCAAAAATTTTGAAATAATACTAATAATCTCCAAATAAATTTTCAACGTAAATAATTCATAATTCACATTTTAATTGTATTTAACAAACAATTATACCCGAAAAATGCCAATGAACGCATGTATAATTATTTTAATGTATCAAAAATAACTATTCACATGTGTGTAAATATACAATGATGCATGAGCATGGAATGCACTTCTAATTTATTATAGTACACTAAATTCACTATTCTGGGGTCTAGCCCCGAACATGGAATGTTACAAGTAAAAGAACTTAGACTTTCTTAGATGATTCCTTGCTTAAGCATCTCTTCCACCAACTCTTAAATAACTTATTTATGCACTTTAGCATATATGTAAGGCTTTAAGTTCATTGCCTCTACTCCATCTTTCAATTGGATTATGTAATCATGTTCTCTATTAAGTGGCAGTCATGTGGATTCTTTAAAAACATGTTCATATTCTAGCAACATCTGATATAACTCCTCTTTCTATTGCTCTAGCAATGAGCTAGGCTAACATGTACACATTATACTAAGATTCATTTATGATCTATTTCCTATTTACTTTATGACTTTAGCGACATTTGTCATTGTTTAATGTTTTCACTATTTCAGATCTGTTTCAGTAGAGAACAAGCAGTAGAGAGGAATATGCAGAGAGAATTTTGTGTACTTCATATTATTATTATTCTATTCTCTGTTGGTATGTATAGAGGAGAGATATATACAACTCTTATGTATAAGAAATAATAAAATAACAAACTTCTAACAAATGTGAAACTAATTGACAACCTAACAGAATAATGCTGAGTTGGTATTTGCACGGGCTCCTGCAACACCACCTCCTCCCACAAGCTGCGGAATGTTGATAATCAAACATTCCCAGTTTGTGCATGAGATCCTTGTGCTGAGGAGTGGACAATGCCTTGGTTAAGATGTCGACAAGTTATTGTTTAGTTGGTAAATAAATTAAGTGAATAAGGTCTTTAAGAACCTTTTCCTTAGTAAAATGACATTCCAATTCAATGTGTTTGGTCCTTTTGTGGAAAACTGGATTTTGGCAATTTGAAGAGCTAATTGATTGTCACAATGCAAAGCAACATGTTTTAAATTTAAGACCCCTAATTCTGTTAATAACCGCATAAGTCAAGTAATTTCAAAAGCTGCATGAGCCATGACTCTATATTCTGCTTCCGCAGATGACCTAAAAATAATGCTCTACTTTTTTAATTTCTAATTAATGGGAGAATTACCAAGTAAGACTAAGGATCCTTTGATTGATTTTCTAGTAGTTGGACGAGTAGCCCGATCTGAATCACTAAAGGCTTGGAGCTGTAGTCGATCTGCTATGCTTGGAAGAATACCTTGGTGAATAGTGCCCTTAAGATAGTGGTGAACATGTTCCAAAGTGAGAAGATGTGGCTGATTAGGGGCTTGCAAGAATTAACTGAAAGTTTACACAAAGCAGATGTCAGGCCTAGTGTGACAAAGAAAGTTGAGTTTCCCAATTACTGTTTTGTAATGAGTAACATTTGGAAGAGGTTCACCAGAATCTGCAGAAAGCTTGAGATTTACAGGAAGAGGTGTGGAGACAGCAGACTTATCGAGAAAACCAGTGTCTTTGAGAAGTTCACGAGCAAATTTTTGTTGAGTTAGAACAATTCTAATAGGTAAATGGATAGCTTCAAGACCTAGAAAAAAACAGAGCTCCCCTAAATCTTTAATGCCAAAAGTAGAATTCAATAGAGATTTGAGTTGATGAACCTCAGTAATGTCTAAGCCAGTGACTAAAATATCATTAATATAGATAACAACAATAGTGAGATGATTAGCAGTGCGTTTAAAAAATAGAGAATAATCATTTTTAGACTACCTATAACCCAACAGCTTGAGAAAGATCATCAATTTGGCAAACCACTGCTGTGAGGCTTGTTTAAAGCTATAAAGGGATATCTGAAGCTTACAAACTTTGTTGAGTAGGTTAGGAATGCCTTGCATATATATGTCTTAATCCAAATCTCCATGTAAAAAAACATTATTCACATATAGTTTGAGAAGTTTCCAAGCTCTAGAGGCTGCCACAACAATAATAGCTTTAATAGTAAATAGTTTAATAACAGGAGAAAATGTTTCATGGTAATCGACCCCCTCCTTTTGAATATCACCTCTGACTAACAACCTAGCCTTATAGCGTTTAAATGTACCATCAGATTTGAGGTTTTCTTTATACACCCATTTGCTAGAAATAACCTTCTTTCTAGGAGGAAGATCAGTGATCTGCCACGTATTGTTAGCATGTAAAGCATCTATTTCTTTGTTCACAGCTAAAACCCTAGTTTGGATCTTAAGAAGCTTCTTTATAAGAGGTGGGTTCTGTATATGTAGTGAGAAAAGAAAGAAAAGAAATAGACAGAGAATCAAGTTGAACCATATTGCACCAATGAATAGTAGGAGTAGTGAAGGTTGAGGATGAAGAAGCAGCTAGGTTCGAAGCTCCTAAAGGAAAATGATAGATGTAGTCTAGAAGGTAAGTAAGTGGTTTCGTGATTCTAGCGGATCACCGAGTAGGCAGAGGAAAGGGACTATAACAAGGAAAAGTATAAGAGACAAAAGTAGGGAGCTCAGTATTGGTGGAAGTGGAAAGTTGTATTTGAGATGGAGACTCGAGATTAAGAAAAATGGAGTTAGGTAAAGGTGAAGTAGGCGAGGTTGAAGATGGGGAAGTGAAATGTTTGTATAGAAAGAAGTGCTTATGGAAAATGACATCTATGTTGATAAGGACCTTTTTAATCTTCA
This sequence comes from Erythroxylum roigii, assembly GCA_027576455.1. NCBI lineage: Eukaryota > Viridiplantae > Streptophyta > Magnoliopsida > Malpighiales > Erythroxylaceae > Erythroxylum > Erythroxylum roigii. The sequence goes on from JANZXV010000006.1 coordinate 28,139,544, forward strand.
AATTGTAAATTTGTAACCTTTTTTACCATGTGGATAACCAATAAAAATGCATGGGCCCAGCTCTGGGGTCAAATTTAGTTCAGTGAGGTTTTGAGGTGGATGCAAAACAAAAACAACCAAAGGATTTAAGGTGAGAATTAGTATGCTTGGTTTTGTGGAGTTGTTCATAAGGTGTCTGAAAATGTAAAACTAATATAGGCATTATGTTTATAAGGTTGGTGGCAGTGAGAATGCAATCCCTAGAAAATTGCAAAGGAGGGAGATTTGATTGAAAATATAAGGCTCGGGCTATTTCTGGAAGATGTTTATGCTTCCGCTCAACTTTATCATTCTGTTGAGGTGTTCTAACACAAGAAGTTTGGTGAACAATGCCTTTCTGAGCAAAATAAACACGAGCATTTCTTTTTGTGAGCTCTAAAGCATTATCGGATCAAATCACTTTGACATGAACTTGAAAATGATTGTCAATATAAGAAAGAAAAGTTTTTATAGTAGGGAAAGCATCACTTTTATGAGAAGAAGAAAAGTCTAAGTAAACCTAGAGTTATCATCCACAACAGTCAAGAAATACTTGTAGCCATTGTAAGTGGGAGTATGATAGGGACCCCAAATATCAACATGTAACATGTCACAAACATGAGAAGCAAGAGATGAACTAGAGGGAAAACAACTTCTACACTGTCGTGTTTGAGGACAAACTTGACAAATTTTATTTGATTTAGAAAGAGTAGGCATACATGTTATATGTTTCATAACAGGATAAGGCATATAATCCATTTTACAATGCCACAAATCAACAATATTATGAATAGTACTAATAGAATTACAAAGGCTACGGTTGGTTCTATTAACATATTTATTAGAATGAACAGTATCAACATGAGGACGAGTAGAATCAGTATATGTGCAAGACAAATAATAAAGCCTTCTTTACTTTTTACTAAGGTCCAGCAACCTATTCATCAAAGGGTCTTGAACATAACAAGAAGTTCGGGTAAAGATGAGGTTAGGTGCAAGTTGTTTAGTGAGTTTGCTGGGTGAAAGTAGGATGAAATGAATATCTAGCACATGAAACACATTTTAAAGAATTAAATCATCTCTCAACCTCACAGTTAACTCATGCTTTAGTGCCATTAAGAATAGTGATGTAACAAGGATGGGTAACATGAGAATATGTAGTGAAAAAATTCAAATGAAGGGTAATGTGATCACTAGCTCCACTATCAATGATCCAAACTCAATTAAGCTTTGAAGTCAAGAAACAAGAATTAGTACCTACTAACATAGCAGTAAAAGCGTCACATTTCTCTGAACCAGTAAATTCGAGCTTGTGTTTTCTGAGGAGATCCATCAGTTGGTTGTAGAGATCACTGGGGAGATATGATTGGAACTTGGTGAGTCCTAAAGGTTAACATTTTTAGAACTTGAAAATTATTCCATGGTTTAAGCAATAACAACAACTTGTTTGTTTTTGTTCTATAGCTTGTTACATTTATCAATGGTATGGCCTGGTTTCATGCAATAGTTACAAGACACATTTCCCTTTCTTTTCTGTTGAGTCATTAAGGCTGAGGGATCAAAACACTTCTGTTGGCTAGATTCATAAGCTCTCTGTTGGCTTATCAAAGCTAAGGACTCAAAGGGTAAGGTTTCAAAGATTGGTTGCATATTGTTATGCCTTTCCTCCTGCAAGATCAGATTATATGCCTTATTTATGTGTGGCAAAGGCTTCATCATCAAGATGGTTCCTCGTGCATTCTTGTAATACTTTTTCATTCCCATCAAGAATTTCATGAGTTGTTGATTTTGTAAGAGTTTTGCGATTATTGGTGCAACCTCACATTTGCAGGTAGGAATGTCGATGAGTTTACTATATTCATCTAATAACTTCTTGAGTTTAGTGTACTCAAAAATAGAAATATTATCCTGATTACATGTTGTTATACTTTGCTGCAACTCAAAAATTATCGTTCCTTCACTATTCTTATATCCTTGTGCCAATTCATTCCAAACTTGCTTTGTAGTTGAACAATATAAAAGATTGTCGAAAATGTCTTCAATGATAGACCTTAATAATCATTATATCACTATACTATTGCAACGAATCCAATAAGGGAACATAGGAGAGTCAGAATCAGGTTTGGTACATGTTCCAATGAGAAAACCCAATTTGTTCCTCGTTAGAAGAGAAATCTCACATGACTTCTTCTAATTCCCATAATTTTCTCCAGTAAGAATCTTGGTTGAGAGCTTATAGTCAGGTTGATCATCAATTGACAAGTAAAATGCATGGGAAGGATCAAGAGTAATCCAAGTCACATGTATACCATAATTTGTTTCAGTAGACATCATTTTAGTTGAATCAACAAAATATAGAATCTATGAGTAATATTAGCTAACAGTGTAGAGGCAGGAAAAAATTGCAGCAGAATTTTGATTGAAAGGTGTAATGTACGCTAAATGATTGATGAAGCTAATCAATGCATCAAAAAAAAAGAAAAGCTAAAATGAAATTAGATTCTTCAAAAAAGAAAAAAATTAATTTGATCAAAAGAAGTACTCACAAAAATTGGTAGCTCTAATACCATGTCATTGTTTACTGTTTTCAATATTTCATATTTGTTTTAGTAGAGAACAACAAGCAGTAGAGAAGAATATTGTAACATCCCGTTACTGGTAGCAAAGGGGTATCATGGTAATATTGGGTTAGACTGATAGATTTCATTTCATTCACTGACTGAGCATGCTACTGGCCTCTGATCGTAGAGGAACATGTTTCTTGCATATGCATTTATTCATAGGTACATGCATTCATGATTTTCCGGCATTTTAATTG
>JANZXV010000006.1:28180904-28200661 GCA_027576455.1 Erythroxylum roigii
TTCGTTTCAACGCATCTTGGTAGGACATAAAGTTTACAATGTGAGTTCTTAGACGGATGTACAGGGATGATATTTTGAATTGCCTTGCCTAAAACTTCCACTTTCCTAATATAAGTTTTTGCTACCAAGAAATGTTGTAGTGATTTAATTCAAAAAAATGTTGATCCTTTCATTTCTATAAAGATGACTCTTTGAGTTGGTAGAGAAACAGAAACATTCAAGACAAGTGAGCGAGTTGAGTGCTAGAAGTTGCCCAGTTTTTTTTTTTTGATGCATCTCCCTCCCATTCAATTTCAGACAAGACAACCAATTTCCAAGTACAATAACAAAGTGGGCCCCATCACATTTCCGTTCTTCCTATGTAGAGAACCTAGCCAAATCAGAACTTAACCAAATCCTCGCACTTATTGTATCAATCTTCTATACGAATGAAAGAGCTATTTTTATTAGACCCCCTTATGTATACAGCAGTTTAAAAATTTGGAGCCAGAGTTATGCCTCCTGCAAGGGACCTACTTGGTTTGAGCAGAGATTAGTCTAGGTGTGGATGGCTTAAAGGTGTCTTCCCATAATTGGGACTCTCCTAGAATATCTCGTGGGCAACAAAAAAAGAGCTATTTTTATTTATCTATGGGCTTATTCACGTTTTTGTCCTCAAGTTTTGAGTAAAGAACCACACACCTGAGTGTTTCATAAATCAACAATCAACACTACCGTGCATTTGATGACTTGTCCCTAACAATTTACTGTTACTGATTTCATTTTCCCATAAACCTTAATTTTTCCTTTATTGTTTGGTTTCTATGTTCCTACTTTTGCTTAATTCTAAGTCCTTATCAAATTGGTATCAGATTCGTGATCCATGGCACCCAAGAACATGGAAGGAAAGATTGAGTCTATAGAGAAAGAAATTGAGGAATTAAGAAATGGGATTAATAGGTTACTTATGATTGAGACAAATATGGCACGAGTAGATCGAAACATTGAGAGGATTTATAAAAATATTGATCACCTCACCCAGAGCTTAGCACAGGTGGTGGCCTCATTAGGTGAAACTCAGAGGACTGTTAATAGTTGGATGAAGACGATGGAAAAAGGAAAAGAGGTATTAAATGAACTTGGCCCAGTGACGATGGAAAAGGGTGGGCTGAGTGACAATGGAATACAATTCACGATAGCCACTGTTATTGAGGAAGGGCAATAATTCAGCTGAAATAACAAAAAGTTAGCGATGTGGTCGTCACTTAGATTTTCCCATTTTCAATGGAGAGAATCCTGAAGGTTGGATTTATAGAATGGAGTGTTTCTTTGGGATTAACAAGATGTCAGAAAGGGAGAAGTTTACTGAAGTCGCGATAAGCTTAGAAGAAGAAACATTAGCGTGGTTTAGATGGGTGGATGCACGAACACCTTTCAGAAGTTGGATAGAGGTAAAGCAACAGATTTTATGCCGATTTGGAGACTTCCAAGCTGGGAGTATGTGTGAAAGGTTCTTGAGGATCAAGTAGCAGGGTCAGTTTTAGAATATTGGCAGGACTTTGCAGCTCTTTCAGCGGTGGTTACAGGTCTTTCCGAAGAGGTGTCGGAAAGCACAATTTTTAAGGGCCTAAAACCATACACATAAAGGTTGAGGTGAGGGTTTTAAAGCATAATGGTTTGATAAAGATGATGGAAATAAACCAATTGATTGATGAGAAAAATCAGGTCGTAAGACCTAGTAAAGGGCCAAGCACAACAACTCAAAATAGGCTTGCAAATCAATTTGGGTTTAAGGTAAGTTGCACTCAACCTGTTTTGAAAAATGAACACAATTAATTTTGAAAGAGGAACGAGGCTGGTTAGAAATCCAAGCTAGGAGAGTTAAAGGGCTTTGTTACTAGTGTAATGAGAGGTACAGTCCTGGCCACATTTGCAAAAAATAATTTCACATTTTGTTGATTAATGAAGAAGAGAAAAAGCATAAGGAGTCGACAGATTCAAAAGAAGATTCTAATGGGGATGATAAGGGAAAGATGGAAGAAAGGTCGGACATACAAGTAGCTGAGATGGTAGAGCTCACTCTGAACTCAGTGTTGGGCTTGACATCACCAAGTACAGTTCGTGTTAAAGGAAACTTAGGGCCAAGAAGTGTGATTATATTGAACGATTATAGGGTTACTCATAATTTCATCTCAACAGAAATTGTGGAGGAGTTTGGGTGCCTAGTACTTCAAATATTAATTACGGGGTATTGGTGGGAGATGGTTATGCAATAAAAGGAAAAGGAATTTGTAGAGAGGTACGATTGGAGTTGTAAGGGTTGTAAATTTTGGATGATTTTCTTCCATTTAATTTGACCAACGCCAACCTTGTTTTGGGCATGCAGTAGGTAAGTACCTTAGGAATTATAGAGGTTGATTGGAAGAACTTATGGATGCGGTTTAACGTTAGTGGCAAGTTGTTACTTTGAAAGGTGATCCGAAATTGAGCAAAGGTGGGGTGTCTCTGCGTTCTATGACTAGATTAATTCAACAATATAGGCAAGGTTTATTAGTAATTTCATATTAGCACTGGAGAAGACCCAGAAGTAACAATTGAGATTCCAAATTTGGTCAAAACACTCATAACAAAATTTCCAAGAGTGTTTTCTCCCATGTTAGAACTACCCCCAAACCGTCTACTGATCACTCAATTTGCTTAGAACCTGGGACAACAGCAGTGAATGTGAAGCCGTACCATTACCCATATTTTCAAAAAATGAAATTGAGAAGTTAGTATGTGAGATGTGTGTTACAGGGGTGATTTGCCCTTCCTGTAGCCCATTTTCTAGCCCGGTATTATTGGTGAAGAAAAAAGACGAGAGCTGGCAATTTTGTGTGGACTACAGAGCTTTGAATCAAGTGATTGTACCTAATAGTTTCCTTATTTCAAGAGTGGATGAACTGTTGGATGAATTGTGTTGTGCAACAGTGTTTACAAAGCTTGATTTGAGGTCAAGATATCATAAGATCCGAGTAAAAGCATAATATATTCCGAAAATAGATTCATAGCTCATGAGGGTCATTATAAGTTCTTTGTCATGTCATTTGGCTTGAAGAATATGCTTGCGACCTTCCAACTTGTCATGAATCAGGTATTTTGACCATATTTAAGAAAATTTGTATTGGTGTTTTTTTTATGATATATTAGTTTATAGTTGGGATATAGGGATGCATGTAGAGCATTTAAGGCTTGTTTTCACTGCATTAGATGAGAACTAGTTGCATTTAAATAGCAAGAAGTGAGTTTTAGGCAAGGGAGGATAGAATATCTAGGGCATTGGATTTCAGCAGATGGAGTTGAAGTTGACAAGGAGAAGATTAGAGTGATGTTAGAATGGCCCTATCCTACTAATCTTTGAGAATTACGGGGATTCCTTGGGCTTACGGGTTATTATAGGTGAGTTGTGGGTGGTTATGGAGCATTAACTTGGCCTTTGACTCAATAGTTGAAGAAAGACGCGTTTAAATGGAATGATGAGCGTGAAGAAGCTTTTTAAAAGCTAAAACAAACCATGACTTCCATACCTATTCTAGCACTACCAAATTTCACTTAAACCTTCTTGTTGGAGACCGGTGCATCGTGGACTAGAATAGGAGCTATATTAATGTACAAAGGGCGTCCTATAACATACTTTAGTCAAGTTTTGTCTTTCAGAAACATATTCAAATCTGTCTATGAAAAAGAATTAATGGTCATGGTTTAACAATACAAAAGTGGCAACTTTATTCTGGGCAAGTATTGTATCATTCTAGCAGATCAAAAAAGATTGATTTTTTTTTCTAGAACAACAACTAGTACAACCAGAACACCAAAGATGGGTTTCCAAGCTTCTTGGTTACAATTTTGAGATAAATTATAAGCCTGGAAAGGAGAATAGTACATTTTATGCGTTGTCATGAATATCACCAGCAGAAAACACCCAATTTTCAGCTTTAACTGTGCTTAGAGTACTGGAAGAAGAAGAAATTAGGGAAGAAGTTGACAAAAATACTAAGCTTTGTCGCATTAAAAAAGAGCTTAAATAAAGGACTAATGTTTAGTCCAAGTATTCATTGAATTATGATTGTTTATTGTATAAAGGGTGAGTAGTTATTCCCAAAGACACGACCCTTATTCCAGTTTTATTAAATGAATATCACTATGGAGTTTTTGGGAGACATTCTGATCTTCTAGGAATCTATAAAAGACTGAAGGGTGATGTGTATTGGGAGGGTATGAAACAAGCAGTAAAAAAGTATGTTGAGGAATGTCAAAACTGCCAGTAAAACAAGTATCAAGCAATGGTTCCCACAAGGTTACTTCGACTCTTCCTATACCACAAAGAGTTTGGGAAGAGATCTCTCTAGATTTCATAGAGGGATTACCAAAGTTTGAAGGATATGATACTATCCTAGTGGTGGTCAATCGCTTAAGCAAATATGCACACTTCATCCCACTAAGACACCCTTTCAATGCCAAAACAATAGATAGAGTCTTTGTTAAAGAAGTGGTGAGGTTGTATGGGGTATCAAGATCTATAGTTTCAGATAGAAATAAGATTTTCTAAGCTTATTTTGGGAAGAGTTGATCAAATTGCAGGGTACTCAACTACAATGAAGTAACGCTTATCACCCTCAAACGGATGGGCAGACTGAGGTTGTTAATCGCTATGTAGAAACTTTCTCAGATGTTTTGCTAATGGAAAGCCACGCAAATGGATTACTTAGCTAGCTTTGGCTGAGTATTGGTACAATATAACCCATTATAGCTCAACCAACATGATCCCTTTAAAAGTTGTGTATAGACGGGACTCTCCACCATTATTGAGGGTAAGTAACCAAACTACTAAAGTTACTGATTTAGATATGATGTTGCAGGAAAGAGACAATATTTTGGAAGAGCTTAAGCAACATTTAGCTCATGCACAGTCCAAAATGAAGTTCACGGCAAATAAGCATCAAAAGGAAATGAATTTTGAAGTTGGGTGATATGGTTTATTTGAAGATGAGACCATACAGAATGCACTCCTTATATAGAAAGCTGAATGAAAAGCTCCTAAGTATTTTAGACACTTTAAAATACTGGAGAGACTGGGGTCAGTGGTCTACAAATTAGAACTTCCTTCATCTTCAAACATCAACCTGATGTTTCATGTTTCCTAGCTCAAAAAAGTTGTAGGTGGACATCAACAAGTGCAGCCCTTATCGTTAAAGTTGGGACAAGATCTAGAATAGATGGTAGAGTCACAAAAAGTGCTACAAATGAAAAAAAATATGTCGAGGGGTTTGAAGTTTTGATCAAGTGGAAGCAGTTGCTAGATTTTGAGGCTACTTGAGAGCTAGTTGAAGCCATCAAAGTCCAATTTCCAGATTTTCACCTTGAGGACAAGGTGTCTTCAAAAGGGGGGAGTATTGATAGGCTTCCGATTTATATTACTTATTCTAGGAGGGGTTTCAAGAAATAGGCCTTATCCAAGTATCAACTTGTTATTATTAGTTGCTTATTGTGTGTGTAAGGGAATCCTTAAAATACGGAAGGGGAAACAAAACTGGTTAAAACAAAATTTTAGTGGTCCTTGTTAGGAATAGGAGAGCAGTGTCCTCTCTAATTGGCACTGTGTCAATGTTCTTTCTTTTAATGGAATTTACTGTAACTAATTTCAATTCCTAGTAAACCTTGATTTTTCCTTTATTGTTTGGTTTTTGTGTTCCTACTTTTTCTTGATTTCAGGTCCTTATCAGGGTGTTGGAAGATGCCTTGACCGATACTAAGAATTAATAATACTTTAGGGAGTGGCATAAATTGGTCTAAATTGAAGGTCTTATTTTTAAAGCATTTTGATAATGCTTATAATGCTACGGTATTGAAAAACTTTCTCTACGATATGCACCCTTATTTTGATGATGTTAAAGTTTTCGAAATAGACAAGATCATGCAACTAGTATGTATTTAGTGGGAAATGCCAACTTGTGGTAGAGAGCCTGAAGTGACAATGACTTGAATACAAGGAAGGTAACATATTAATATATAGGAAGTATTGATTTTATGAATCGAATGAGCAATTCCTTCTGTGAAATTGAAATATGTTAAAAGAGAAAAAAAAACATTTTAGTTTTCTATTTAGATTGCAAACTTAGGCAAAGATTGAGTAACATTGGTAAAGTGTTCAAGATCTACCAAGTGTAATTGTTTCAGATGATTGGTTGGTGGATTTGTGACTAAAAAAAATAAAGAGGTAACATGGAACTTTAATCAGTCCAAGTATAAGGATTAAAAAAAAGAATAAGAATGTCAAACCTAAATTTGAGGGGAAACATTTATATATTGACAAAGAAAGGGGCAGAGTGAATGGAAATGGATGAGAACAACAAAAGCACTAGGTGTTTCATTTGCTGTGCACCTTACTTTGCTCAGGAATGTCCAAAATTAGAAAAGTTAAATGTTATAGCGGATGAAGAAGAAATGGTGGGTGAAGTAGCAACATTAGTATCTGCTCTAACTATTGAACACATTGTTAAGAGAGGTAAGTGTTGCTCATACTTTATTGTTGTACTAATAATCTAGATAAATGGTGTAGAAATTACATTATGTAGAAATTACATTGATAATGGTTACGAATGTTATGCACACCTCTATTATGGATAAATAGTATCTAAGTTCGGTTTAAAAGTGAGCAAAAGCATAAATTGGTTGAAAAAGATCGAATGTAAAAGTTAGGTTATGTTGTTAGAATAGGTTACAATGTGCGTATAAATGTGACAGTTAGGGTTGAAAAAATCAATACGATGGTTATTGGTTGACCTATTTTGTGAGTTATTCAATTATGTAATAAACTGCAAATACACGGAGTAGTTGTAGCTAGTATCAACAAGTACGGGTCAGTCTCATGAAGATGATAAATACTAATAATTACCCTTCCCCTATTATCTAACCTAAGGATTGATTTTAGATTTTTAATTAAAAGAATCTAAAACTAACCAAGTAAAAGAAAATAAGTAACAAAACTGAACAGAGAATTCAGGAAGCATTAGGAAATCATCAATATCGAGTAATTAGTATCTAGCTTTCGAATCCCCCTAAACCCTTAATAGTAATAGATTGACCTTTTATCATGCAATTATTTTGATGATTTATTAGACCGTAAAGACTCCTATGATATGCTAGTAGTTGACCTTGAGTTTACTAATAACTAATCATAAGGTTTCTAACTGAATTACTCAGGTTAAATATGATAGGATTGCGATATCGTTTTATGAATCTCTCTATTAGGTTTGACCTTAATCTAGAAAATTTATGTCATCCTATCTCTAGGGTTGCAATCAACTCTTTCCAATTACCATGGATCTATTCAAACCTAGGATTTCTCAATTGCTACTAATGAAATCATATTATGGTCTAATATGTCAGAACACTAGAACATAAATAAAACACGTAATTGAAACACATCAAATCAATCAATCAATTGCATTAATAGAAAATCAACACATGTTAAAGTATCAAAATAGGGTTCATCTAACCTAAATACTAACTGGACGTTTAGTTACATATAATCGAAACACGAAATCAAACATACAATGAAAGAAAAAAAAAGAAAACAAGTTCATAATTTTAAATCTCCCTAATTGTCTTCTATCGAGTATTTTTGCGATGTAGAGGTATAATCTTGTTTTCCGATGGATTTATCAATGATTTCTTTGTATTTTCCATTTCTCTAGAACAAAATCATCCCTTTTGGACAAACTCCACATTTGGAATCACCTAGTCTGCTCCTTCTCCAATTGCCTCTGAAACGTCACTTTTATATGAAATTCTAAGTTTTTAGTCGATGCATGGTCTCTTACATGGCTATGCATCAAACTATGCATAATTAGAATTTGTTGGGTATTGTGAAAGTGTATGGCCACGGGATAATGAATAATCAATATACACAATCGTGCATTCCTTTAGATTTGTCGATTCTTCGTTTTACGTTGTGTTTTCTTCCGAATTCCTCTCCTTTTAAATCCATGAAGGCAATTATCACCTATAAATACACTTGAAGCAAATTAAGTACCAAATATATGATAAAAGTATAAAATATCAAGCAAAATGCATCAAATATAGGTGTAAAAATATAGTCAAATATCTATTTATTAGTTATATTGTTGGACAACTTCAATGTAATCTTTGGTCTCAAATTTTTACGATAACATAAAATAACGGTATATCCACATCTAGGATGAACAATATCCATAGACAAAGAAACTCCATTTTTTTAAAAATGTAGTACTCCTTGAAGAAAAGGGAGAAACAACAAATCTCTTGTCATCTCGGTGATGGTCACAGAAAAAAAGGGTTAAAACATGGAGGGAACAATTACTTTGCTATCATTGTTGAGGTGAAGGAAAATATTGTGATTGAAGTTCCATATGCAATTACCCCATTATTGGAGTCTTATCAAAATGCAATGCCAACTAAATGCCAAAAAGAGTTGCCGTTAAAGATAGCAATTTATCACAAGATCGAGTTGGAACCTAATGCTACTCTTTCTATAAATGCCCCATATTATATGTCCCTATTTAAATTGATAGAATTACAAAAATAGTTGGGCGAATTGCTAGAAACAAGGTACGTGTAACCCCCTAAAGCTTCTTATGAAATTCATATCCTATTATAAAAGAAGGCAAACGGAACTTTATATATATGTGTTGATTATTAGGCATTAAACTAACCATCAAGAATAAGTATCATATTTTTTTGGTGCAAGATTTGATGGACATGTTGGGTAGGCTTCTACCATCACAAAGTTGGATCTTTACCTAAGACATTGATAAGTTTAAATTAAGAACAAGAATGAGCCAAAACTGTATGTGCTACTAGTTATGGTGCTTATAAACTTATTCATTTTTCTTGCCCTAGTCATGTTATATAACTTAATAAATAATGTGTTATATGAATTATTGGATGAGTTTGTGAAGTATCTTAACAACATTATGGTGTATAGCAAATCCTTGGAAGAGCATCTGGTTCATTTGAAATAAGTGTTGGAATAATTAAGGGATGATCAATTGTATATCAAAATGGAAAGTGTGAATTCATAAGGTTGGAAATCAAATTTCAAGGACACTTATTAAGTAAAAACTAAGTTTGAATGGATTTGAATAAAGCGCAGGTCATTATTGAGTGGTTAGCCCTATAAAAGGTATTAGAATTATGGTCATTCCTTGAACTTATGAACTATTACTAAAATTCTTTTAAAGCTACCCTCAGAAGGTTACACCTCTCCTAGATTTTCTTAAAAAGTGAGAAAATGGTGTTGGTTAGACCATTATGCTAATACCTTTAAAAAGTAAAGTAGTCAATTAGTTTAGAACCTATTTTAAGATTGTCAAACTTTAAATTACTTTTTGAATTTCGCATTAATGTCTCAAACAAAGCTATCAATGGTATATTAATTTAGGAGGGGTAGATTTTATAATCTTTAATAGTAGAAAATTGAATGATACTGAACAAAACTACTGTTTTCATTAGAAGGAAACAGTTGCAGCAATATTACAAATACTATACTGGACCTAGAACTAAATTTAGTTTTAGTACAATAAGATATCAATGATCTATCGGAAATAACGTCTCTACCAGTTGGGGATAAGATTATGTACTTCTGGACCTCCTTAGATCCTGCATTCTACATGCTTTTAATAGGTGGTTGTTGATGTTGTTGTACAACATATTGTGTTATATAGTTTTTAACTTTATTTTAATTATGTCCTAAAAATCATAATATTATAAATTTAATATTACAGCCATCTTTTTATTCCTATGAATATCACTTTTCATATACTTGTCATATAAATAGTAGCCACAATTAATATAAGCAAATATCATTTAACTTTGATATATATATAATTAAAAATAATACGAAGTATTTAAAATGTTTTAATTTCATCAAAACATCGTAATAAGAATAATATAGGTCCATAAGCATAATAACAAGAGTTCATGTTGAGAAACACAATAAAATATAAGTAAAACCGAAATTAAAACACTTATAATTCAAAGTTTGATATTTATATTGCAGATATAAAATTTATCATATACTTTAGATATAAGTGAAATTAAAAGATAAGAGGAAAAAAATGAAAAGCTTAAAAATTTATTCAATGACATATTCGCTCAAACCACATTAACTATAATTTTCATTTGATAAGAAGTCTTTATCATTGATAGGAGTCTTATTATCACCATCATTCAAATCCATTGCATTAAATGATATGTCCATAATTTCCCTTACAAGATTATCTTCCTAAGTCACTCTCATTTATAAAACTTAGTTTCTTAGAAACTCAATCTACTAAAAGATTAATACGATTCAGGCAATTGAATTTATAAAACTACTTATTCTATTAAGAGCCCTAGTAAATCAATAAATTATATTCAACTTAATAATTATAATAACATACCTTGCTTGGTACTTCAAATTGTATCGAACAAATATCAAATCATTTAAACTTTTGTAGTTATAAAACACCACTTCCAAATTGATCTCATTAAGTAATTGTAAGAAAAAAAATGTAGTCTTATAAACAAAATAAAGTGAAGATTAATTTTAAAAGGTTAACAAAAGAAAAGAAATATATACATGGATTAAATTTGTCTCTTTGAAGTATTGCAATGGGCATCCCAAAATTGTCGCACGCATCTTTTTATACCTTTATTTATGAGCTGAGGATATCTTGCATTACCTCGTATGAAATATTATTGTAATAGTTAATAACATTTCCCTATTAACTTTATCTTTCTTTGTAAAACCTGGTCTAAAATAGACATTTCGATTAAAAAATGCCCCAACAATAAACAACAAAGAGTAAAATAGTCTTTTTCATCTTTCATTGATGACTACTAGACGATGTGTACACAACAAATCCATATTTTTTAGCTTGGCATTAATTGCTTTCTTTGCCATCTCTATGGCATCATAAAAGTGACCAATTATTGCTTTGTCATCACTTTCAGGTAGACGAAATACTTTAAGGCTCACAATCTTATATGAAAAATTAATATTAGGATCAAAAAATATGTTTTTTAAGTATAATATTAGAAACCTCCATTCTAATATTAGACTTGACATGCTAAGATGCAACTCACTTATCAATCGAAAACATAATTTGTCTCAACTACTTCTTCATTTGAACAAAATACTAAAGCGATAACAAATTATTTACAAATCTTGTAATGGAAAGACAACATAAATTCCTACTATTTGTGAAACCTTTTCTCATCAAATTCAAAACCTGTGCATAACTATAAATGAACTTAGCCATTTTTCTAACTTTCTGCACATTTTTATCAATTATAGAAAAGTATCTACCATCAGCATTAGTTCCATTCAATATGCAACACAACGAGTCCAATAGAAAAAATTACACCTATTTTGTAATCTCTTCCTAACTATTTTATAAGCAGCATCATTGTCAATGTGAACTATACAATAATTTTAGGGACAACTGTATTCACAAATTTATCAAATAACTATAAGTTAGAAGCATTAATAAACTTCAAAAACATTGTCCCTTAGTAGAATAAACCAAAAAATCAATAATGAGCTCCTGTTTTTTATTTGTCCAACCATCACACATGATTAAAACTCATGAGTTGTCCAAGTCATTCTTCTTTCACTTAAATAACTTTCTATTTGACTAACAGAGTTACGTAAAAGATTAATTTTGTATTCATCAATTAAAGGAGCTTTAATACTAGACCATAAGAGGTAATATCATCCATTATAGGTTAATAATAATGAGTATGAGTAGCATTGAAGGGCACGCCTACATTATACCACTATTTATCCATTATCATCTCCATATTATAGGATGATTCTTTATATTATAATGCACTGTAAATTGAAGGTTGAGCTCTAAGAGTTATTCGTGGAGTAAAAAAGATGGACATGTCTCTTCTTCTCTTCCTCGTATCATTTGTAGTAATCCCTTTTTGCTGGGTAAAAATACCACCATTAACATTGTCTTTATCATCTTGACCATTGTAAAACGAACTTCTACTAACAATTCCATAGTTCAGTCTTTGCCTTCTTTCTTTTTAATTATAATACTATTTTTAAAGTTTTCATATCATTTCACATTATTGTCGATTTTCTTATAAGGCTTTATATCACTTTTGATTCCAACTAAATATCTCTTTATACCAAATAGGATGGTTCTTTATACCAATAACCAACCTCGCATAAGCCTAAGTTGGATCATTGGATTTTCTTGAAGAGGTTGAATTGTCAGGAGTATTTGAATTTTTCTCACCTATTTGTTATGTAGTAAAATATATGATTAAGAATATAAGAAGTTAATTAAATAATAAATAAAATTTGATCCTTATGGTTGAGACTAATGCCAAAATTCTTCTTATTTAAGATATGAAACAATGTAGATAAGTACGACCTAACAACAAATTCCTTCATTCAAGTTCCAACCTTTATATTTTAATATTTACTTTAAAACAATACATCTATTTAGACAAAAACTTTTAAGGTTTTGCTTAAGAACTTTGTTACCTTCTAATTAAAATATGGTTTGCTAATTAAATATGGTGATACATGATTGTTAAATCAATAAGGTAAGATATTTAAAAAATTAGAACTTATTATTTTCTATAATTTTGTTATAAAATTTTCATTATAAGAAAATTGATGAAGTAAAAGAGAAAATTCAAAGTTAAATGAACTTCACTACTTGTCAATAACTTAATAGTATAACTAATTAAATCTTTGAAAAATATTTTACATATAATGTGTGTGTGTGTGTGTGTGTGTGTGTGTGTGTGTGTGTGTGAGTGAGTGAGTGAGAGAGAGAGAGAGAGAGAGAGAGAGCTTAATATCTTTTACTAATACTAACATCCTAATAAATTGAACTTATAGTAATTTTATAGTGTTATCATAGATATCACAAATCTTGAAAAGGCCCCATTTACAAGTCTACTTGCACATATTGGCAATCCAAATCATCAAATATCATTCTCAAACATATAATACAATTCTAAAACATATATTCAAAATAAGTTTCAAGTTCAAGCCACAATGAGCTGATGGATGTAATTGGTAGCGATGATAGGCGATTGGCAAGCTAATAAGATAGAGGTGAGGGGGCAACAGGGAGAAGAGCAAAGTTGTGATTATAGGACAACAAAGAGCTTGTGAATAGAGGACAATGAAAAGCAAAGTTGTAGGGGAGATAACAGAGAGGAGACTTGAGAGCTATAGTGAGGAGACATATAAAAAAAGTTGAAGGTGAGGAGACAACAAACTAACTGAGAAAAGAGTTTATGAGTCATGAGTAGAAAACAACAAAGAGGGGAGCTAAAGGTGAGGAGAAAAGATAACTAGAGGGGAGATGGCGGAGACGAGTTTGGTAAAGAGAGTAGAGGAAACTAAAATCTGGAAAGCTTACGATGTTATGACTTATAAGAGTGAAAGGGTCAATGACTAGGGTTATAATTTAGGAGAAATTACGAATTTTTTCAATTTAGTCCATTTACTTTCCAAAAATTATATTTTCAGACAAGTATTGATGATTATCTTAAATACCAATCGAAACCTTGGCTCAATAAAAAATCAAAATTTTAGGTGTCATTTTCTAGCCCAGCCGAAACGGTGCAATATTCTTCTTATTGTGTTACTGTGATACATTGTTTATAAGTTTCATTTGTCTATTTTTTAGGACCAAAGTTTATGAATGAAATGAATAATAATGTGAAAACATTTTTCATGGTACATAACAAACTATCGACCAAATAAGCAAGATGGTAGGAGACTTAATGGACATAATTACTATAACTTGTCACTGTAATTGTTATCAATTAGGAAAAAAATTGCAAGGTGGAATAACCAAGCAATGTTGGCTTAATGATAGGATGATTGTTGACAAAGGTGGCAAAATGTTTGTTTCCAAATTTGGGAAACTTTACAAGGAACTTATGCATTAGTTATATGATGCATAATGGTAGGACATATGAGAAGGGAATAGATGATGGTGTTATTGTTACTTTCCTATGTATAGTTGCATATATAGAAGGATATTGAAGCCTATAGTCGAACTTGACTAGCTTGCTAACAAGATACAGTGGAAAGATAAATGCAAGATATAATGTTACATCCTTTACCTATCCTGAAAAACTGTAAATATCAATACCTTAAAACTTTTTGTAGAATTTGCTAGGGTTGATAGCAAGGCCTCGATGTTGGCAGTGGCGAATCAATTCACCAAATATATTATTTTCAATGCTACTATAGTAGCTTATTAGGTGGAAACGTTTATTGAATTATTTTACCACCATGTAATGAAACACTTTAGTGTTGTAGTAGATATTGTGAGTGATAGAGATCCTCAATTTATGAAAAATTTATAGACTTTGTTATTCAGCATGAAGGGGGCACTTAAAGTTCTTTACTACCAATTATCTACAAACTAAAAGGATCAATGCTTGATGAAATATTATTTAAGATATTTTATAAGTGTGAGCCAATATAAAGTAGTTAGAGTTTTTAGATAGTGCACAATTTTCCTTCATCTTGCATCAATCTTCCTTTATAGAAAAGAGCCTGTTCGAGATGGTGTGTTAGACCAACAACCACTCACTCTATTAGAAATTGACAAAATAGAAAATGAGAGCTAAGTGTCGTGCTGCTTATAATATTGTTAAGGATAAACAAAAAATGATGGATGAGGCAAGAGACAACTTATGAAAAGCAAGGTGTCAGATGAAAAAATGTGCAAATATCATCTTCAACCCTTTGATCTCATTGTTAGGGTCAAAGTATTGTCGACACTCATAACTCAAATTTGTAAGAAGATTAGTAAGAAGTTAGCATATATAGGATTAATTCCCAAATATGATGATCGATTTGAAATTATTAAGAAAGTTGGTAATGTTTCCTACTTTCTAAAAGTTGCTGGAAAAGAATCGAGATCATCTTGCTCTCCGTATGAGCTTTTTACTCAAGTTCCATGAAGATAAAGAGAAACCATAACGAAGCAAGTCAAAATGCACCCCTTCAATTGTACATCAACAATTCAACGAGGATATAGCTAAAATTCTTCATCATTAGATGTTGGGACTAAAGGGTTTTGAGGGGCCTAGAAAGAAATTAAACTGAATCCAAGTGAACTCGTATACAATCAAAACATCATATTTCAACTTAAAACCGTAAGGCAATAAGTTATAAGTTTTATCTTTGTATATAACTCGCTTCATCCTTATATCTCTTTACTACACTTGTAAATTTCCAGCAGATACAACATAAAAAAAAATTGTTATACGAAATTTCTTTGGCGATGAAAAGGAAGTGAAGTAGTAGATGCTAAATGGGAGAAGGATACTTCTCTTTGATAGTTTAAAAACAAAATTAAGGTTTATCTTAAGAACCTCTTAACGAGTACATCGAGTCAACTTCTTCTAATATGAAAGGTTTGTGAATTCTTTTGATGCATTCAAATTAGCATCGGGTGAATTCCTTATATCTTACTGAGCATTAAAACATAAACATATTGGTAGTGTAATCTAACAAAGACAAGTACGTTGAAACAACTTATGCATAATTCGAATTACAATACTTAAATTTTAGAATTACCAAAATTATTATCACTCTAAGATGGATTTTGACAATTATCAACTAATAATTATAGTAGTTAATAGCTAACAATTGATGATTATGGTAGTTATCATTCGTGTTGTTTGGTTTAGCACCTCCTCCTAACCACTCTAAATATTCTTATTTGAACACCATCATGATAAATTTGTCTAAAATTAGCTAGATATGAACATACTAATTTGTTGCTACTGATGCACGTAACGTGTTCGTGTGCAATAATAAATGAGAAGGTGTTACATAATTAGGAATACTTAAAGCGCCCACGTGGCAACACTTTTAAAGTTAACCAATAACCAGTGTTAACATCGCTTTATAATTAATAAATAGTTCAGTATATATAATATGAATGAAGAGAAGTAGGGGAATCCAAGAGAGAAGAGAGCTCGAAGACCGAGCCTCCCAAAAAGTAAAACCCTAGTCCTCGACACGTTCTTAGCTCCTCTCAATTTGCCTTCTATCTCAATGTCTTATGTTGATTGAATGATTGAATCTCGATCGTTCTTCTGTGAGGTTTGGATCAACTGTTCACTTTCTCCATCTCTGTTAGAATATGGATGTTATATAGAGCATGCAGTATATATATATATATAGAGATGAGTGATGGAATTCTTGTGCTTAGTTTGTCATTCGGTGGGTCTGCTCTGCTGTTTCTCTCTTCTCATTTTCCCGGAAAATCCTTTTCCAGACAAACCACAGCTCTTCTCTTAGTTTCTGGAGAGATGAAACATTTCTTTTTAATAAATAAGTTGTTTCTTTTCTGTGTACGAATCGCCGTCGTCTTTAGGGTAAAGGTGATCGTCTCCTCACGAGTCTTCTAAGAGTAGGGGATTGTTATAGGCTAATTAGGTGCTATATAAATACACAAAAGTCAAAATCATCTGAACCACTATTATGTGTTTTTGATTTGACATGGTTTTGCATTACAGGCTTCTATCTCCTCGTTCCCAGTGAAACTGAAACGACGTCACCTCCTTCCTGCCATCCCCGAATCCCGTCCTCTTGCTCACTCAGTCCCGACTCGTCGTTCTCACAACTAGCTTCTTATTTCAAACCATGAGAGCTTTCTCCTGCTGCGGGCTCGCCGCCGTTTTGCCATCGAAGTTCTCTCTCCTATTCATGCTCACTTTTCTAATCACAGGTGGGTATATTTATGTAATAATGTGTATATGCAATGTTACGTGATTGTTGCGTTTGGTTATTTTACAAGTATCTCATTCCAATGCATCTATCTAGCTAAAGACATTCCCTTCCGCAATTTTTTTAAAGTTTCCATTATTACAATGGTCGGTTCGAGATGGGTTCTCTTCTCTCTTTCAGCGACATGAGGGGTCTCCATGCTTTTGTTCTCTTCCTGTTGTCGGCTTCGTATTTTATTACTCTTTTTCAGCATTACAATACAAAACACCTGATTCTATCTCATTTCCATTTATTTATCACCTAAAATCATTTCTAGTTTATCCTCTTTTCTCTTACCCTTTTTGTGTAATGATGATAGGCGAAGCCATTGGCTCGTTCAAAGATGGCAACCTCACACTCGGGTCAGCTCCACATCGCAAGCTACTAATTAGTCGCTGTAAGGGTTCTCTGCAAGACTTTTTTCTTTCCCTTAGCTAATTTGATGAACTGGGACCATCACAATTTGTTGAACTTGTGGCTGGGGAGAGGTAGACAATTAGTACCTGTGCGTATGTACCCGTTTGTTCTCAAAACTGAGTGTTTTTGGCAGCTACAGTCCATTGCAATATGCTCCAGATGGGCGTACGATAATGGGTGTCAGAGGGTGCACGTCTGAGTCTTTCTTTCTCGTTACATGCTTTTATGCTAACGTGCGCCGTTTGCTATTTAGACCCTCCTTATGTGGTGACCAGATTTCAACTTTCTTCAGACTTCCCTTTTTGATGGGATGGGAGGGTTTCACTCAGCCTTTTCTAGTAATTTTTCTTTGAAGTTCGAAAATTTTAGCTTGAAAACTGAGAGGTGCCTACTGTTTCTACGTTAGAAAAGCTGTTTTGTTGGGTGTATAAGATAAGTTGTCAATTTGGCATGCCTGTAGGCCAAACCCATTTTGAAGTTCAGCTTTTTACTGTTGAAAGCAAAGTATTTCTCTTTTTGTTTCAATTAAATTTTGGTGCTCATTAAAGAGAGGCGGATCAAAAAGCTACGTGACAACACACATACATGGAAAAGTTAGTCTTTGAATAATGATATGCCCCAAGCAGTTAGCCTTTGGAGTTAATTTTGTCTGCTAGCTTTTTCTGCGTAATTCCTGTGAACCACCTCCAAAAGTGTATCTCGTCTTTAGACGCTTCCCTGTCCAGCTTATTAATGTCTTCAATTAATGACCTGCCAAATGTTTCCTTGCCTTTTATCTTTTTCCCTCTTGATACATGTATAGGTTTTATAGCTATTTCGTAATTATTTTATGCATTCCCTTTTCAAGCTTTCATTTTCTTTTCTTCTTAGCAATTTTGACGGAGGAGCCTGATAGAATATGGGGAGAGAAGTGTACGAATGCTGATATTGTGATAAACCAAGGTCCCACAGATCCACTCCCGAGTGGGATTCCTACGTACACTGTTGAGATCATGAACGTGTGTGTCACTGGATGTGATATCTCTGGGATTCACCTTACTTGTGGCTGGTTCAGCTCTGCTCGTCTCATCAACCCCAAAATCTTCAAGCGCCTCCACTATGATGACTGCCTTGTTAACGACGGCAGGCCCTTGGTAAATGGTGGCACAATCTCGTTTCAATACGCCAACACCTTCCTCTACCCTCTTACCGTGGCCTCTGTGAGATGTTCCTGATCCAACATTGTGAAGAAGAGCATGAAAACGTACAATACCAACAAGCAAACTACCGACACATGGGACCTAAGAGGCAAGCAACTATGTGTACGTCTGGTTCTGGTTTGAAAGCTGGAACAACAAGAGACAGGAGAGATGATAACACTAGTGGGTTTTGTCTTTACATTGAATTCTTTTTTGGGTACTCCAGCAGGTACCATTGTCTTTATATAGGCTTTTGTGGTATAATATCGTATATACATCAATACAACATGGAAGTGTGATCAGTGGAATATATAGTTTAATATGATCGATGAAGTTGGTGGTATGGAAAATACACTTGGCTTCTAACACCCTGATTTGCGTGTTAAATTGTTCTTGGACGCAAGTGTCTTTGATACTTTTGAATGGTACAAAAGAAAAGACAGGACAGCCAAATGCTTGCAGTGCCTCTTGGTTTGCACTTGCACTACCAGACAAGGATTATGGTTACATGGCGTAAATGTTGAAGAAGACAGAATGTCGAATGTTGGAAAACATTACACAATCATTGCAGGCGGAGAAGAGCGGTTGGTTATGATGTGGTTTCTTGTCCGTTAGATACATTTCCCAATTTTGACAAGAATTCAGACCGCCATCTCTAAAGGGCCTGTCTTGTTAGCTTCTGTTGTTTTCTTTTATTAGTATTTAATTTCTGAAACTAATGGCAATATTTTAAGGATAAAAATGTATTTTCAATTCATAACTTTATTTGCTATATAATTATAAATTGTATCAATTAAATATTCAGTAATTTAATTTAAGAATAACGAATTTTAAAATATCAAAACTTTTAGAATTTTCCAATTTAATAATTAAAATTTTCAATTTTCAATCAATTCAGTAGTTTTTTTATAATATTAACAATGACAAAAAGGGCAAAAATAATTTTAAGTTGGTAAATGGAATTTTATATTAAGCTGATAGTTACAATAAATTCTAATTGTCACGTATACATCTCGTCTTTCTATCAGATAGAAGTCGGGGTTGCGTATTATCAAACTTTTTTATAAGAATGTGAGGGGTGCTGGGTTGAATTGTTTGGGAAGGAGTTAATTGGTAAGGAATGAAAAGTGAGTGGTTGATTGTTGATTATCATTATAGGGGCAATAGTTTGATATCTCACTTTTGGAGAATCCTCCGTACCCTCCATTTAGTAGAGGAATAAAATTCATTCCTCAGTAGTAGCTCTTTTTATTTTTTAATATAATTAATTAATTAAAATATAATTAATTAATTACAATATAATTAATTAAAATATAATTCATTCATTAATTAAAATATTGTAATTAATTAAT
>JANZXV010000006.1:28204575-28231981 GCA_027576455.1 Erythroxylum roigii
CAAAATACTTCTGCACAATTAAGCACATATGAAATAATTTCCGTTAATCTTCTAACCCCTAATTTGGGGCGTTACATGCCCTGCCTCAAGGGGTTTGGAAAGAAATATGGCAATGGAAGGGCCCCCAACGCATTCACTCCTTTCTCTGGCTCCTCGCCCACGATCGGTTACTCACTAACCAACATTGAGTTCACAAGCACTTCACTACGGATGGCTTTTGTTACCATTGTCGTCTAGATGAATCCTCATTACACGTCGTACGAGATTGCGTCAAAGCCTGCCAAGTGTGGAACACATTCCCCTCACACGTAGTCTCTACTGAATTTTTCAATATGTCGATTTGGGAGTGGCTCAGTAAAAATCTCCAACACCATCAACGAGTTCTAGGGAATGATTGGGTGATCCTTTTTGGCATTACTTGCTTGTTCCTTTGGACATGGAGAAATATGACCCTCTTTGATGAATATTTTACTTGGCCTTCCTCACCAAATTATCTCATTTTGTCTTATGCAGGTATGATATACAAAGCAACCGAATGGCACAGTTGAGCTTGATTTTGATCCTCGCCCTCGACAAGAGCAACTTATTGGATGACGCAAACCTCCTACTAGATGGGTCAAACTAAATACAGATGGAGCTAGCAAACGATCCTCATCCTTAGCCACAACGATTGGACTTATCCAAGATAGTGCAGGCAGTTGGCTTGGTGGTTTCTCACAAAATCTTGGATAGTGCTCACCGGTGTACGCAGATCTCTGAGGAGTTTTTACCGGGCTCACGCTAGCGTGGAAGCTGGGTTACCGCCGAATCGAACTTGAAGTGGACTCCATCGCAGTATTCACTATTCTATCCTCTGTAAACAACCACGCGAAGGTTCTTAATCCCATGATCATGGGGATCATCGAGCTATTCACGTGGAACTAGACTGTTGTTCATCAACATATATATCGAGAGAGCAACAGATGCGCCGATTGGTTAGCCAACTACACAGGCCATTTTGATATTGAGGTCACTTATTTTGATACTTCACCCATTGGGTGCCACTCCCTCTTTATTGAGGATATCTCAGGAATGGTTTCCCTAGACTGGTTATGTAATATATTTCGGTAGCTTTCCTTAAAAAAAAAACTTATCAATTTATTAACTAATTAATCAAATTTTGTAAGTTAATAAGTTTTTATAAAATAAAATAAATCGATTAATTTTTATTTAAAAATATTTTTAATTAAAATTTAAATTCATTGATAAATAAGGATAATATTTTTCAATGATATTTCAAATTTTTTAAAATTTTCAATCTTTAGTCAATTTTATGATCGTCTAATATCGGTTGAACCATTTAAATCTTAAACTTCTTGTCTTACTTGATCTTAACTGACTAACAATTATCTACAATAAATTAAATAAATCTTCAAAAATTGTATTGACACAACTCATCCTGCGATTTTGAGTGTAAGATTTGTTTTTAAATGAGTTAAAGAAAATGAAAGCTTTGAATATGAATTTTTTTAATACCTAATTTAAATGTACCAAATGAAAACATCTTTAAAATAAAGAAAAGACATATATATGAAGGAATGCATTTATTTAAAGTAAAGGGATAGCAAAATAAATAAAAAGGAATATTCTTTACAGGTATTTCTTATTTTAAAATTTAAATTGTTTATTCTTTTAATTTAATTATTAAGAAATTTACTCCAATTAAGACTTTTGTTAATAAATATGTTATTTACATTCATTAATGAATTAAGAGTTTTGATAATTAAAAGACCAAAATAAAAAAAGCATTAAATTGAAAGAGTGTATTTATGTTTGTATTACTAAAAAAAGAAATATAAATATTAAGAATAATTCCTTTTTCCTCAGGCTTGAATACACCCTAAAAAGTTGTATCTCAGAAAACACATTCAGCCCAGTTTTGGCCTATTTGGCCTAATAGACCCAAACTCGTAACATCTGCAAATGGCGATGAATTGGTGGTAGGGTCGGTTTCCATGTGATAATATTATAATAACATTGGCTGCTCTGACTATCTCTTTATCTTCTTCTATATGACCAAGCACTACTCCACCTTGTGAAAACTTCTGAGACAGAATACGGGAAATCCAATCCCAAAGTTTTGAATCGCATACCCAAAAAGAATCAAAGCCGCCATGGCTGCTACGTTTACAGGGGTTGGCGTTGGGATAGGTCTTTCGTGCTCCACTAGCAAGCTTCTTCAGAGTAAAACCTCCCCATCTAGATCGTCTCGATGTTATGTCAAAATGACCGTTTCAGTTGAAGAGGAGAGGAAGAAGAGCTTCACCCTCCAAAAGTCTGAGGAAATTTTCAATGCTGCTAAGGTATGCCTAAATTTTCCCTTTTTGTTTGTATGCTTGGAATTGAAGAATTAAAACTGAATTCCAGTCTTCATTTCTGGAATCTGAAATGGGATTGTGTTGTTTAATGTTTTATATTAAGGGTTGCTGATAAGGGCGTTGTATAATTCAGTGTAATATTTGAACTCTCGAAGCCTTGAACTGGGCAAAATTTAATGTTCTGATAGAATCATCATCATCTGTAATGCTTCTGTGAAATGGGTATTGAGAACATGTAGGAAAGCATTCAGCTTTGGCATCTGTTCATATAGCAGTTGAGTTGTTTCACATTTTGAGCCAGGGCTGTTGAGTTGCATCTTTTTTTATGAATAAGCTAGAGTTCAGCTTCCAGTGTGGAAATTGGTTCCTTATATATTGCTAGCGGCTTCACTGTCATATAAAACAAATTTGCAGGAATTGATGCCAGGAGGTGTGAATTCACCTGTACGTGCTTTTAAATCTGTCGGCGGACAACCTATTGTCATGGACTCTGTCAAGGGCTCTCACATGTGGGATGTAGATGGGAATGAGTACATTGATTATGTTGGTTCGTGGGGTCCGGCGATTATTGGTCATGCAGATGATGAGGTTTTACTCTTCTTCACTGCCTTCTTTTTGTAGGCAGTTCATCATTTGAATAGATTGGGTTGGGATTCTGTGAACGTACTTAGGAGATTAGTATCATACATTTGATGCTCTTTGCCAAATCAATTGGACTAACATTACTAGCAGGTGCTTGCAGCCTTGGCTGAAACAATGAAGAAAGGGACCAGCTTTGGTGCTCCTTGTCCTCTGGAGAATATTCTGGCAGAGATGGTGATTAAAGCAGTTCCAAGCATAGAGATGGTGCGATTTGTAAATTCAGGAACAGAAGCTTGCATGGGCGTGCTTCGACTGGCCCGTGCCTTTACTGGAAAAGAGAAGATTATCAAGTTTGAGGGTTGTTACCATGGCCATGCTGATCCATTCCTTGTCAAAGCAGGCAGTGGTGTTGCAACACTGGGGCTCCCTGACTCTCCTGGTGTGCCCCAGGGAGCAACCTATGAAACTCTAACTGCCCCATACAACGATATTGAAGCCATTGAAAATCTTTTTGAGACGAATAAAGGAGGAATTGCGGCATTAATTCTTGAGCCTGTTGTAGGAAACTCTGGTTTCATTCCTCCGAAATCAGACTTTCTTCATGCCCTTTCCAGGATCACAAAAGAAAATAATGCTCTTCTAATCTTTGATGAAGTCATGACTGGATTCCGTCTGTCATATGGAGGAGCTCAGGAGTATTTTGGTACAACTCCAGACCTCACAACCCTGGGGAAGATTATTGGTGGTGGCCTGCCAGTTGGTGCATATGGAGGGAGGAGAGAAATCATGGAGATGGTTGCCCCTGCAGGCCCAATGTACCAGGCAGGAACTTTGAGTGGGAATCCTTTGGCAATGACAGCGGGTATACACACGCTAAAGCGATTGCAGAAACCAGGAAGTTACGAGTATTTGGATAAGATTACTAACCGACTTGTTCAAGGCATTCTAGATGCTGGGAAGAAGGCTGGTCATGCTATGTGTGGTGGGTATATAGCAGGGATGTTTGGGTTTTTCTTCACGGAAGGTCCTGTTCACAACTTTTCTGATGCAAAGAAAAGTGATGCCGCCAAGTTTGCCAGGTTCTACCGAGGAATGCTGGAGGAAGGTGTATATTTTGCTCCATCACAGTTTGAAGCCGGGTTTACAAGTTTGGCTCATACTGCTGAAGATATTGAACAGACAATATCAGCAGCGGACAAAGTTTTCCAGAGAATTTAGGGCCTTTGTTTACCATGTTGTTGTAGTTCCCCCTTCTCCAGTTTCACCCTTGTTCTTTTGGTAGGTGAGCTGACAAATGTTTGTAGCGAGTTCCCTTTATTGAGAGCCTTTACCTTGTATCTTTGAAAACTTATGTTCAATCGAATGTGTCACACTTACTATCTACCTATCCTGATTCCTGAGCCCCTCCATGACCCATTTCCTCTCCTCTTTTCCCTTCTTTCCTGGCACTACCAAAATCCAAAAGTTCACAAACCCGACGTAAAACTCGAACACTGCTTCCAAAGAGTATGAACACATTCTACAGCATCAACAACAATATTGATTTTAAGGATGTCTTGCTTCAAACGAAGAATACCGAACTTGCATTAGAATCATTAGATGATGTAGTTAGCATTAACCGTAGTTTTTGTACACCACCCTCAAATTGCAAGAATACGAGTCTTTGAAATGCAAATCTTCTGGAATTGTTCTGAAATGTATAGAAAGCTTGAAGAGGACAATTATTTCTATAAATGCTATAGATCTTTCGAGGTCTTAAAATAACAAAGTGAGGAAAGGAAGATGAGAAAATGGAACAAGGAAGAAGCAACAGACACCATTTTTGGTAACTTAAAGCACTTGGCTACACATGAACCCTGCAACAACTAACATTGATGCCCAAAGAATACATTTTCTGTTTTTAAAGCATCGCTCGGTAGACAATTTCACTGAATATCAACATATTTGCCTTCACAGTATGGAACAAGAGCATACAATTTTCTTGGGAGATTTGTCAATCTTCTTTTCTGTTGAAAAGCCAAAAGATTATGTTACATAAAAAGATTCCAGCTACAAGCATGATCAGAAATGGATGATACAACGGTCAAACCATTGTTTGGAAAACTATACATAGCATTCAAGTGTTGTGGCACAAAACAATAGTAGTACTAATAATAAAAATTATGCAGACTCAGATTAAGGATCTTAAGTTAACAACAGTGCGTAAAGGTAATAGGCTGAAAGGCAACCCTTGTTTCAATGATGAGAGAAGATAGGTCAACAAACAGATAGCTTGAATATGAAGTTGAGTAGCAGTTAAGTAAGATCATTTAGATATTCCTAAAGCAAATTTTATAACATTCACCAAAGACAAATTAACCCACTGTTGGCCCCACAATTAGGAAGTTTTTGAGGAAAAAGAGAATTTATATTAGAATAATACAGCTCATGGTGTTCTATCCCTAGGTTTTCAAACATGCTGATTCCATCCCAAATCTCACTACAAATATCAAAGTTCAAATGAGCGTTTCCATTAATGGAATGTTACCTAACTAGTGGAAAGGCAGTCAGTTGTCTACCAAACAAATACATGATCGGCCAGTCTGGACGCTTTACTTTTAGTTATTAGAAGCTTCTCTTGTTGGATACACAAGTAGATCAGGCCACAAGAAAATCAAATGACCCCACGCAGTTAAAAATAAAGTTTAAAAAAGGAACAGTCACCTAAATAGTCTTAAGCCAACAAATGAATTTCAAGTATAACATTTTCGTCAATTAAAAGCGTTAGCATTTTGGAGTTCAGAAACCCTCAGGAATATGTCTTTCAATGACAAACAATGCCTACTAGAGCACAAAAAAGAAAACTAATCTCAAACGGACATCAATGATCAACCTTACTTGAAATAAGTGGAATAAGAAAGTTTTGACGGAAAGCTTCAATAAATTAAGTTCCAAAGACCAACATCTCAACAAATAACAGAAACAACTCCTGCAAGCCCAATTTTCAGCTGACATATTAAATACATTGAAACGCATATTATAAACCTATAAAAATAATCAACAACCATTATGATGGAGTAACATATCATATGTGTGTGGATATAAGATTAAGATGGGAAATACCTGTTTTAGTTTTTGCTGGAGAAGGCTGTACAACAACATGCATTATGATGATACCCCCGGCAACTTCGCCAAAGGGTGTTCTACACTGACCAACAGTCTTGTTGTTATCCAAAATTTTACCAGAACATATCAGTTTGATTTCATTCACTGCCTTAGGATTAATGGTTTTACCTATATAAGAAAATCAAAAAGAAAATTGAGGAAAAAAAAACCTAACAACAGCAATAGACAGAAACTCCTCTAAATGCCAGGCTATTTCATACTGATAGATTGCCAGTTTTAGATTGAGAAATCTACAATTTATCATTCTTAGCAGCTGGGTGTGCAAGGTCTGGACGAGCAATCTTAGTTTGAATCCATCATCATATTGCAACCTTTAACAGGCATCTCAAAATTTTCACAACAATGCAAGCATCCATAAACAATCTTTTCTATTTCCAAATTGCATGTAAATTACAAGGGGTCACAAGGAATCAGATATCTTTCTGCAGCATCAAGTCCAAACCAATATGATCTTTCAGTAATTCCTCATGAAGGTAATAAATGCATTCTCAGATGCATCATTTTACTAAAAAGTAAAGCTTATGACATAAACCAGTCAAACTCAAAATTACATATATTCTCTAAGTTTCTGAAAGAAGCACTTAACTTTTGAAATGATATAAACATATAATACAGAGTGACCACTAATTCCAAAATTGTCACTGACAAGCTACTTGACTCCTTTCTAAGACTGTCCAAATTTTCGCCAAAGTTTGTAATTTGCATAGAACCACCATCCTATAACAAGAAATGAGTTTTGTTTATACGTACAAATAACCCGTTATTCTCACTTCTAAGTGTTCCAACCAACGAAATCACACTCACAACACAGAAATAGAAAACTCAAACACAAGACACCAATTCTCAGAATAACCGAAATTACTTAAACAAAATCAAACATTGGGACCCGGTTTTTCCGGAAGTAGGTATTCAGACAATACAAAAAAGGGCCAACCTTTGGGCCAATCGGAGACAATTCGCTGCTTAAGCATGTCGACCGTGGAGGCCGACGAGTACCGAAAAGGGCCGATGTCAGAGCCGTCGTAAACCCTGAACTTGATGTCAACCAAATCCTCCTCCGGCATTTGACTGTTGACCTTAACTTCTGTCCTTCTACCCAATCAGCTACTCCCAATTACACCTCTCTCCGATTTCGAATGAATCAACAACAACCAGCTCATCAAATTCCAGAAACCAACCAACCAACCAACCCCTGTGTTGTTATTAACAGATCTAAACTCAACTCAATCGAAATGATCAATAATTTCTAATATATTTATTTATTATATTTTCATTTTAAAAAAAAAGCAAGAAATTGATTAGTGATAAAAAATTAATAATTAAACAATTAAATAAAATCCATACCTTAAAGAAAGAAGCAAGAAGAAGGCGATTTTCGGAGCCCCGCTTTAGTTGTCTTCTATAGAGAGCAACGCGGTGTTGGGACTCTCAGTACGACATCGTTTTCCTCTTCGTCTTTCACCACCCAAAAAAAAAAAGGCGGATAACTAAACGACGACGGTTGAGGTTTCGTTTCGTCGCTTTCTGGTCAAAAAGGAAAGTCGCGGGGTTACTTGAGCATAACAAAACCCTAAACCCGAGAAAATGAAGAGACCAAGAGAAGAAGAAGGAGAAGGGGAAGAGAAGATGGAGATTGTGTGGCAAACACCCGCCAATCCCCCTCAGAAACAAGATTACATCTTTCGAAATGGTCGTTTATTCTTTCATTTCAATTGAAGCTAGGAGATTACATCTCGACGAGAAAAAAAAATGATTATTTTGGCGGGACATATGCAGGGAGGCGCCACGTGAGACCATACTACTTCGAGTTCATCTCACATGTGAAGAAGCGTTGGGCGGGGAAGACAATTGTTGATTTGTTCGCGGAAGAGTTCAAAGGCCGACCTTATGATTACTACGTACGTCTGCATGTTTGTGTTTATGTGTTCTATTTAGAATGTGCATTGATTTTAATAACTGAGGGTTGTTGATTTAGGTTAATGCAGTAAAATGTGGACGCATACAAGTTGATGGAGAGATGGTCCCAGTTTCCTACATTGTTAAATCTTCTCAAAAGATTAGCCATTTCTTGCACAGGTTTCCTAGTCATTTCATTTGGTTGTAATGTAACTTAGAGGTGTCTTGGATTTATGAGTTTTTTATGGATTGATTGATTTCGATAAGGTTGTTGTAGGCATGAACCTCCGGTTATGGATTTGGGTGTTTCCGTTCTTCAAGAAGAAGACGATGTTGTTGCTGTTTTCAAGCCACCAACTGTTCCTGTAAGTGTGCTATGACTCGGCATTTTCTGTTAATGAATGAACTCGTTATATCTACATGCGAATTGTTAAAACCATGTCCTAAAGGAACACTAATGTGGTCATTGTGTGTCGAGGTTTGGTTTGTAATGTCAATGTTCTAAGAGTATTTTGTGTGATTGAACATCTATCCTCTCCCACTTTTCGTTTTAGGTTGTTATTAAGTTGATGTGGTATTGCTCTGTAGGTTCATCCTTGTGGTCAATATCGGAAGAATACCATTGTCGGAATCCTTGAGGCCGAACATGATTTAGCGCCTCTCTTTCGTATCCAAGCATTATACTTTGGAAGCATGCATTCTAGCTAGACGTGGTTCGTGGAAAAGGCTATGAGAGTTTAAATAGCTTCTTGTGCTTGGCCATTGCGATTTTTCCCCCTCTTTTTCTATATGATTTTGCTATTTCCAGTTGTCTTTCCCATAACTCCATCATAGCGGTACATCGGCTGGATCGTCTTGTCTCAGGACTTCTTATCTTGGCCAGAAATGCATCAAAAGCAGATCTTTTCAGGCAACAGGTGAGTCTGTTGTTTTGTCCATCATTGTTGTTCATTGGAATGGATAATCATATTTAAAAATGAGATCGATATTGTAATCCAAAATATTGACAGGAGTTTGTGACTCTGCTGTCAATCCTGTTCGTCATTGCAGATTGAAGCTGAGGTTGTGCAGAAACAGTATGTTGCAAAAGTTATTGGTATTTTTCCAGAGGATGAGGTAAATCCTTGTCTAATTAAATGATTTCTACATGTTATTTAATTTGATGACTTCTCAGTTCTCTCCTATGGACTCTGTGAATTGTTGAGATGACTATGCATTCTGAATGTAAGAATTTGTATCATTTACAAGCGGTGAGTTTAATAACTGTATTGATTGTAAAGGTTCTCATAATTGGTTGGTGTTGAAATACACCAATTGGCAGCTGCTGTTTACCTAAGTATTTAACTAATCCCATAATATGTGGATGTGGCCATGTTCATCCTTGAGGTACAGTTGTTTGAAAATTATGCTGATGGTTTGCTGGTTAATGGTTGTTATCTATTTAACCTCTACTTTTTCATTTTTATGCCAGCAAGTTGTTGATGTTAACATAAACTATAATGCTCGAGAAGGGAGAAGCACGACAGAGGTGAGGCTTTGTTGATTTCTCTTTATCAGGAGCCACAGCTGCTTCAAAGTGCATCCTCCACTTTCATAATAACATCTAATTTATAGATCTTCTGATCATATGTTCATTATGAAGTATTCATTTGTACTACGGTGGATATCAGGTGATAAGGCTTCTTTCTGGATGAATAATATTCACTTGCGTTTTTTTTCAATTAATTTGTGTTATATTCATCAGTAGTCTTCTTTGTGTTAACACATGGTGTAATTTGTGTCAATCTTGCATGATTGTACATGTGCTAGCAAATTTGGGATCTTTTTCTATCCATAATCCTCACTGCTATTCTCTGATGTTACTTTGTATTATAATCGCTGTTCTGCTGATGAGTTATATACCTGTGGTGGTTGAAAATGCTGAGTGGTTTATTTACCTCTAGTCTTACAGGCGGTTGATTCATTGCAGTACACTGATTCTTAGAATTTATAATTTCTTCAGGTCAGTGATTCTCATGCCAATTCTTCTGTGAAGGGGAAGCCTTCTTGTACAAAGTTTACAAGGATAAGAACCAATGGAACTCATAGCATCGTGTTATGTAAACCAATCACTGGCCGAACTCATCAAGTAAGGGAACTTCTGAACAAGAAATTGCTGTTAGAAGTACATATTTTAAGGGCTTCAGTAGAAACCCTTACGTCACATGGAAAGGAGAAGCCTTGATTTGAAATTTCTTTTTGGTTTTTGTTGCTTTTTGCTAAATTTGGCTCTTATCTTTTAAAATAAAATTTATCTTTGGGAAAGAACAATGGGTGTTCTTGATGAGTAGTGGTAGCAAATTGTAGAAATCTTGAGGAATATACAAGGGCTAAATGGTTAATGACTAATTGAGCCTCTTACAAGCAAATGAGAAACCATGCTAGCCGAAGAGGGAGCAGGAGCTATAGCAGCAGAGTAGCTGCTCTTTCAGAATCCCAGGATAATAAATTCCTATATCTAAACCCTCTTTGTTTTGGAACACAAATGAGTCCAGCTTTTTAGTATTCTTTGGATTTTCATCCTTTCTTGACATGAGCAATTCGTCATTTTGTATTTTTTGATACATACAGATGCTCTTTTTGAAAATGCAAACATGTTAAATGGCTTAATTTAAGCCTACTGATTTTATGGATTCATCTTTATTGGTCAATCTTTCTTCTTCTTGCTATACTTCTTGCCTTTAATGTTAGCAATGCCCTTTATTCATTCTCGGTAAGAAGATTTACCCATTTTTTCCCTTGTCATATCTTAACTTAGGATCCATCTTCTTTGGGTATATGACATTTACATGCCACAGTTTAAATCATCTCTTTTTTCTTCTTTTCATGTAAACTCATAAATGAGATTGTGTAGACACCCATTTTACTGATGGATATGGTGAAATTATAACATGTGTTAATCAATCTGTTTCTCTCTCTCGCCCCCCTTAGATTCGAGCTCATTTACAGTATGCGGGACATCCAATAGCCAACGACAATCTTTATCTCTCTGAACATGTTCAGAACCGCTCCACTAATGGGAGGACTGCTGATAGAGCTGCTTTCAATTCTAGCAATTCTCCTCCATCAGGAAATAATTCATGTAAACGTGAAGAAAATTGTGAGGAAGATTTCAGCATTGATCCATTGTGCACAAATTGTCCAAATTTGGCTCCAAAAGGGTGAGACTTCAACCTGTGATGGTACTTTTGGTAGGATGCATATTTGTCAAGTTTCACTTGTGCTTACTATAAATGTGGATTTGTGCTGTAACATGTGTGATGCTATTATGGTACAATGGCTGCAGTCTGCACTAAATTACTTACAGACTGCAACACAATTGAGTGAATTATGTGCAGTTTCTAATAAACCATAACCCAAGGATTTTTTGAAATCTTGCTCAAGTTGACATTTTAGTTGCTGCTGCCAAAGATGAAATTTCATACTTCCCTGCTGACAAAGTAGGAAATATAAATTCATGGTATTGTTGCCTCTTTTTTTTTTTTTCTTATTTGAAATTCACACTTCCTACAACACGTATACAGTCAATTTCCTTGCATTATAGCTTCTTTCCATATCTACGTTAACATTCCAAATTGCATCATGTCCAGTTACTGTCATTTATCTTCTGCTTATAGTGCTTGTGGTTAGAGGTGGGGGCACAATTGTATTAATAAATTGGTGGTTGTTTTACCATAATCTCATTAGTTGCTTACACCTGAATCGTGGTATTGTTGGTTCCAGTTGACTTTTATCTGAATGCGTGTTGCATTTTCATGTAAAATGTGTGCATATATTTGCTTCTGAGTTTTGTTTTCGTTTCTTGTAGATATGATGAGCTTGAAGAAGGTTTATGGCTTCATTGTGTGCAATATTCTGGACCTGGATGGGTTTATAAATGTCCTTATCCAAATTGGGCAACTATATCGTAGTTTGTACCTTCTTCCTCCTCTTATTTCCTTTTCCCCATTAATATTCACTTATTAAAATCAAAAGCTTGTGCTTCCAAAGTTTCCTAACAGTTTCATGATAATGTTATTGTCCCTTTTTCTTGTTGTCAATAAAAAAAATGCAGTTTTTTTATATTTCTTCAACCTATAACAGAAGACTGAAATTACGTATATATATATAATAATAGTTTGTACTTCCTTTCATACCTGCAAAGTGAGTGTATTTGTATAATCTGTATGGATATTATCAAGCAAGTCTGTGCAATAGAATGTATTTGTCAATCGTTTCTCATGCCAATTGTTGAACTTTTAAGAGAATGTTTTGTTTATTTTGAAAGAAGGACAGAGTTGTGATGAATCCGTAGTGGTCCATACTTCCTGGGAAAATATAAACGGTTTTTTCATGCCAATTGTTAAACGTAGAAGAAGTCTTGGTTTTGGAGGAAACTAAGACCTGGTTAGATATGCACCTCAACTTTTGCTTTGGTTTTGCAGGATTGATTGAAAAGATGTATATGCAGCCCATGCGGTACAATGGGATGCCGAATATCTTTAAAATGCTGATGATACCAACATTTTTAAAAGTAAGCTTATTATCTAGAGAGGATTGGCATCCACTTTTTGTGTTGATTAGCGGCTTGCTTTGATCATAAAGTATTAAAAAGTAGTCAGGTCCTCTTCATCTATCATGCCATGGAGCATAAGCATTGCATCAGCCACTAGCTCAATGGAGATGAAAGCTACGACTATTAATTTGGATTAGAGACAAAAAGTTGCGCAACTAATCTGGATTAGTCAGTAGATAAACTTGTGATTCTTGCAAATTATTGATGTTAGTTGTAGCATTAGCTTACTTAATACGTGTTTTATGGTTAAATGCAGAAGCTCCATTTGCCGGGGAGCATATGAATTAACTTAATGAGTGTCATGACATCTAACAATGTCCAATTATGTATAAGATTGGTCTTTGTGGGTTGTACTCGTTTGATGCCTAATATTATGATTACCATGTAATTTTGTACAAATTAACTATGCTGCAACCATGTATATAAAGCTTAATATGCATAAAACATTTGCTTCAACATTTTTTAAAGTTGTCACGATTGTAACTAGGGATGAGAATGCTTATATGGACTAAAAAGAGAAGCTTAACGCAAGCACAAAAGGTAGGCAATTATTTGTTGTCTCCTGTTGTCGTACTCTGCATGCATTTAATTATGAATCTCAAAGAGGTTACCTTTTTATGAACCAAATCTACTAAATGATTAATATGTAAAGTTGCTCATTTATAATCAAAATATCATACGTTCAAGTCATAAAAATAATTTCTTTGTAAAAATACAAAAGAAAGAATGTGTACATTGACCTTTACAAAGCAGAGAGCCTTATACACTGAATATTTTGACTTTTTGACTTTCTAAGATCAACAATCCTTACCCCAACTT
The DNA here is from genome assembly GCA_027576455.1 of Erythroxylum roigii. NCBI lineage: Eukaryota > Viridiplantae > Streptophyta > Magnoliopsida > Malpighiales > Erythroxylaceae > Erythroxylum > Erythroxylum roigii. The sequence continues at coordinate 28,217,989 of JANZXV010000006.1, forward strand.
ATCCATAGCATCTCAATGAAAATAATTAATATAAATAAGAAGAAATTTGTGTTTTTTAAAATTTTCATTCAGTGTGGAAATTATAATTCAAACGAATAATCCACAGAAGAGGAATTCATACAATACCATTGGAGATAAGGTTCATTTGATAAAACTACACATTATATATGCTAAACATTGCTAGTGCCTGTATGTGCTAGCTGGTTGTCTCAAACAAAAACTAAGCTCCTCTAATCAATGAAGAAAAATTCCCACATAGCCAAACCCCATATAATCTCGTCTAAAGGAATATTTGTTCAAATATTATCAGTGTATGGTACTTGAAAGCGCTGTGATCACAACCAAGAACTGTTTCTATTAGCAATTAAGTGCCACCCCAACTCTCTGAAAAGGGTTGGAAGCGATTTGGTTGAAGTTCCCTCATGATTTAGATTCCTATGAGATTAATTATTGCCATCTTTCGTGTAGCAATAAGACCACAATTGATTATATGCAAGCTATGGATAGAGTTTGCTTTCTTTCTTTTATGGTACACATGGCACGAAGGATGGAACAAGTTGGTGCCAAGGATGACGGGAGATGGGGTTATCCTCTCAAAAGTTGGACACTTTTCTCTTTTTTATATATTGCCAATTTGTTAGTCTTATTAATTAATATTGAGAAATAAAATAGAAAGTAGTTTGCATTAAGACAAAAAAGAAATTTGCAAATTCCATTTTGTCCAAATAATTGGACTTGTACACATACTTTAGCAACAAAATATTCAAAAACTAAAGAAAACAAAAATAAGAACTTGAGTTTGAGTTTCATGAATTTTAAAGTTTAAACTTGTTAAATAACTTATTTGGAGCGATAATTTGTAAATTATTTAAGTGTTCCCAAAATTTATTATTAAATACTTAAATAAAGAAATGGATGATTCAGGGTTTACTATATAATCAATTGACAATTACAATAAGAATCTACATATACTCCACTGTTGAGATTTAGCAGGACATTGTCTTTGCTTTCTTGTTTTAGGAAGGTATCCTACGAACAGTTGTGACACAGCTGATAGAATTAGATTGTATTGTGAGATTATATTCTGAGGCTTAGTAGAGAATGGCAAAGGATCTCAACTGAGTAAGATTCAACAAAGAAAATGTCTAAGCCACCTTTTACTGTCTCATCTCCTACCCCAGTTAACTAACTGTTCCTGTATAGCTACTCAACTTTGTGACCCAGTTGGTGAAAGATTGATCAGATTGAGGAACATTGCTAGTTGGCGAAACCCTAGAAGGCCATTAAAGTAGTGTAGGGCATCAAGCATGCACACACATCCTCCATTTTTAGCTAACTTCCTGTTAACTAAAGAGAAATGTGGGGTACATATATACTATGCACATACATTTGTCATGTTGATCCAGGATTAATTAGCTTATTTTTGTCCTAAAAAGACAAGGCTCGTACTATATATGCTGCTAAGCTTCACCTGTGTCCACGATCGAAAGAAGGAGATCTACCACTTGGTTCACTCATCTAATTAACAAGTCTCATCTCTTCTTTTCTTTCCTTTTTCTCGCCTCAAACGTATCATTACAAGTAATGCCCTATGAAATGGGATTAAAGAATATGTTAATTATATATAAGTATAAAGTTCCATCGTTTTGTTATGCCAACGTCATGGCTTTTTCCCTTTGAATGGAAGATTTACATGACCCTTTTTAAAAAATGATGGATAGGATTGGCTAGGTGATCTCACTTAAGGTCATCATTTGGATAACTAATTGCAGATTAGGCCTTAATTTCTAATGTTATCCATAGTATAAAAGACAATTGATTAAATCTCCAATGCAAAAAACAAACCCTAATTTTCCCAAAAATCCAATGTCAATTGTAGTTCACAACATTTTCTGACCTTTTTAATTAATATATGTACTATCTAACTAATTAATTGTAATTTTATTTATATAATTTAAGATTTTAAAAGTTCAATTAAATTAAAACTTTCAAAAAATAATAAAAACTTAGCTTCAAAAAAATTATTTGACTCTTTTTATTAAATTATAAATGAGAAAATTATGGATACTCAAGCCTTGAATTCGATCAAAATTACACGGCAAGAAGTTGAGAGCTTTCTGGTACAGACCTAGCTAACACCTTGCGTGCAAAACAGTACAGATCTCATACTCATCAAAATGGAAATCATCACTTCGAAAAGTAAAGCATGATGAATATTCAATCATTCACGAGGTGTTCTTTGGAACTTTTATACGATCATGAAGACTACGTACAGCTTGATGTTGATAAATATAAATTGGAAAGGGAAAGCCACAAGAACGCGAGGGCTTAGTGGTGGTCCAAATTAAGATACACGTTTGCGATCGAGTACAGGAGCATGCAATCCTTGTGCAATTCTCCCAGATGACTTGACAAAAGTACGTTTTATATTATCCCATGAAAAACATATCAAAGATGTTGTCGTCCTTCGTCATCAATCAATGCACCAGTTTAGTCTCATAATTAATCTTGTTCCTGCACACATTAGTTTTACACAGTTAATTTAATTTTATCAAACAAAAGGAAGATAGAGATAATTCTCCATATTAGTTGATAGTTTAATTTAATTAAAAAACGAATTAATTAAAGATGTGATTAAGTTTATTTAGAAACCGCCAATTTGTGTTATATAAAAAATAATTTATATATCTTTATAATTAACTTTAAATATATGTTTTTAAGTGATTTAAAATAAAGTTTTTAAATATATTATTTTATAAGTAACAATTTTTTATTTAATTTATCACTTCATTTTAAATTTTATTTTTTACTTTTACATTATTTTATGAATTAAAAAGTATACAAATTCTTTTATTATGTATATATATATATATAGTACAATTTCAAAATAAATTCACTCAAAAATCTATATGTATGCAATGCCGTTATTTTTTAACAACTTCGAGTCCTGCCTTTTTTTTTTGCACTATTACGGATACAAAAATAATGAAAAATTTTGAATTTAACTATTCCTATCGGATCAGGTGAATTCAATAATAGGGCTTACCCGAAAGAGAATTCTGATCTAAATACTTAAATATGACTAACTATATAGATATAGATTTTTGAGCAATTTTTTTTAAAAATTGTACAAGACCCAAATAAGTTTATAAATAATTGCTAATATCATATCTTAACTAAAATTTAAGATAATATTTCTTTATAAATAAACCATTCAACTATATCCCTGTGTTCATTATGATCATCAACATCCTGTATACGTGCAATTTGCTTTATATGAGTTCCTTTAAAGATAGGAAGCAAAAGGAAAGCAATGACATCATTCATCGATCTGAAGATAACAAGACGCAGTGGTGCTCTAGCTCTTTACTCTTTATGGCTAATCGAGAGTCTAACAAAGGCAACAAGTATATACTAAAGTGGCAGCCTTGTAGCTCTCAACGTGTGTCAATGTCATTTCTACAACTTTTTCTGTGAACTATGAATGTGATTGGTGTCAAGGAGCATCGGTGATCTAATAACACGTATGTTCAATAGTTATATTTCATTCTAAAAGCTTTACATTATTAGCAGTCTTTGTCATTAGATGATAAGAAAAAGTTTTAGTAAGATGTCATTAAAAAGTGAAAAAACTCTACCCAAATTCAACGTACTGTACTTTTTTATTAAGATTAATTATATTTCTTTTTTAAATAGGCCACTTGATTGTGTGGTATATAATTTATGAAAAAATAATGTGATTAATAGTTATTAATATCATAAATAATAAAATAAAAAATGTAAATTTAATGTTTTACTTGAAAATAATAATAACAAAAAACGTAATTTTTTTAAAATAAAAATTATTGATTGTATATCTGGTCCCATAATTTATTATATAGTTTTTTAAATTTTGAGTTTGGAAAAAAAAGTGTCTATGTGATCACAAATTTTTTTTTGGGAAACGGTCCTTTAGATGTGCACTTGATAAGCCTCCGGATTGACGCAATAACTTGCAAATCACGTTAATCGGGTACTCCATACTAGGCAAGTCCTGTACGACAGGCTCGATTGAGAGAGCGTAGATAGGAGGATTCGAACACAAAATCTTTTGGCTCATGCCTTCCACTCCACCAACTCGACTACTCTCTAGGGGTGATCACAAAAAATATGAAAATACTCATTATAATTCGGAATGACAAATTGATAAATGATTCAGTCCCCTCTCATACTAAATGATTTATTTTAATTCTCATAGCATAATATTTATCTAAAAATGAAACATATATATTTCATGTTACCAAACTCATCAAAGTTTAAATGATTACTGAAATAAAATTTATGTTATTGCATGATAATAGGGTTGAGTGTTCAGTCCTAGATTATATGCTTCAATAGCAGGTCAGGTGAGGTTACTAAAGATAAAGAAACATTATATAATCATAATAAAATAGCATGAAACCAATACTTTGGGATCACCTAAGAACTTGCAATCATTTGATACTAATTACGTGAAACGATATAACAAAGGCAGAAGGATTATGTATTGTCTTATTTACTGGAAAGTAAACATAAATTACATGCAGATTTATAGTTATAGGAAGAGCTTGTGTCTCTCTTTTGAATCTTTTTCACTATAACTTGAGAGAGGCTTACAAAGTGCAGCTTTTAGGCGTAAAAGTAATAAAACAGAGACCATATCACATCTAAAATTTTACATGCAAATTAGAACCACACGCCCCATCAAACTGTGACAATGACATAGACCGCCATGTCTTGCATGTTTGGCATGCAGGTTTCCTTCTCATCTTCGACACGTACTACTGCATTTCCATCACCGTTCAGCTGAGGAACCACCGCATTTAGGTCGGAGCAGATTGTCGAACTAACCTTGGACATGTCCACAATGTGTACTTCTGATAATTGTTGATGCTTTGGATCTGTTTCCTCGACAATTTTCTTGGGACTATTCCTATAAATCACATAAAGTACCATCTGCACAATACCAAACGCAAAGCCTAGTATGTTTGGAATCTGCATAAGAAGGATAAAAAATGTTAATGAAAAAACAGTAATTGAATCGAAAGTTTTCATATGTTGTTTAGTTATGTATGAACTTACAGCAACAAAAGGGTCTCTCTTTAGATACCCAAAGAAGAACCACATGACTGCACTCAGAGTAAGGAAGAAGGATAGATAAAATGGCATGAACTCCACGCTCTTGGTTTTTATAACTTTTCTCTGCAGAAAAATGTCGAATTAAGGGAGTTAAAACCTTGTTATCAACTAGAAAATTTTGCAGCTAAGTTGTGGTATTTTGAGGCATTCTTACCAAAATGCATAGAGGGGCAGCGAATACACACAAGGAGAATATCATGTTAATCCACCCAAGAACTTTTACGCGCTTTTCTCCGTGGGTAAGGGAAAGAGTTAAAATACTGATCATACCGAATCCAAAAACGTTGAGCAAGAGGACAAGCTTCAAGGTGAAAATCTGCATAGAACTTTGAATCAGTTTACTGATTCTGCTAAAAGAGTTTCCAGGAGTGGGAGAAAAGAGATGTTTTTTTGAATACCTTGTCCTTCTTAGTGCCATAGATAAGGTAGATAGTGATGTAGATCATCTCCATACAAAAGGTGAATGAGTTGATGGTGATTAGAAGAGTGCAATCTTTCTGGAAAATCGCATAGAACAGCCACAACATAGCACTAAAGAGTGCAATCACATAAGGAATAGATTGAAATCCTTCGCTTGTTTTCTTCTTGTAAATCGCATAAAATGTCGGCCTGTAATGCATTCGATTGCTGGTAAGTTGGTGAGTTCATAAGAAAGAATGTTAAAGAGATGTTCGTGTAAGATGTAAACTTACACAGGAGCAAGGCAGACCATACAGGAGATAACGTTGCCTAAAGAACAAGAATAACAGAAGGAAAAGGAAAGTAAATAATCTGAATCAGTATATAAAAGAATGGATAGGTATAAGAGCATGCATGCATGAAACTAACAAAGAGAGACTCTGCATCTACCTAGAAGACCAAAAAGGAACATCCATGAAAAAGCCATTCTCAATCTACAAGTTAATGAGGATCGACCCTCTCCCTCTCTTTATCTCTCAAGCAATGTTTCTTAAGAGAAACTGATTAACCAATGTCTTGCAGAAACAAACGATGGTTTTAAGACACTTATATAGGCAAGCAAGAAGTAGTGCCAAGAAGCAATAGTCATGTGAACAGGAATAAGCATCTTCATTGAGATGACGTGCATGATGGGATGAGCTTGTCATTCTAGTGGAACCTATGTTCAAAGCTAAGACCGAGAAACTTAAAGAGGCTCTTTATGCACACGTGGACTAATTTGTGGAGAGGATGGAATGCACCAAGCCTATTGGAGGAGAGCTATTTGAATCACAGTCTAAATTGATTCATTTATCTCAAATTATTGGATTAGACTCACTTGAGACTTAAAGACGATTATATTGGGCTGCGCATTATCACTTAAGCCCAAGAAGAAAGGCACGCCTATGATCAAACTTGGGAGCACATTGAACCAGACATAGGCGTGTTTTTTATTATTCTAATTTAGATTTGTTTTAAGTTATATTCATTTTAAGCTTTCATGTATTATTTAGCCCAAGTCTTTTATTGTTTGACCTAGGTATAAATACTCTCTTTAGGGTTAGGGAAAGATAATTTTTTGACCATATTATTTCTTGTGTGCCCCTAGCCATCTTGAGAGGAGAAACCCCTCTTGTTCTTTTCAACTTAGGAATTGAACATCACTTATCAACTAAATCAAATTGTAGCGTAATTTTGATCCTAAACGTCTTTTTTGGTTTGTTCTTTGCCCGTTATCTAAATTGCTCGAGATTAATTCTTCATAAAATCTAGTAGGTAAATTTAAAACCCTACGTATCAGATTTAATTTTAGTTAATTCAAACCTACCTTCTTCTTTTTTCTTTAAATCCGAACTTTTCAATCCTTCAATTCTGTGTGTGCACATTAAATAGGGTCTAGAGCGGTGATGGGTAATGGCTCTGTAATTGTGGTTAGGATCCAAAGATCAACGTGGAGTGTTCCTTTCCACTTGGTCCTAATGGACCTTTTTACTTTTACATAATCCAAAAAGCTTTCTAAGAGGTAATGACCTATCTATATCGATTAGGTTATTCTGTTGATAGTATTAACACCCTTTAACCAAAGTCGCTCTACTTGCGGACTCCGTTCCAAAGTAGCAGCCCCCTTCCCCCTTTTCTGATGTGTCACCCACCAAGTGGTGTAAGGGTTACAACTCATATTTTCAGTTTCAATGACTTTGTTTAATATATTGCGAATCATTATCATAATTTATTATATTTATAATTATATTTTTAGAAACAAAAGCACTCCAACACATGTCGAAATTAAAGGACAAGAACTCATGAGTTAACACTGATTGGCAATTGATACTATTGTTATATATAACATAAAAAGGCAAAAAGGGTTTAGTATAGCAATGGGAGCATTACCAAAAAAGACTAGTGGTAAAATGGTAAAGAACTAGAACCCACTTGGCTCATTTCTCGTAGGTTCCAGGTGGCCTTGAAAGCTGAAAGTAACTCGCCCTTTATGACGTGTGATCGCACTTGTGGTGGAGTGTGGCTGAGGATCTTTGCTCTTCTTGTGTGATAGAAGCAATCAAACGGTTGACGAGAGAGCTCAGGCTTCATGGTCGACGATATGGGGCTTTACCAGAACAAGAAACAACTTTTCACTTCTGTTGACCTAGTCGAACCCATTAGCTAGCCTCCATGATAGGTCCTGGTAGTACCCATTTAGCCTTTTTCTTCAGGTTTTGGTAATAACACGGTCATAATTAGTCAAAAAGCATTAGATGAATGCGGTCATTAGCTATCTTCTCAATGCTCTTTTTGAAACTGAAAACAAAGTTATTGACCATCTTTATGTATCCTCCTTTCCTTCTAATTAACAATGGTTACATGTTCAAAATTCTTGTCTGCATGAGTTGAGTGCTTTATAAATATTTATATTTGTAATACACTAAAAGCTTGTTCAATTACCAATTAATTTATAAATAATATGATATTAACTAATAATATTTTTATTTCATTATCAATTCTGTACTTTATAAGTTAAAGAATTGAATATAAGAGAAAAGGTCTTCAACATTATTCTCGTAACAACAATAACAGCGACAACAATCCAGTATGTTGAGTTTGGCTTCTTTGTTGTCCCATATTGGTTGGGGACAACAATTAGGGCCAAGCTCTTACCTATATAAGGAGGTTGCTACCTCCTTGTTTAATGCACTAAACAAGGTCAAAGATTTGTAGTACAAATTTGATTATAGTTAAATTCCTCTTTTGATGTGAGAGTTGGAAAGTTTGTCTTGAGTATTTCTTTGTAGGTGTGTTGGTGTATTAGGGGATTGGGTGAGAGGAAAAATTGGGTGGGGGTTTGGGAGTTCTAAATTCTTAACAAGTGGTATCAGAGCCAAGGTGTGTTTTTCTTGAAAATTCTCAATATGCTCTATGGTCACAGTTTTGACTGATCTTTCACATCAGAAAAAGTTTTTTGAGAAAGGTTTATTTGATGCGGTGGAGCTTTGGTGTGGTAGTGTGGTAGTACATGTCTAGGAAAGTTCTCGCTAAGGAAAGACTTGGTATTTAAGTGTGTCCGTTGTGACCCACCTCTCTTTCCTGGGAACTTACCTGATGTACTATTCATTTCTACAGTAAAATTCATCAAGGCAGAAGAGCACAGGAAAAATGTCAGAAAATTGTTCGAGAGGTGGAGCGGGTTCGGCAAAAGGCTCTGGGTCAGTTAATGGAGAAACTGACAATGTCGCTAACATTGTCTCCATGGATGATGATCTTGCTCTCTAAAAGGGGGCATACTAAGTTGCTGATACGATAATCAACTGGGTTCGGCCTGCTTTAATTTCAAAAAAATTTCACCTCGCTTTATCTCTTGATATGAAGCATATTTGGCACCTCTAACTTGTTCGGTTTTTTTGTAATTATCATAGGTAGTTTCTACTTGCTGTCTTTCTAGTTGAGTATTGATAAACATATGAAGATACATGCAAATCCTCATGCAATCTCAACAACAATTATCTGATTTCCTTTTAAATGTATTTGATTTTATTGTATCAGATTTTATTTAGTGATTTTCGTTATCTTTGTAGATATCATATACATGTATAAATATAGTGTAAAGCAACTCATGATAATGTGAGCAACACAATACAATTACAGTTTCAATCACTTTCATTCTTCTATTCTTTCAAGTATATACTTGAACTCATTGTAATGTTGATTTAGTTTTGTCCATAGTTATGTTGTATTCATTTTTCAAAAAAGAAAAAAGTGTTTGTAGGTTTATCATTTTTTTAACAAAGTACTATCAAGAGTCAATTATAACATGAAAAGAGGTCTCTTTGTCTTTCCATTATTGATCACTTATACCAAAATCAATTATGAGAATTGAACACTTAAGACAAGGGTCGTTCTCAGTTCACAAGGTGTATAAGACGTGGTCTACAAAGGCAACATGAAGCCTCAAGATAAGGCAAACTTGATTCAAGTTGAAAAGAAGCCTAAGAAAAGAAAGATCCTATTGCATTTATTATCATCCATCAAAATTTGGATGAAGAAATGTTCTAGAAAATAGCTAACAAATCCACATAAAATAAGGCATAAGAAACTCTCCAAATTTGGTAATGGGAATTCTCAAGGTGAAAAAGATGTGACTTTAAGCTCTAGAGACTGATTTTAATACATGCATAATGAATATGGCGACCCTATTTCAGATTAATTCACAAAATTCACAATAGTGGTGAGTTAAATGAAGAGGCTTGATCAAAACATTCAAGATGTTTAAATTGTGAAGGTCCTGTAATCTCTCTAACACGAAATCTAATTATATGACAACGACTATTGAAAAATTCAAAGATGTGAGTAGTACGACTATAGTTTAGGCTTGACCAAGTGGAAAAGTTGGGTTTCTGTTGATGTTGTTAAAGCAAAATTAAGAGTAAAATAACTGGCAATAAACCTGGACAAAATAGAGAATTAAATATTCATTTTCTTAAATTATGTCAATTTCCCCATGCCCTTAAACTAAGCATCATTTTTATCCGTGTAGGTCATAAATAAGTATACCGGTGAGTGTCGAATCAACAAAAAAAATTAACCTACTCAAAACATTAACATAGCATGGTGGAGTAAGATCGTCTCCTCATAGAATGATAGTTTATCTCTTTTAAACAATTAAGTAAAAAAATTTGAAAATTATGTTAAAACACAATATCAAAAATAATAAAAATAAATTGATTTGAAATTTAATAAAACAGACTTCTAGTTAAAAGAGTTTATTTCCACCTTAATTCATGCAAAAGCAATTCAACACATTCATGAATAAATTGGTTCTAGTTATTAAGAATATATCTATAATAACCAATCTTTTCTTACCTTGTACGATAATCACAAACAGATTGAATAATTAGTCCTTAATCAAAAGAGAACCTCAGACGTAGCTCGTAGGATTTAGCGTTTCGATAGCTTTAAGATTTTGAAAGATCCAATTCTAACCAACAAACTCAACAGATAGCTTATTGCAATCAGATTAATTAATTTCACGACATATATATGTTAAATTTCTTAACGAAGAAATAAAATTATGTCGATTGTCACTTATTAAAACTAACAAATAATTAAGGATTTGTCGTTTTAGTTAGCAGTAGATTATTTCAGGACTATTAAATATATGCATCTATTCAATAAAACCTAAAATCATCATAAAATCTATGAATTTAGGAAATAATTAAATACTCATGCACGATTAAATTCAATACAATCTATTTGATGTTACAATCAATTTAGAATCAAGGTTTCAATATAATCCTCAATCTATAGAAAAGAAAGAACATACGAATATTATTGACAAGTAAATTACCTTACTGAAGAAGTTTAGAGGAAGAAAAATGTTGGAGAGTTCCCCGGTGAAAAACCCTCCAAAACACTACGCCTACTTTCTCTCCCTTGACAGCAAAAGGTGGAACCCAGCATAGACGTCTCCTAAAACCAGCAGCTGCCGTCTACTTCTTGTTGCCTCTCCAGCCACCTCCTCTTTATCCCAAAAACACGTCCCTCTCTTTTCCAAAAAATAAAAACCTACGTACGTTCTCTTTTAAAACAAAAACCCTTCTACGTTAAAAACGTCTGCAGTCTTCAAAACGTCTGCGTTCCTTGCATTTTGCCTTTCTTTCTTTTTTTTCTCTTTTGGCTGATGCGTTTTGGACCTTTTTTCACTTGCGTTTCGGATTGCTCCTCCGCTGCAACGTTTTTTATTTCTCTTGTATACTCTACGTTTTGGACCTCGTAGCTTGCTACTGTGCGTTTTATTTTCCAGCTGCTGTGCATTATCGTTTCTGCTTTTTGCTCTTGTTCTGCTATCGTTTTATTCTTTTCTATCCACCTGCTGCATTGCTTTCCTCTACTCTGAGTTGTCGTTTACTTCTTCTGGACTCTGCTGACGTTTTTCTTGTTTTTTGGTGTCGTTTTCTCTTCTGTTGGGCTCCTCTGCGTTCCTGTTGTTGTATCTTACATCTGCTGCATTGTGAATTCCTTTTGGTTGATACCGTATGTGTTATTCTCCTCCAATTTAGCCAATTTTAGCTTATTTCCTCCAAAAATAACTTTTCATCTTCTAACCTTTAAAAATAACGTAAAAAATTAATAGGTTAATAATTTACATATTAAATTTACATATTAATATGTAAATTTACATATTAATTTACATATTAGTATGTAAATTAATATGTAAATTATTAACCTATCATATATCACTTGACAACTACAACTTTCGTCAATTAAAAGAAGAGATGATATCACATAACTCTCTTGCTTTTCAAAAAATTGTGTAATATTTGGATTTAATCCTAATTTTTTTTCAAATTATGAAAAGTCAGTTTTTTTCCCCTAATATCTTATCATGTGTTTTACAACTAATATCTAATTTTATTTATTTTGAAAGGAGTGATAAAAATTTTATTTGATAAGTGGCGGAATATTTAGAAAAAGATGCATTTGATTAATTATCAAAAGAGATGAACATTTGAAGTTAAATGAATCTATAAAAAAATTTATATAATTAATCTAACAAAACAAGAAAATAGTAAATGCGATAAAAGTGGAATTTGAATAAAATTATATTTTTGAGTACATCTCAAATGAGATGATATTGCTCTGAAGCCTATAATTTTCTAAATCCTATAATTTGAATTTATTTAGAGTTTATTTGAATTTAATTGATCAATTATTATTTGAATTTATTTGAAAAAGAGATTGTTAAATAAAAAAATTAATTTTTATTTAACAATCTCTTTTTTCAATTAAATTCCAAATTCTTGTAAAAACAACATCTTCCAATCATGTTTCAAATTATATAATTTTATGAGGCCTGATACCAAACATTTTGAACCTTGTGTCTTATCTATTTAGTTTTAATCTGGACTTTAAAATATTGATTTAAACTAATTACTTCACTTTTAAATATTTTAAGGTGTGTTTAAAAGATATTATGTGGAAAAATTGTCTCTTTTAGAAAGCACAATTATCTTGACATACCTAAATCAATTACAACACTACTTTTGATCATTTAATAATGATAGAATCAAGTATAATTAAGTCTTTTAATAGTCTATTCAAATATTATAAAGATGAAAGGAACACCATAAATAAATGATTTAGTTATTCGTTTAAAAAATAAATGATTCAATTATTATCCTTTTATACATGCTTCTATTTGTCCCTAATTTTTAAATGCTAAATTGGTGAAAATAGAATTGTTCACCATTGAATAGGTTTTCTTACATATATAAAAAAAAAATAATCACAAAAAACATAGCTTATTATAGAGTTTAGTTATATCCTAAATTTTATTCTTCTATAGTTCCTGGAATTAGTGCAAATATTTATAACTATTAAAAATATTTATAATTATATGAATTAGAAAAATAAATAAATAAAATATAAATAATGTTTTAATTAATAAATATTAGAAATAGCAACTAAGCTCTTCAATATATTTATTATATACTAACTAACGTTTGTATCCTCTATAACCCCCTTGTTACTAATAATAACTAATAAAGAGGTCTTATATATACAAATCGATGTGACAGAATAATGTCTATTTTTGCGATAATGGCACATATCTATACTTTGATGTGTTCTTGAAAATTTTCTAATTTAATACTTAAAAAAATCCTTTTTATTAAACAAAAATACTCACTTACTCTGTTAAATGTTTTTGGTAACCTTTCTCTTGTCGGAATTGAGCTTTAAACAATATATATAAAACCATAATTTAAAAAAAAAACTATTAAAGCTTTTTGAAGGAACGAGCCAGGCTACAGAAATTGTATATTTAAAGTAACCTGAAGAAAGGTTTGTGATATTTAGAGTTTTGTAAAATTATTGAATTAGAGGTTTTAAATTACAATTACGAGTATAAATATAATTGTACATATATAACAATTGACATGTAACATAGTAATTCGTATAAATTGTGGTTAGAGCGTCATATATAAAAACACTAATTATATATAATAATTGATGTGTATGTGTGTTTATATTTTTTTATAAATTATATAATGATTATCGTGTGGCTCCTAGAGAGAGATATTTATATTTTATGTGATACACATGATAAAATTCGTATATAAGGCCACATTAGGACACAAAATCAATTAGTAGTCAAAATTTATGCTCAAACACATACAGAGGATTCCATTTGCAGAACGTTTTCATATAGAGCTCTCTTTTTTTTTTTTTATTGTTATTGACAAAGACTAAAACAATTAGAAAAAGACCATACCTACCGAACTCCATTATTGCAGCTTTCACATGTCAAGTAGTGCTTAGCCACGTAAGGCATGGTGACTGCCGGATATGAATAATTTTCCAACTTCATTATTGTTACCATTATTTGCGTGAAAGCTTGCATGTACAT
>JANZXV010000006.1:28247507-28260020 GCA_027576455.1 Erythroxylum roigii
GGGATCTTTTTATTAAAAAGCCAACTCAAATCTTCTAAGTGAATTTTTCTCTCCTAGTTGTGGTCGTCGTGTGTTCGATTTTGGGTCCGCTATGTTGTGTGGGTCTGAATGTTGGGCTTCGGAGACGGGGTCCAACAGTAATAATGGTTTAAGTTAGTGAATTCTGAACCTAAATCGACCTTTGGAGTTGCTCGTGGCATCAAGGTGCGCTTAGGTGAGTGGTCTGGCCTTATTGATTTTTCAGTTGTTCCTATGAATGATTATCCAATTTTTCTTGGCATGTAGTTCGTGGATGGTGTTAAGGTCGTGCCGATTCCCTTTGCCAACACTATGTGCATCTTAGAGAAGGGTAATGGGTGTATGGTGCCTTTGTCATGAGAGGCAAGCCTACAAGCCAAGCAACTTTCGGTCATGTAACTCACTAAGGGTGTGAAAAAGACGAAACCTACATTCTTGGTGGCCATTAAGGAGGAGAAGCAAGCTTCATCAAGTGAACTACTCAAGGAGATTGCTCACATCCTTGAGCAGTATAAGGATGTGATGCTCGCAGAGTTGCCGAAGAGGCTCCCACCAAAGCGAGAGCTAGATCATAAAATCGAATTAGTGCAAGGTGTAAGTCCACAAGTGAGGGTACCCTATCGAATAGCGCCTCCTGAGCTTAAGGAATTAAGGAGCCAACTCAAGGGGTTGTTGGATGCTGGCTATATCTAACTGTCAAAAGCTCCATATGGTGTACTTGTGCTTTTCCGAAAGAAGCACAATGGGTCGCTCCATTTATGCATTAACTATAGGGCGCTCAATAAAATCACTGTGAAGAACAAGTATCCCATCTCGTTGATTGCCGACTTGTTTGATCAACTTGGAGAGGCATGATGGTTTTCCCAGCTTGATTTAAGATCGGGCTATTATCAAGTGAGGATTACGAATGGAGATGAGCCAAAGACAGCATGTGTGACAAGGTATAATTCCTTTGAGTTTTTAGTCGTGCCCTTTGGACTCACAAATGCTCCTGCCACATTTTGCACCTCATGAATCAAGTGTTGCAACCCTTCTTGAACAAATTTGATGTGGTGTATTTGGATGATATTGTGGTATATAGTAGAACATTAGAAGAGCATGTTATGTACTTACGACAAGTTTTCCAAGTCTTAAGGGAAAACAAGCTATACGTGAAGAGGGAGAAATTTGCTTTTGCACAACATAAAGTCATGTTCTTGGGGCACATTGTGGGAGAAGGCAAGCTTAGGATGGACAAGTCCAAAGTGTAAGTCATCCATGATTAGGAGCCACCAAAGAAGGTGTTCGAGTTGTGTTCCTTTCTTGGCCTTTTCAATTACTACTAAAAGTTCATCAAAGGTTATTCCTCCCTCGCATCTCCACTCATTGATCTATTGAAGAAGAATAGAGTTTGCGCTTGGGATGCTAAGTGTCAAGGAGCATTCGAAGCATTGAAGCAAGCGATGATGGAAGAACTACTGTTGGCCCTTCCCGATTACACCAAGGCATATGACGTACATACTGATGCTTCTGATTTTGCACTTAGTGGTGTTATAATGTAGGATGGTCATCTGATTTCTTATGAGAGCCATAAGCTAAATGATACTGAGCGTTGCTATATGGTCCAAGAGAAGGAGATGACCGAAGTGGTGCATTGCTTGCGAACTTGGAGGCATTACTTGTTAGGGTCCAAGTTCGTGGTCATGAATGATAACATTGCCACAAGTTATTTCCTCAACCAAAAGAAGTTAACGCCTAAGCAAGCTAGGTGATAAGCTTTCTTGGCGGAGTTTGATTTTGTGATGGAGTATAAGCCGGGCAAAGCTAATGTGGTGGTCGATGTGCTTAGTAGGAAGGTCGAGCTAGCCGCCATCACAAGTCCAAGTTTTCCTTTGGTGGACCGTATCAAGGAGGGACTGGAGCATGACCCACAAACCAAGAGTTTAATGGAGTTGGAAAGTAGGGGGAAGACACACCAATTTTGGCTTAAGGATGGGGTGCTCACAACCAAAGGTGATCGTGCGTACGTGCCGAAGTAGCAAGGGTTAAGAATGGAAATCATTAAGGAGTGTCATGACTCCAATTGGGCGGGACATCCTAATGTACATCGCTCGCTGGCACTCATTGAACATGTTTACTATTAACCCCAAATGCGCGATGATATCGAGTTATATGTGAAGACTTATCTTGTGTGCCAAAAAGACAAAGTGGAGCAAAATAGACCAGTTGGTTTGTTAGAGCCATTATGTGAGGCCCCAAACTATACCCTAGTAGGAACGTTTCTTGCATGAAAGTATATGTAATAGGTGTTAACGATTAGGAAAGTGAGTGTTTAGTTTGAGACATAATCGATATTGACGGAATTGTAGGGGTATTTCGGTAATTTATGTTAATTGTGTTATAAATGCATAAAGATACATTAATCATGGACTAAATTGCTAAATGTATTCAGATGGAACGCAATTTTATAGAATAAGACAAAGGCGTGGTCATTTTTGTTATTAATGAAAGAAACCAATAGGATGAAACCATTTGTCATACGTCCCACACCATAACACTTAGCCATTTGGCAAATGACATGTCACCCATCTGTACCTTTGTCTAAAAACATGCAAATGAAGAAGGGGAGGGTCGGTAAACACAAAAATCTATAGAAGGTTGAGCTTCTCTCTCTCCATCCATCATCTTGTTAAATCCCTTTGTGCATTTGAAGTTAGGGTATGTTAATTCCATGTTTTGGTGTGAAATTTAGCTCCTTTCTCATCTCCTCTTCAGATAGGGCTCTGTTATGCATTTGTGATTGTTGGAAATGATTAGTGAATGGCTATGTTGTATGTAGAAGAGAAGAAGATCAAAGAAGGCAAGCAATTGGAATGAAGAATAAGGGTTTTGAAACACTCCTTTCAAAGGTATGGAAATTTTGACATGTTGGTAGGTTTTCTTTAGTGTAATGTAAAGGGTTTTGTTAAGAGAAGTATCCTAGATGAAAATGGGATGTTGTCGATTCATTTGCATGTGTCTTTGGCGTTACTTTTGCATACTAAGATGGAAGTGGGTTAATTGGAGTGTGTACCTCGTTAGATGGAGTGGTTCCACTGAACAAACATCGGTATATTTAGCCAGAACTTGACCTATAGATATCTAAATGGGATGATTTTAATTGGAGATTAAACTAAATACATATTTCTACAACTTTCATGAAGGAATTGAATTTGATTTTTGTCTCGAAGCGTTTTGAAATTTGGTTTGAAGTTGAGTTCTAGTTGTTTTCCCTATTTGAGAATAATCTGTAGTATTTTAGGTATAACTCTCAGAATAACGAACCAAATTGCATTAACTTTACGTCATTAGAAACTTAAGACATAGAGAAAATTTTGTTTAAAAGAACATATTGCCTAAAAACCTCAGTTTATATGTCAGAAAGACCATACAAAACTGACCTGAAAACCTACCCTGAGAAAAGCTAAAAATTAGGTATAGTCGTGCATCACCCCCATTTTTAGTCCAAACATGAATTTTTCCTTACCCAAATGCTACTGAAACTGCAATTTCGCGAACCTAGTTATTAGGGTAAAATGAGACTCATGCTTATAATGAGTAATTACTTAAACGCTTTCATTGATGCATTATTACAAAAACTTATATTCATAGGACAAATTAAGTTTGGTTGGGCGTGAATGAACACTTTCAATTTGAGCATAAGGGAATAACTTCATATGTTATGCATAATTTCTCTTACATGTGGCTCTGAAATGTGATATGATTTGCTTTAACCTGCCAAGTCCTAGTTGTTGGTAAATAGAAATGCCTAGAAAGGTCTGCAGGTATTTCTGTTCTTAGACACTACGGTGTCTGCTGTTTTAGAGACTTAAGTCTCTTCTGTTTATATTGATATTAATCATAGGTATCTTCTATTATGTTCCCATTACCCACTTCTGAAAAGATTAGCAAGCAATTTTGTATGTATTTTGATTTTTTTTCCTGTTTTGATGCAATTGATAGTCTGATTACTCTCTTATTTGAATAATCAAAGATTGTTATGTGATATGTCATGATCATTTGCATGTAAATGTTAGACGAACTTGTATCTTGCTTTATTTAATTTCCCACTAAGCTATATGCTTAGTACGATGGTTTTTTCCTCCGTGTAGGTCTTGATAAAAAGGGTTAAGGCTGGGACAATGATAATGGCCAAAGAAGGATGTATTATGTTTTGGGAGATTTTGTGCTTAAACTTTGAGTTGTATTCAATATTATGAGACATTTTTTTGTAGTTTGTGTAAATGACCTGTAATATCCATAACATAAGATGGGTTTGATTTTAAGGCGTGGAATTGATAAATACAATGTGTATATTGTGTCCTCTTTATAAGTCAATGACATATGAAATATGATGTATGTTTGCCTTATTTTTTAGGAATTGTTGAAATGTCTTGGATTGTTTTAGGTTTGTTTTGTGTGTCATCCATATATCCTCCTAGGGGGTATTATGGTGTTACACATTGTCTGTTCTAGAGAAGCCTTGGGAGAGTATTTCAATGGATTTCATCACATGCCTACCAAAATTCACGGGATGTAACAACATCATAGTAGTGGTGGATTGATTTAGCAAGTATAGAGTGTTCATCCCAGTGCTTACAAAATTCACAGCCGAGGATGCGACATGCCTATTCTTTCGAAATGTGGTGAAGTATTGGGGCATACCAAAGACGATAGTGAGCGATCGAGATACTCGCTTCACCGGGAGGTTTGGATGGAGTTGTTTAAGCTATTGAGGTCCGAGTTCAACTTCTCTACAAGCTTTTATCCTCAAACCGATGGCTAAACCAAGAGGGTGAATGCATTATTGGGGTAATTTTTGAGGCATTATGTGAGTGTCAATCAACATGATTGGGCAAAGTTACTTGATGTTGCCCAATTTTTATATAATTTGCAAAAGAGTGAGTCGACGAGAGCTAGTCCATTTGAGATCCCCGTGGGGCAACAACCAATGACTCCTCATACTTTGGCAATTGGGTATAAGGGTCTGATTCCTACAGCATTCAAGTTTGCTAAAGGTTTGTATGAAATAATCGACATGGCACGCGTATACTTGGCAAGAGCTGCCAAGCGAATTAAGAAATGAGTCGATACTAAGAGGAGACACTTGGAGTTTGAGTAAGGAGACCTAGTAATGGTGAAGCTCCTTCCCCATCAAAGCTGACGGTTCGCTAAAGTGCACAAGGGCCTAGTAAGGCAATACGAGGGTCCTTTTCTCATAGAAAAAAGAGTTGGCAAGTTAGCCTATCGTTTGACATTACCTTCACATTTGGAGATGCATCCAATTTTTCATGTGAGCTTATTAAAGCCATATCATGCCAATAAAGAGGAGCCAAGTAGGGGTGAGTCAAGGAGAGCACCCATGACCATCACTACTTCGAGGTAGAGGAAATTTTTGGGCATTATGTTATACCGAGGAGGGGTTTCCATATAAGCTATGTGGAATACTTTGTGAAATGAAAAGGAGTGAGGCGAGTTGAGAGCATGAGCTCATATTATGGGACTAAAAGGATATGATCGCGGCCTACAAGGAGGACACAACGAGGGCATCGCCAGAATGAGTGGAGGAGAATGTCACATTTCGTATGTTTTAAAGCCCACAAGATGATGTTTGAGTCCAAAAGAGTCTTTTAGAGCATGTTAGAATCTTCAGGAAGATTCTGAAAGCTTCTGGAATATGGTAGAAGCTTATAGAGGACCTTGGAAGCTTCTAGAACATGGTAGAAGACTATGGAAGCTTGTGGAAGTTTATGGAACATTGTGGAACAATATGAAACATTATAGAAGCTTGTAGAATATTGTAGATATGTACATAATGTACATAAAATATGTAGATAATTCTAGATGGTGATTGTGAGCCCTTTGATCAAATGAATCATAGCCATCCATTAAGGAGGTGAAATGTTATAAATACCCAAGGGAATTTATTTGTAGCATGCATAGAAGTTCTTAGTCATTCATTGTCTTATAAAAGCTTTCTTGAGCAATAGACGCATTCTCCAAGTTTCTTCATTCTTGTCCTTATTTTATCCTTTATCTTTACTAACTTGTGCTAGCTTTGTTTCTAGCATTTGAGAGAGAGACTGACTTAGTTGCAAGATGTACTACTAAGTGCCGCGCGGTTCATTAGTAACAGACCAAGTCCATGACACCAAGCAATCTTAAAGTCCAAATGTAGCAATAAGATTAGGGCGAGTCTAACAAAGTCCCTTTTTAGGATCCAAGCCCTTCCAGCTATTTGGGAGGAACAAGTTTGTCTACTACTATTGTTGGACTCAAATATATAATAGTGTTCGGTTCCTAAGTTTGATAAGAACACATTTAGTGATCATAGATATAACCTAAGAATTCTTAGTTACTCATTGCCTATTATTTCCATTTTTTTTGGTTATATTAAAATAATTTCTAATTGCTAAATTCTAAAAGATTATAATTATTATTTAATCAAAGAAGAATTAAAAAGTTAAGATGATTCCCTTTTTATTTCATAACAATATTCAAATGCATATGATTTTTAACAAATTATTATTTTTCTATTGAATCATCTAAAAGCAAAGAAAGTTAGACCAACTCCTTATATATAGGTAAATTTATCACTGTGTTGCTGCCCTATGCTTTGGTTCTATGGTGTAGTGGTTAGCACTCTGGACTTTGAATCCAGCGACCTGGGTTCGACTCCCGGTAGGACCTCTTTTTGTCACTGAGTAGTTTACTACTAGCTATCCAAACAACCCATCAGCACGAAGTCACAAGCACCTAAACCTTTTTTTTTGTTTTTTTCTCGATGGATTAACACAAAACTTTTTCTTTTAACACCCACCAAAAGCCAGGTAAGTACATACATGTGTATACGCAAGTAGGAAGTCGCCGCCAAAATGAACGATCAAATAGCGAAGAAAGAAAAAAGTTGGCAACAGCCAACATGAAAATGCCAAGCGAGTAATCGCAGCAGTGACAAAAACAGGAAAATCTCAAAGTTTTGTGATTACAAGAAATCAGCATTATCTGTGGACTCGTCCGAAGATGCACTGAAGAAGACAACATTAAAAACTTGTAAACGTACAATTCAACACCTCGTAAGTTAAAGAAAGAACAAAACCGGTAGTAATTACCATTTACTAATTTGCTTTAGTTGACCGTTTCTCGACGGTGGCTTATAACGTAACTGAAGTATGACCCACAGTGGCGGTTGGCCAGATCCGTGGCCGTGAATAATTATGAATATTATTTTTGATCCTGACCCTGTTCAAATTTCAACAGTAATTCAAATAAAGAAAGTCAAATTGGAAAAGGCCTTTTCTTTTCCTCTATTATTGAGAAAGTAGCCGCCTTTATTTGCTTTTGATCTGGGCCACTTTTTGGGGTTTTGTTTATTGGTTTTAATTTCATTTTCCTATTTGGGTTTTGTTTTGTTTTTTTTTTTTTTAGTTGACATTGTGAAGTGAACAGTTGTATCGGTCTGATTGTTGGGCGCTGAAATTTGGAATTTTAGAGGAAAAGGGGTGGCTTTTGTACAGAAAAAAGAGATGAGGGAGATGTGTGTGCCGCCGCCGCCACCACCTCCGCCTCCTGATTCGTCTGCCGGAGCTGATTCGGCCGCTGGAGAAGACGATGGGACGGATCGGCTCAGGATTTACCAAGAGTGGAAAGGCAGTAACGTAAGCTACTCACTTACTTTCAATTGATCTGTTGTACCGGTTAATTTGATCAATCAGAAATGAAAAGGGAGGGTTATAGCTCATTCTAGGATTGTGCTACGGAATTTTGGTTGATGAAAGCGTGATTATTGACTTGGGGTTTTGGTATATGGGCACTAGGGTTCGTTTTAAGTTTTGGAGTTTTAGTAGTCAGAAGGGAATTGGGCAAGTAAAGCTAGGACTTTTTGAGGTAGGATATGAGAGCTTGGAGCTTCTTACAACGGTTTTGCTGGTTAATTGGCCGAGAATTTTGCAGTTAGGGTTGATTGTTAAGTGGATTCAGATCAATGTTTTAGTTGAGTGACTCAATTCATCTTGTTTCTTGAGAGATCCTCACAAGGTTCTAGTTAGGGTGGTGATTTTTCTACGTCTGTAGTCTTTCTAGGGGTGTTGTTCGTTGTCTTTTCCGTACAGAAATCTTCCTTTTTGCGTTTTGCTCAACGCGTTCCTCTCTTTCATCTATTTCTTTCTATTTGTAGTGTTTTACTTTTCTCATAAGTAAGCCATATGATCAGTTCCAGAGATTCTATTTACTTGACAAGTTCTATAGTAACCAAGGCTTTGCCTTCTGTTGCACAACACTGAAGATGTACGATACTTTAGCTTTAACTTCCCTACTCGAATAATTCACAAATGTCACGATTCTGCTACAATGTCAGTGATAAGTAGAACAGATTTTCATACTTAAATACAAAGTCATGGACAAAATTTAGTGTTTGTTGAGTGAAGTATGCACTGAGTGGATGGAAGACCTTCAGTATTCACTCATTCAAGCATTTAGACAGACCACTGTGGCAACAACGAAAGGAAATATTGCGAGAAGTGTTATAGGATTAAGCAAAGAATTACCTTTCTATTGCATCTTATATCATTTGATTCTGTTAGTAATTCAACATTTTGTTCTATTTGCTTCCTCATCTGGGTTAGGTAATAATTGTCTAATATCATTTGTTTGCAGATATTCTTACTTCAAGGGAGGCTTATATTTGGACCGGATGCAAGATCACTTTTATTGACACTATTCCTTATTGTAGCCCCCGTTGTTGTTTTCTGTGTCTTCGTAGCAAGAAAGCTTATGGATGATTTCCATCATCACCTGGGGATATCAATAGTAGTAGTTGTTGTCGTCCTGACATTCTTAGTAAGCTATCTTACCTCTATTGAGGAAAGAGTTCGTATGAACTTCTCACTGCTATGCTAATGACAGGAAAATCCCATTTTCTGCTTTATTCTGTAACTAATGAACGCATGTACTTTTCAGGATTTGATCTTTCTTCTGCTAACCTCAGGAAGAGATCCTGGTATAATACCTCGTAATGCTCATCCTCCAGAACCAGAAGCTTATGGAGGACAAACTGAGTTTATGACTGGCCAAACCCCACCTTCCCGCTTGTCCCGAACAAGAGATGTTCTTGTCAATGGGATAGTTGTCAAGACCAAGTACTGTGACACCTGCATGCTTTATCGACCTCCTCGTTGTTCTCACTGTTCAATTTGCAACAACTGTGTGGAAAAATTTGACCATCATTGTCCTTGGGTTGGTCAATGCATAGGAGTGGTAATAGTTATTTTCTGCATAATAGTAGTCTCGTTCTCTGCATTTAGTTATTACATTTCCATAGCAATCCTGTAAGGAAACCTGAAATTTTATCATCCTCATTTTGGGTATAGAATTTAACTTGAAGGATGACTTATGTTTACTATTGCACCAGGAAATGCAGGAGCATGGCTTTCAATTTCTATATCTCATTGAACGTTTAAATTAGTTATAACTTTCTTCTGATCTTTGGGTGCAGCGGAATTATCGATTCTTCTTCATGTTCGTCTTCTCTTCAACTATCCTTTGCATATATGTTCATGCATTTTGCTGGGTCTACGTCACCAGAATCATGAATGGGGAGAGCACTTCAATTTGGAAAGCTATGATTAAGACTCCTGCTTCTATTGCATTATTAATTTACAGCTTCATTGCAGTATGGTTTGTTGGTGGCCTCAGTGTCTTCCATTTCTATCTCATCAGTAAAAACCAGGTAAGAAAGAGTCATGGTGATTGAAACCTATAGCCATCTCCTTTTGTTGTACTGCACCAAAAATAACTTAGGTCTATAAGCTGATGCTGAAGTTATTCCCAACAATTTAGATTTTCTGAAACAGTTTTTTGGTGTGTTTTTGACAGTCTACATATGAGAACTTTAGATACCGTTATGATGGACTATCTAACCCATTCGACCGGGGCTTTATCAAGAATTTCAAGGATGTATTTTTCACCAGTATTCCTCCATCCAAGAACACTTTCAGGGCCAAAGTTCCAAAGAAGCCTCAAATTTCTGGTAGGGCAATTGGTGATAGTTTCCTGAACTCAAAAAGAGAAAAGTCAATAGGTGACTTAGAGAGGGGATTGAAACCAGAATGGGACGAATCAATGCAAGAATTGGAGAATAATTTGGTTTGTAGTGACAACAATGCAGACGAGGGTGTCCGATTTGATGATGTCTCTCCGGACTTAAGTAGGATCCTTCCGCCACAGGGCATGGAAAGTCGGAGTGTCATACACTCAAGGCGTTCTAGCTTGGGAAGGATAAGTGGAAACTGGGAATTGTCTTATGATGTTCCTGCTTTAAGCACTGGGGTTGAATCCAAGCAGGTCTCAGATGGAAGTGGTCGGAACTTTAAGTCCAAAAGCCAAAGGTCAGAGGCGAGCACAAGAACATGACAGAAGGAAAACAAGAAATTATAATTTAAGCCGCAAGAGAAATCAAAAGAATGCATGTCTGATTGTCCAAAGTGTAGTGATCTTCTCTGGCAATCAATTATTTTGTTTTCTTGTTCATTTGATTTGGTTAAAATCCCTTGTACTCATATGCTTCCCATCATTATTGTGTATAGTATCTTGCAAGTCCTCGTTGCCCTAGTTTCTGGGATACTGTAATTGATGCAAAAGTGAATTTGCACCACCACATCACGAGTCTTTAGTTCAAGTGCTTGTATTGTGTATGCAGAACTATATAAGTTTTTAAAATCTAAGGATGCTTTTCAAGTAGATGTGTGATAGGCGCTCTTCCCTCAATTTTTCATTTTTTTTACAAGTCTAAAGCTTCCTGCTATGACTCCAGTCAATTGTTAGTTCTGTTTGTTGATCCTTTCTTAGTCTTCTATTCTCATCCCCATCCCCAATAAAAACCTAAATACTACAATCAGATTCAATCTGTTTTCCATCCTATTCGTTTCTAATAATAGATAGTGGTAGATACAGCAGCTCAGAAACCTGCCAATGGGAGCTCTGTTCTTTTAATACTCCTTGGTTTCTGCATAGCAGCAGTTGCAACATCCATGCGAGCTTTGAATTATTTCTTCAGATAGAGAATATGTATCTCAAATTGCAATGGTCACCAATGGAATTCAAGATTAAGTAAATTCTCAATGTGTAAGGAAAAAGTTCTGATGAGGAGTAATCACAACCAATCTATAGATGTCTGATCAAACAACAAAATGAGCACTTCATCCAGCTATTACGTTCAACTCCTAGTTTCTAAGAACATAACCAATTTGCCGTTACTCAAAGGCTAAAATAGATTAGACCGTGAGACATTTATGAAAGTATCAAAATCCGCTTGAATGCTAAATCATATCATTTCTCTGCCTCCAATAAACAGAGGAGCATTCCAAAATGTTTTATATGTAGAACTAAACTGATGTAGGAAGACAAATACGAAATGACGCAAATTAACTTGCAGTCACATAACCAATATATGAGGGAATAATGATTCAATGTTTATCAATGCATAGACTGGAAACGCTTCATGATGATAAGACTCAAATCCATATACCGCTGCGCACAGTTGGAGAGGCACGAAGATTCACTGGAACTGAACTTACTCCCAGGTGTACCAGTAACGCATTTATCCCAGCAGGCACTCGTTAGCTTCGCCACCATTTCATTAACCACAGCTTTTTCCTTCTCTTGCTGCACACAGATCAAGCATATCATTAAGAAACAGAAAATAAACAACAAAAAAAATCACACATATCACCATCATTAAACTACAACAGAAATTCATTTCCATTATGTTTTTTACAATTAATTTCAATCCCAATCTTCAAGAATACGCAAAAAAAAGAACAAAGTTATCCAAAGCTTTATTGCTTAATCATTCAACTACTTTAGAAACAAACTAACCAAGCAAAATACTCAAACTTGACAAGCTCTCTTGCCTACTTAGTCAACTTTCTTTGAACAAAAGGGGCAAAAAACAAAAACCCACAAAAAGTAAACCACATCAGCGACACCCCAATAAACGAGCTGCGAATATGGTCCCAAAAACACACTGAAATCGACTTGTCAAACCATGCACATAATGTGTTTGATAGGCAGCAAAACAGCAAGAAAAAGAATTCGAAACAAGCAAGGAAAGATCAAACTAAAGCAACCAAACACAGGAGACTAGGGATTGAACTAACGGTAAGGAATCTCTGCAATTCATCGGAACTTAGTGCTGAAGGATCCATTGCTCGTTCTAAACTTGTTTCATCGGTTGCCGAAACCCTTTGCCAATAAACCCTAGACAAAAACCCATGAAAACGACGCCGAATTATAAGGCCCAGTTAAGTTCTCAGGTTGAATTTTATGGACCTACAAGCCCAAAAAGCCATTCATTGATCACTATTTCCTACTTTATACTCCCTCTGATTTATAATAAGAGTCCTTTTAGATACATTTTAATTATTCAAAATAAGTGTCATTCTTGACTTTATATGCATGTTTATAATTTTACTTCCAAAA
>JANZXV010000006.1:28527133-28547684 GCA_027576455.1 Erythroxylum roigii
TTTTTTAATATATTTTTACTCTTTGTTTTTTATTTTTAATATTAGATATTAAATTTTGCTATTTATGTTTTTCCTATATCACAGATATAATATGTAAATTTAAGTATATTGTCAATTTATGGGGCCCTTTTTTTTCATTTTGCCCCGGGCCTATAAAACTATAGGAACGGCCCTGCTCATATCCCTCTACTCCACCAACTTGACTATCCTGGGCTTAAGAAATCAAATTAATTAAACTAAATAGGGGTATCGTATCTTTTACAAGAGGAAATAAAAACGAACCTTGTAAAGGTGACTTTTCCAAAGAACATGGCTTGCTTCTCCTATTCAGGATACAAAGTATATGCAAAATGTGGGGAGCCTACTTGACAGACACTAGGGAAGAAACAAAAGAAGACAAAGTGTGATAGCTGTTCTTCTGAGGGAAAATGTACAGGCAGCCTGCTTAGCCTTTGTTTGATCCCAACTCCAAGTTTCTCTTTTTTCCTTTTGCAATATGTCATCCATATGAGCTGAGTCAGCTCATTAACACCAAGCCACTCCCATGTCCTTGTGTCTCTCATGTATCTCTTTCAACAGCATTTTCAGGCCTGCAAGAGAAAAGTAAACCCCTGTAATCATAATAAAAAAGCAAGCCTAGCTATACTGTAGTGGTCATTTATTTAGTGGCCCAAGTCATCCACTAAGCAGCAGCAGTTGAAGCAGGTCTTTTGTCTCCAACTCCAAGTGCCATTTCTTGGATCTCTAATCAATGTACTTCTCTCAAACATGGAAGGCCATATCAATGGCTTTGTTAATGGTGTGTGTTTCAATGGTGGTAGAGTGTTCCACGTACCATTCTGGCAAAATTGGAAGGCTTCCTGGGCAACCCCGTGTGACTTTTCAACATTTCTCAGGCTACGTTACAGTGGATGATAAGAAGCATAGAGCTCTTTTCTATTACTTCGTTGAAGCACAACAAGATCCAGCCTCGAAGCCTTTGGTTCTCTGGTTGAATGGAGGTATGAAAAGCTTTGAACTTTATCACATTCAAGGCTTTTAAATTGATTCAAAAATTATGTCAAATTTGGTAGGGGAGAACCTAAAAGGCTAAACCATTTAATGATCATTTTAAAGCTTATATATTGATTTGCAGGGCCTGGCTGTTCTTCTCTGGGAGTAGGGGCTTTCTCTGAAAACGGACCTTTCAGACCGAAAGAAAAGGCTTTGGTTAGAAATGAGTATAGTTGGAACAGAGGTACAAAGCATGGTTTACTTACCTTGTTAATGCGGTTGTAAATTTTGCCCTCTAATGGCATTTTCACGTTGATCAATAATGCAGAAGCAAATATGCTATATTTGGAGACACCAGTTGGTGTAGGATTTTCATATGCTGTTGATAGCTCCTCCTATGTGGCTGTAGATGATGAGGCAACAGGTATAATCAATCAAATTCAGATCTTCATTCTTCTTCTTCAATGACATGATTGATCATATTGGTCATATCAACCAGCTCTATCAAGTTCCTGAGAAACAGTGTCCTTGAGTGGGTAAAATCTTTAAAAAAAAGAAGAAAAGGTTTGCTCCTTTATGAAGTTACTGTTTGCTGAGTACTAATTGATCTGCATTGACTTGAAAAGGCTAAAGATAAAACACTACTTTTGTCCCCTCCAACTCATTATTATCTCGAAAGGAAAAGTAAAGTATGTGGGGAACCTGTATATCCACAATAATTTCCATTGCTGGAAACGAAGCATTGTTTCATGCTGCAGTATTATGGTGACCTTAACCTCAGATATATCATATCCACAGTAATTTTTACTTAGATGGGTTGCTTTCAGAATAGAAGCTTGTTATCCCAATTGAGTGGCTAAATCATTGAGTTTATGTTCTAAAGTCTTCTTAATCTACCGTTTATCTGCCTTCAGAAATGGGAACTTTGGCCTTTTGAATTCTATGTCTTCTAAAGCTGTTCTTGGTTTTCTTTTCTTAAGCCAGGGACAACCTGGCATTCTTCAAAGGCTGGTTCGACAAATTCCCTCAGTATAAGGACAGGGATTTATTCATAACAGGAGAAAGTTATGCAGGTAGGAGAAGTTGTCCTAAATGAATTCCTTTCATATAAAGGAAAATCATAGTTATAGCTTCATTTTGTCCTGTATATCCCAGGTCACTACATTCCTCAACTTGCAAAACTTATGATGGACACGAATCAAAAGGAGAAGATATTCAATTTGAAAGGAATTGCAGTAAGAACTACTTCATTAACTTGAATTATACGGAACTTGGATCTGGAAACTTGTTCTGAGTTGAAACAAATTGAAAAATATTAATGGCTAAGCACATTAAAGTTGGAAAATGCCTGCGTTTGATTTTCTATGCAAGTCTGCAAGAACATTTGACTAATGTATACTTCTCTTCTTTCAGCTGGGCAATCCTGTTTTAGAATTTGCCACAGACTTCAATTCAAGAGCGGAATATTTCTGGTCTCATGGATTAATATCAGATTCAACATACAGATTGTTCACTTCGGCTTGTAACTACTCGAGATATGTGAGTGAATATTACAGAGATTCTCTTTCACCTATTTGTTCACGTGTTATGAGCCAAGTTAACAAAGAAACAAGTCGGTTTATCGACAAGTACGATGTTACCCTCGATGTTTGTATTTCATCAGTGCTGTCTCAATCAAAGATCTTAAGTCCACAGGCAAGTGTTCCCTGCAAGAAAGTCCCCTTCACCTTTGTGGTTCACATTCTTGTTAGGTGAGCCTGATTACATTTTCTTATTGATCTTATATCAGCGGCAACATTCCAGCAAGATAGATGTGTGTGTGGAAGATGAAATTGTCAATTATTTGAACAGGAAGGATGTTCAAAAGGCTCTAGGTGCTAGACTAGTTGGAGTTCGCAGATGGGAAGTTTGCAGCTAGTAATTCTCTTTTCTAACAACTGAGATGAGGAAATGAACACCAAATTTTATCAGCATAACCAATTGATTTAGTGCTATGTTAAAATTTCTGTTTACTTTCTTGATCACAGCATTCTGGACTATGAGGTGCTCAACCTTGAGATACCAACAATCTCTATTGTTGGATCGCTTATTAAGGCTGGGATTCCTGTATTGGTTTATAGGTAAATTCAGAAAACAAACTTGTATAGTTCAATAAGATTACTGAGGTGTTGCAATTCATAACATGATGAACCATACAGCGGAGATCAAGATTCCGTCGTCCCATTGACTGGTAGCCGAACACTTGTACATAAACTGGCTAAGGAGTTGGGATTGAATACAAGTGTACCTTACAGAACCTGGTTCAACGGAAAACAGGTAAATTCTTGTAAAGGGTCCATGAATGGAGGATTTATATCAGAAACTGATTTACTGCTCTTATTCAGGTTGGTGGGTGGACTCAAGTTTATGGCAATATCCTGTCATTTGCTACCATCAGAGGTGCTTCTCATGAAGCTCCATTCTCGCAGCCTGAGAGATCACTGATGCTGTTCAAATCTTTCCTGGAAGGCAAACATCTACCCGAAATGTTTTAGTGTATGCAGATATGTGGCCCTCAAATTGTGTATACATATTGGATTGTCTATAGTTCTAAAACATTCTTTGCTTGTTGAAAGAGAAAGGAACCATTTTCTTGAAGGTCATTGCGGTCAAATGTAATGTTAGAAACTTCATAAGGTATGTTGTGAGAAAATCAGTGCTTTCTTGTTGCCACCAACAATGGATCATAGCCCTTCTGCTTTTCTGCACCTCAGTGTGGAATACAGTGTCCATACATTTTAGATCAAGGGAAAGGTCTATCATCAATTTACGTTTCTCGAAGAATACAAATGCGAAGAGAAAGGTCTTCAGACTTTTAATGGACTTGCCAGAATGAAATGGTTGGAGAGGATGCTCATAATTTTCTGTCATTTGTTACCAATTCTAGTACTTTTTAAGTGACACTGTTTCTTCCTGAATGGGGAACATATCATCAAGAAACTCAAAAGGAAGGTAGATATTAACAAAAGAAAGGGAGTTGCATGACTTTCAGAAGGGGCTAATCATTTAGAAGTGCGAAATGAGAGTTATGACAGAAAAAGAATTTACTCGATTGCTGAAAAAAAGCGGTGAAATGAGTAAACAGACTTTTAACACAAAATTTGAAGGCTTGTTGGTAAGTAAAAATCTTTTAACATCCTTTTAGCAATCAGAATGGCTCCAGGAAAAACCAGTTCATAACCCTATATAACAATCAGCAATGTTAGCCCATCAATTATCTTGATTCAATCTGATTGTTGTTTTAGGTGGGATCTTGATTCAATCTGATTGTTGTTTTAGGTGGGATCGAACCCAATATTAAGTTGATTGTTGATTTCATGCACAATCCAAACTAAAATATCAACTTTTTGAAGGTGATTTACACGGTTGCTGATTGGAGCAGCAAAAGTGTTTCCAGTGTCCTGTGGCCTACTCCATCGCTGAGCATGACTGACAACCTGGCAGAAGAGAGTGTGAGTCATCATTGCACCAAAGCTAATCAAGCTTACACTTCTCCTCACTTTTGGTCTCAAAAAATGATTTTGAATGTAGTATACTTTGTTAGTAATACACTCCATCTAGCTCTTACTCTTACGTTTGTGGGTCTCTCTTTGAAACTTTTCCATTTAGCTAATCAACCGCCATGAACCACTACCTGGAAAAGCGGACACACTCTCCAAATAAAGCAACTGTCCCATTTTCTTTCTCCAATTTTTGACTTGTATCCAGTATCACTACGCTTCTTCTAATCTTGAAAAACCATATCTTTATATAAAGGAAACAAAAGAAAAAAAACCAAAAAAAGAACATGGCCAAAGAGCAAAAGGATGACCCTCTTTTAACAATCATCAACAGCAGTACTGGTAGTCTCCAGGTCCAGGTAAATTCGCAATACAATAATCATCTTTACAGCCTTTTTTATGCTTCCCCACTGGCACAATCCCATCTCATAATTACCCCTATTTCTCTGTCGTCGCCATGCCAATTTCTGATGGAAAATCCCCCATAAAGGTTGTGTTAGGGTTTTGTAAGCCGTCAGATTTGGTGCGCGTTCTCGTTGTAAAGATCCATCTTCTATTGTTGTTTATGAATGAATTCGTATGTGGGAATTGCAGGAGAAAGAAGAAGAGAGAGAACTGGACCTGGGATCTGACGAACCTGACATCCCTTTACCACTTACAGTCACTTCTCGGGTAAAGTTTTCTTCTTTTCCGTTAAATCTCCAGGTACTAGTGTCAGAGAGAGTGTTGTGGAATCTGGCAATTTAGAGATTGATTATGCATGAAGTTTGTATATTGGAATCTGACAATTAAACATTGATTATGCGTGTAATGTGCACATGATCTTGATCTTGGGAATATTGAAGTTGCAGTTATTGTATATGTTGGGGGACATTACATCGGGTCCAGCATATAGATTCACCCAATGGGTGGAGTTGGTACGTAAAAGAAGTGGGAGATACCGATCATCTGGATTCCCCCACCGCCCTCTGAGGCCTGACGATATGCCCTCCAGGTTCTCTGACCAACTTCCATTTTATCAGAACATCTTCATAAAAATGAATAGTTATTAAATGCTGATTATCTATAATGCTGTTGCTTCTATGAAAATGCCTGCACGTTCATCTGTTTAAGACAACAGGGGTTCAGTTTTTGGATATATGCCATGCTTGGTATTCCTGCAAATTCTGGAATTAGAGATGCCAAGTGTTGGGAGTTAAGATATGGGTTTTCAGAGAGAATACAAATAAAAAACTGGAAATTCTTGAAGACTGCAAGTTTTACTCTGGTACAAGTTTGACACATGTTCCCATTTATGTTTCTGCATGGATACTTAGATGGTCTGACTGTTGTCAGAAATAGTAGTACATGACCATGCACAGGCGAAATGTTATCACTTCATTTCTAAGTATGTGTCTGTTTGGTGGGGCTAGAACAATTGGTGTGCAAACCTTGTCCTGGAAATAAACAAAGGATAGTGTTGGAGAATTGTATGGTAGCAGGTTCTTATGATGTGCTCTATTTAAGGAGCTTGAGCTGCTCAGCTGTTTACATTTCTCTACCTACCATTATTTCCTTGTAGTGATGAAGAATTAGTTGCTGATTCAAAAAGTGATCCACATCCGGAGCAAGCTCCAGAGATCAATTTGTGGGAAAGGCTTGGTAAAGCTGCTACTCTGGACATTGAGTCGAACTCTTTTTCCTGGGACATGCTTTTTTCTCTCCACCACACCGAACATAGTAGCAGCACTGATCAGTCTGAGGATGACATGAACAAAGCCCTTGAGGTATATGATCTGAAAATATCAAACTGTTAATTGTGGCACGTTTTCTATCCCTATGAAGTGGTTATTGAGGTACAACACTATAGAATGAAGTGCTAAATTTCAATTATTTGTAATCTGTTCTACTGCCTCAAGTTCTCTTCAGTTAAGTGTAGGTGACTGTAAATTCTGGGGGGGTTGTCTTCTTTGCCTTGTTCCACCAACCTGGAAGTGATGATGCTAATCCTAAGGAAGCAGTAGCTGTCATAAAGTTTTCATCTTCAAGGATGGCTACACAATCAGAACGTCTTGGCTATGAATTTGCAAAGTGGTTGGGTGTGCAAAGTCCACAGGTTACAATGTTAATTTCAGTAGTAGTGTGTCCAAAATACTTATCTTTTGGAAGTTCGATCTTTCGTGATTTGTTTGTGGATTGCAGGCTAGGGTCATTCATAATAGCAGCACGGAGTGGCTTCAGATCAAAGAAGCTGCAGAGAAAGCTCGTGATGCAGCTGTCTCTGAAGGAGATGAAGTTGGTGAAGTGACATGTTCAGAACTGTTGGAAGCTCTTGAACTTAGTAGATGCCTTTTCTTGATGAGGTAAAATTGGAAATGAGCCTTAGAATTTGGAGTTACAAAGTGCCTGCACCTTTCATTTGCACCCTTATGAAAGAAAAAAGTCTCTTATGATTACCTTTTTTGTTGAGAATGTGTGCATGTCTCTGTTTCCCTTTTCCTCTCTTCTGGGTGAGGGTGTTGACGAAGGTCAGGTTAAATGCTCTTTTAGTCATTATGCCGGAGTGTGTAATGTTAAAACTTAAAGTTTGAATGATGGAAAAATTAATTGGTATTCATACAGATTTCTTGCTTCAATTTCTTAATTAAGTTTTCTTAACACATTTCATGAGCTACTTGTATTGTTTGTTCTATTTGTTCAAGTGTTTGAAGTTCCATTTACTCTGTTCTTGCAGTTATGTTCATGGTTCCCCTTTATTGGAAAATCCAATCACATTTGAATCACATGAAACTGCAGAAAGAATTGCAGCAGCGCTTGGCAGGGTCTTGGTGCTGGATCTTGTCATCAGAAATGAAGATAGATTTGCTTGCCGTGAACTCAGATGGCGTGGAAATCCAGCAAATTTACTGTTGGCTGAAAAGGTGATCTCAACTAATGTCAATGCGCTGGAAGATGCTTTCAGTTCTGCAATTAAGCGATACAGACCAAGGGTAATTAGAGCTCTCCAAAAGGATAGAAGGGCTGCCTCAGTGGATAGCAGGTTGAACTGTCATAACCCTGGATTGGTATCCCAAAGGTCTGATCTTTCTGACATCACAGAATCCCCACTAAGTGAGAAAAGCATAAGCTCATTATCAGATGAATCACTGTCATCTTATACACATAATTCTCATATTGTGGCCATTGACTCTTGTGTTCCTCGCCGGCCTCCCGCTGGAAAACGTGCAAATGACCAGGCAAACTATCCTAAATTGGTTGAGTTGCTTTTTAACTGCCCTGATTACTCGTCTAAGTTATTATATGAAATAACAGGAGGAAAATTAGGAGCCCCTCAAGTAGAAAACAGTGACACAACTAGTACCTGGTCAGTAGAAATGATTGCAGTTGTTCAGGAATTTCGTAATGGGTTTCGCGCTGCTCTCAGGGATCTCCAAGGTTTCCATATATTCCTTCTCACACTTCACCAAAAACTGGATGTCTTATTACGAGCATTTTTGAATATCACAAACAAATCAGCATCTAGTGATTTTGACAAAGATGATCTTACGGTTCCCGACTCACCTCTGCATGGGGTTGTTAGTTGTCCTTCTCCACAGAGTAAAGACCGGTTCCTTAATGAAAATAATTTGGATTTAAGTGACTCAGAGTTGCATCGAACAGCTCCAAGGCCATCACCCTCAGGGCATAAAGATAACTCAGAATTCAGTTCTCCAATGTCAAGGGAAAACTGGCATGGGAAGTCCTCCAAGGGGAGTGGGGAGCCTATTCGTAGCCTCCGATTGACAACAAAGCTTCGTGACATCCATAAATTTGCCAAGGTTGGTATATTAAAGATGTTTCATCTTTTTATCTTACACTTGATATGTTAAAGGAGATGGGTCATGGCACATGGAATTTAGTAGTCTGACTATTCGGAATTTGGTTAATAACTAATATGAAATATGTGTCATGTGATGATAAATTCAGAGGCAGTTCTACCCTTTCTGGCATTTTTTCATGCAAAGTTTGTTCATGAGACTGAAATCTACATTTTTGCCAGAACCATCAATTAACAGCATGCCTGTGGTGGCCTTTAGGAATAATAAACGTCATGTTCAACAGCTTAATTTTTTAACCTGATAAATATTTTACTGTCTTGATGTCTTATTGATGTGTT
Organism: Erythroxylum roigii; assembly: GCA_027576455.1. Taxonomy (NCBI): domain Eukaryota; kingdom Viridiplantae; phylum Streptophyta; class Magnoliopsida; order Malpighiales; family Erythroxylaceae; genus Erythroxylum; species Erythroxylum roigii. Next base: position 28,535,801 of record JANZXV010000006.1, read on the forward strand.
TTTTCTCTTAATTTTGCACAGATTGATTCAGAATCAAACAAGGAATTGGAACAATGGAATGAAATGCTAAGGAATGATGTCGTCAAACTCTGTCAAGAGAACAATTTCAATACGGGATTTTTTGAAGGCAGTGATAATACCTGTGTTGTTGATGCTTATGAGTTGAAGGTAAAGCATCCATTGGGACCTGGATAACATGCCGATGAAATACAACTCTTTGTACTTACTTCAGTCGAAAAAAGATACTCCTTATATAAGTTAAATCTGTTTTGAATTTACCATTTCATTGTAACTTGCAGGTCAGACTTGAGCACATACTTGAAAGGATATCATTGATTTCTGAGGCTGGAAATACAGAGAGACCAACGTCAATCACAAATAGCTTGTTCATTGGGGGAGCCCTGGCTGCCAGATCTGTTTACACTTTACAACATCTGGGTATTACTCATATATTATGCTTATGTGCCAATGAAATCGGACAGTCAGATACTCAGTACCCTGATTTATTTGAATACAAAAATTACTCAGTAAGTGCTTTTATTTCCTCTCTTCATTCTTATAGTGTCCAACCGTCTAGGAAGTATATTTTTTCATTTGCAGATTGAGAACTGAAATAATCTTGTAAGACACATTTGACTATATCTTACGTGTTGTGGTTTTCCAAATCCCTCTTTAATGTCAGGAGCACAAGACAAATAATTCAAAATTCAGTTGCATGTATTTCAATTTACCCTGATTTTTAGCAAGCTTTTGCTTTTTTGAATTTGTTTCTGGGTTTTTAAGCAAAATCTTATAGAAGAATCATTACTAGTGCTGTGGTAATACTTATCTCAAGCTCCTGAGCATTTTTGTCTTAGCAAAGCTGGTTCATATTTTGTATCAATAATAGTATCTGCTTCATTTTGACAGATATATGACAACGAAGATTCTAATATTAGCAGCATCTTTGAAGAAGCTTCTGATTTCATTGATCATGTTGAGTCAAAAGGCGGGAGGGTACTTGTTCATTGCTTCGAAGGCAAAAGTAGAAGTGCGACGTTGGTGATTGCTTATCTGATGCTCAGGAAGTAAGTGAATGAAACAGTTTACTTGGCTAGAGAAAATGACCACTCTTTATGGCACAGGTGCCAATATTCTTTAAAACATGAAACCTAGAATACAGTTGATGCCTACTATACCATTGGTCTGCCCACTGAGCACTTGTTGTTGATGCAGGAATTTCACTTTATTACAGGCATGGAACACCCTGAGAAGAGTTCATCGCCGAGCTCAGCCTAATGATGGCTTTGCTAAAGCATTACTGGATCTTGACCGAAAGTTGCACGGGAAGGTATCCATGGAGTGGCAACAACGGAAGCCGATGATGAAAGTCTGTCCCATCTGTGGAAATAATGCTGGCCTGAGCAGCAGCTCACTTAAGCTTCACCTGCAGAAATCCCACAAGAAGCTCTCATCAGGAAGTGTAGACAGTGCCATGACAATGGAAATACAAAAGGCTTTGGAAGCACTAAAGATGACCCGGGGTGGGAGCGTCAGCGCCGCTCAGAGGCAAACCCACTCAGATACCGAAGAGTTGTGATGTTTGAACCGTCCATTTTGCACTTAGCACCAAAACGTCGACAATGAGTTGAGCATGATGGCGTCTAAAGTCATTGTTCGAAGGTCAAATCCAGATCATTCAGGGAACATGCCCGGGACATTACATACTTGTTTTTACATCAGTGATAGATGTCAAGCAAAATATGACTTGGAACAAGATTTGTCTGATCATCCAGTGCTCAAAAAGTCAGTTGCCACACTTCTGCATAAACTTAATTGTCTCGAGATAGGAAGGTCATACTTGGCCACTGCCCTACACAATGGCGTACAAACTCATACAATGGTTAAGTATCAGATGAAGGAACTATATTCACCGACATAAACCCAAAGCATAATCGCATACATCGGACCTAAGAAGAGTAAAATCGTAAAGAAGTTTCTAAATTTAGTATGCAGATGTCCCTCCTGTGACAATGTAAGTCTCTCCAATTGAAGAATGACCAAAGTAGGCAAAAATCTTTATTTCCATTCTTACACATACCAAACCAGCTTACCCTGAAAAGCTAACCCAAAGAGGGTCCTACCACCTGCCACTTATGTTGCTTGGAGCCAGCAGCAAAACAATTTTACTGCAAAGTTGTCCTTTCAAGCGAAAAGAAACCGACTCTATAGCCCCGTCTAAAATTAAATTGAAGGTACAAACAACATATGAGAAGTTATTCTTAGTAATGGAATCTGGTCTACACAATTGATAATGCATCTGGTAAACTCTCCGGAGCACCGGTACTACCATTAAGGACAATGACATCATTATCAGAATCCACGTCCACAATAACTGAATCACCATCTTTGATTTCCCCTGCAAGCATTTTCTCTGCCATGCTGTCCTCCAGTAGTCTCATAATAGCCCTCCTCAAAGGCCTAGCACCATAGCTAGGATTATAACCTTCCTCAACCACCCTCTCTCTAAATTTCTCTGTTACTTGCAGCTCTATGTCTTTACCCTTTAGCCTCTCAAGCACCTCCTTCAACATTATATCAGCTATCTCCTTTACCTCTAACTTGGTGAGCTGACGGAACACAATCATCTCGTCTAGTCTATTTAAGAATTCTGGTCTGAAATACTGTTTTAATTCCTCAGTCACTAAGCTCTTGATCCGATTGTAACTGCTATCCTTCTCATCATATTCGAGGTCAAAACCTATCCGACGTCCTCCCTTTTCAATAACGCTACTTCCGACATTTGAAGTCATAATAAGAAGAGTATTCTTGAAGTCCACAGTCCTACCCTTGCTGTCAGTCAACCTTCCATCTTCAAGAATTTGAAGCATCATGTTGAACACATCAGGATGTGCCTTCTCAATCTCATCAAATAGTACCACAGTGTAAGGACGACGGCGAACAGCCTCGGTCAATTGACCCCCTTCAGTGTATCCAACGTAGCCAGGAGGTGAACCAATAAGCTTGGAGACTGTGTGCCTTTCCATGAACTCGCTCATATCAAGCCTGATCATGGCTTCTTCAGAGCCAAAGTAGTAGGCAGCAAGTGCTTTAGCCAATTCTGATTTACCCACACCAGTTGGACCAGAAAAGATGAAACTAGCAATTGGCCGATTGGGATTCTTCAGCCCAACTCGAGCCCTACGAATAGCTCGACTAATTGCCTTTACAGCCTCATCCTGCCCAATGACTCGCATGTGAAGTGTCTCTTCCATCTTAAGAAGGCGATCAGATTCATCAGTTGATACTTTCTCAACAGGAATGCCAGTCCATGATGACACAATATGTTGAATGTCTGATTCATTGACAACAGGACCTTCATCCCCTGCCTCAGACTCTGCTTTGCTCATTTCCTTGCCTTTCTCTGTGATAGCTGCTATTTGAGCTCTAAGATCCATCTCACGGTCTCTTAATTCTCCAGCCTGTTTAAGATTTTAATCATCGTATCCCAATTAAATGGATTATAAACCAAGATAAGGAAGAAATATACAAGAGCAAACAACAAATGAATAACTCGTGATAATCCCACTAAATGAGTCCTCATTGTCTTAAAACTAAAGTAAATTCTCAAAAAAATCTTAGCTTTTCACTCCCTTTTAATGTAAATTTCAAAAACTATAGAAGGCCCAAATAGATATTGAAAGCATAAAGAAGTGGCAATATCTGTCTTACCTTTTCAAAATCTTGGCTACGAACAGCTTCGTCCTTCTCCTTTGTGATCTGCCTAACCTCTTTCTCCAGCTCCCTAGCTTCCTCAGGAACCTACCACATCGAAATTGAAGTAGATAAACAACCAACATTTTACCATCCTAACTGCAAGTGTATAAACAAAACACACCTGTGCATGTCGAAGGCGAACACGAGAACCAGCTTCATCGATCAAGTCAATCGCCTTGTCAGGCAGAAAACGATCACTGAATCAAGAATAGAAATATTCATTAGACAAGGTAATTTTATAACGGGAAAAAGAAATTATTCTATTAGGCACCTCTCAAGGTCTATGACAATATATTCTTTCAACGCACAACTCTTCAAGAGTCAATGATAACCCATGGGACTTTTTTAACTTAAAAAACTAAGACAACTTGATTCAAGGAAAGTATACGACCAACCAAGGAAAAATGAGAACTAAAAGCACATAGTTAGCATCCAAAGAATCTTCATAGAGTAAAATAAAACAGCACACTCCAAGCAGGATTTGCAGAAAATGAACTCCCATGTAATTAGTTATCTTTTAGGAAAATAACAAGAGAAAGATAGGAGGGATCCAACTTTATTTGACATGCTCACACTGTCAAAGCTATCAGAATCCAATAAACCATCAAATACCACGAGTAGAGACTTCAACTCAAATTGACACTTTAGCGCCATGCCCATTTGTGCTCAAAGAATGCACTCTCCACGGTTAAATTATCAATGCAGACAGTCCAATCAGCTTGCTATTTAGAAAATGGCCCTTCTTTCAGATAATAATAAAGAAGATTATTGTCCACAACTTCACTCAGCAACATCTGCTAATGCAGATGCATGGAAAGCAAAAATCTCATTTCACATTTATTGAAGTGCAGTGACTAAAAAGTGAAATACAAAGAAACAATATATGGATCACAGACCTGATGTACTGGTATGACAACTGTGCCGCAGCTACCAGGGATTCATCCGTGTATCGAAGCTTGTGATGAATCTCATATCGCTCACGTAAACCCTTCAAAATCTGGATTGTTTCATCTACAGATGGTTCGGGTACTTTCACTGGCTGAAAACGTCTTTCTAGAGCTGGATCCTTTTCAATATGTTTCCTATACTCATCCAGTGTTGTAGCTCCAATACACTACAGAATTTGAGAAGTATATCAAGTCAGCAAAAAGTTCAGACATAGGGAGTCAAAAGGTAACATCTTGGCTTGACCACATACGTAACTCAGAAACTAGTATGTCATTCCTTGTGCAAGTGAAACCTTGAACTGTATCTATACAGCAAAAAAATGCTTGCAAGGAAATAAAGCACAAAGTTAATATGCAAAAAGTATACAATTCGCCTATAGTAGACAACAACAACAACAGAAACAATGTCCCAGTAGTAATCCCACTAAGATGTAGGATCAAGAAATACACAGTCATATCCCTAACTAATAAAGAGATTGTTTCTGATAGACCCACAGGATGAATAGTAGACTCAAAGAGCCAACTAGAAGTTGTTTGGAGATCAACCACTATATGCAAGTGATTTAACACTTTACCTGCAATTCACCTCTGGCAAGAGCTGGTTTCAAGATATTAGCAGCATCAATTGCACCTTCTGCTGCTCCTGCTCCAATCAAGGTATGCACTTCATCAATAAAGAGAATGATTTCATCACTTTGTTTAATTTCCTCCATTAACTTCTTCAATCTTTCCTCAAACTCTCCACGATATTTAGTCCCAGCAACAAGAAGGCCCATATCCAGGGTAATAACCTATTGGACAAAGAAAAAAAGGAACACACATTTTATAAACAAGTTTCTCCTCGTAACCACATACAAAGGCAGTTACAAGTACCACTTTTGAGCAGACCTGGGACAGGGATGTCAATAATAAAATTTCAGAAGAATTGCATAGGTAGTTCTTTATCTATCTTAATTACCAAATATACTGACAACTAATTAACAATACAAAAAGTAAAGTTAAGTAGTGACATAGAGGAAGAATGTTCAAAATCCACAAACAGTACAGCATTATTCAGTTATGTTTCCCAAAATTAAGATAGTACAGAGTTTAGAGCTCCAATGCAAGCATGAAGGCTGGAAGTAGGTAAATATAACAGTACTAGGGAGCAATATGCCAAAACCATATCACTTAAATGAACTAGCAGTTACCTTCTTTCGTTCAATTGTTTCAGGAACATCACCACTTGCAATGCGTTGAGCAAGCCCTTCTGCTATTGCTGTTTTCCCAACACCTGGTTCTCCAATAAGGCATGGATTATTTTTAGTACGACGACCCAAGATTTGAACGACACGTTCTATTTGAGGCTGCCTTCCAACAACAGGATCAAGTTTACCCTAAAAGGAACAGAAAACAGCTCAACAACAGTAATAAACAAACATAGAACTAGAACATAAACTGCAATTGGAAAGACAAAACTGCATAGACAGTAATACCTCCTCTGCCAATTTAGTCAGATTGGTTCCATACTCTTCAAGTGTGGGCATCTTAGTATTATCTCTGATTCCAACAGTAGCAGGGATATTTTCTGTGCTTTCACCCACCATTCGGATAACCTTCTCACAACAATAAAATTTTTATTTTGGTTAGTTATGATATAACAAAAGAAAGCCCAAAAGTACATAAAAAACACAACATAAAACTCAAGAGATGCATTGCTTGCCTGTGTGCGAATGTTACTGGGGTCAGCACCTAAATTCTCTAGAACACGTGCTGCCACACCCTCACCTTCGCGAAGGAGCCCCAGAAGCAAGTGTTCAGATCCTATATAGTTATGACCTAACATTCAAGGAAATATAATTCCAGGTTATGGGAAGGACATAAATAGACAGAACAAGGATTTGATGCATCGTAGAACCCAGCACTGAAATTCCCGAGACAAACAACTGAAGCCACATTCTTCTAAACATTCTAGTAAACATTTGCTATTACAAGTGCCATGTCAAGAAATGATAAGAGGGAAATTGGTAAGGGCCAAGAATTGTCACTACCTAGAATCACACACCAATAAAACTCTCAACTTTTGCTTTTTATGAAGCACAGGGGAATAGGAGATTCATCTAATTCTAAGTATAAACAAATTTTTTTACTGAGCTCTTGAGAGGCGAGTGCAAGACAACCAAACTGCTAGTGTTAATTACTCTAAGAAATCTACAATAATAGTTCCAGGATAAGAAATCAGAAAAAGTAGTAAAGGAAGGACCAAACAATTTACCAAGTTGGCGGGCTTCCTCCAATGATAGTTCCAGAACACGTTTTGCCCGTGGAGTGAATGGAATTTCCACAGCAACAAATCCACTACCCCTCCCAATAATCTTCTCCACTTCTACACGTGCATCTTTAAGATTGATTCCCATGGACTTGAGAACCTTAGCAGCAATGCCAGTTCCTTCACCAATGAGACCTAATAGGATTTGCTCTGTGCCAACGAAATTGTGACCAAGTCTTCTCGCTTCCTCTTGGGCAAGCATGATTACTTTGATTGCTTTTTCAGTGAAGCGTTCAAACATGGCCCTAGGAGCAAATCTTTTAGCTTTAATTTGCCTGGGAGAGATGGTAAAAGCAACCTTGGAAAAGAAACTTTGTTCAGGTCTTAATATTGTATCTATGCAATTTGAACTTCGCAACCCAGAGAAGGCTCCCAATCTCAATCTTGGTGTTTGTAAACTGTAGATCATTTGGACAGGGGTCTGTTTTAAGGTTTCAGATTCTTGCCATTGTCCATGTCTTGTACGAGTAGCTAAAGCGGGGACATTAGTTGAGTGAACAAGAAGTTGAGCCATCTTATCCGCAAAAATAGACTGCAAAAATGCAACAGCATAGAGGCTGAAATCATGACAAGAATTGAAAGGGAGAAATACTGAGACTTGTGCTAGGAAAGCTAAATAATTAGTGACCACCATAAGAGAAGAAAAATTATGAACAATGCATTGAAAGACAAATACTGATGTCAGTTGCAGAATGAATGGCTAGAGTTTTGACAAATCCAACTCAAATTTAAAAGATTGACTCACATCATTCATCAACCTCGTATATAATAAGCAGAAGCAACAAATTTACACCATGACCCATGTAAATAAATCACACTCAGAGAACTCTGGTTGTGCAAAAACTTCCAGCTAGTACATTTTGAAAAAACAGAAAGCATAAATCCTCAGACACTGTATCTTGCTGTGTTAGATAATGGATTGACATAAGAAATTCAGAAGAGCCATCCAATCTCAGGGTAAACAGTACCAAACACTTCAAGAACATCTTTCGTCAATTTCAACATAAAACACAGGCGACTCCTAATAACATGTGCAAGTATTTTCTCTTTATAGATAACAAGTACATGTCCCATTTTGGAGTTATTCAACACAAGAATTTCGTTAACCAATCCAACAAAAGCACGACCCAACAGCACTAACATGTGCAAATGTAACGAAAAATTGGCAGACTATAAAACCTACGACATTCGGACAAGTAAAAGAAAGAAAAATGTTACAAAAGTTACCCAACAACAGAACCATGACCGAAAGGGGAGAAGATTTAAAAGTTAACTAGAAAATGTAACGATACCCAGATAAGTTAAAAGAGGAAAATAGACTAACGTTACCCTACAGCTTCACCATGGTTGAATGTAAAGAGAATTAGCTCGACCTCAGAAATGTAAACATACCCAGAAAAATTAAAGTAAAAAAAACATGAAAAAGACTCGAACTTAATGCAATTATACATCCATTGAACAAATTCAAGAAGCTCAGTTCACAAATTTTCCAATCCAACAAACAAAATAACTTACAAGTAAACTAAAACTCTACCTGGGCAGAATGACAAAATCAAGAACCCTAAAAGTTGGAAGTAGTCAGACACAAAACAAAATAAAAAAAGGACGCATACCCAGCTCCAACAAAATGCCAAACAAACGAACTAAATTACTAGACTCACCTAAATATACTAAACAGAAAAGAATCAACGGAGATAAGGATGAAGACCTCCTTTTACGGTCGGATGAGAGGAAAGATTGGATGCATAGGAGATAAACAGGCTGTGTTTTCTTTCTTTTGCCCTTCTCTGTTTTTTACTTTTTTATCTCACAGCGTTCAGTTATTTATTACAATTTCTTACCCCTTATGTAACTTGCATAAATTTTTTACCTCACATGTTAATTTAATGAATGCTCGGATGATATATTAAATTATTATGTCCAAGATTATCTAACTTGTAACATTTTTTTTCCTATTATGTCATTAATTCAATGAATACTTAAATGTTTTATTAAATTATTATGTATTAGAATTTCTAAATCGTCGAATTTTTTAAAACCTATGATGTAATTTATTCTATGAATGCTTAGATGTTTTATTAAATTATTATGAAATATCTAAGTTGTAGGTTTTATTAAATTATTATGAAATATTTAAGGTTTTACATTTCAATAAATTTTTAGGTTTCTCATTTTATTTTATCGTAATTATAAAATTAACAATACACTTAAAATAAATATTGATACAATTATAAAATAATCAATAAATTATATATTTCCACTCATATTATACTATAGGGGCAATTTTGTCATTCACACTTTTTTTTGTTCTGTCCTCTGCAATCAAACACATTTCTGTCCTCAGGACGGAGACAATTTTTTTGTTATATCTATTACAACCAAGCACCTTATTGTCTCTAATTTTTGTTCTTTACATCTTCAAATTTATATCTCATTCCGTCTCTACTCCCCGGAGACAGCAACCAATATCAGCATTAAAAGAGTAGATTGCAATTCTTAATCAATGATGCTAGACCCCCTGATGACCCTACCTTTGGTATCAACTCGAGATTTTGACCGGATGCATGTACTTTTGACCTTACACAATATCCTGGTGTACACCTTTTTTTCTCACTTTTATTTTTATTTTCATTTTTTTCTTTTTAGAATCATTGAAAACAGTATCTTTATTAGTTAAAGACAAGGATGTATACAATTAAAAATCTCAAAACTCCACGTCTCAACAAAATTTCTACTAAATATTGTTGTTGTCGTATGATGCAATAGTATACAATTCTTGACTAAACTTCCTTGATATGTTTGTTTTGCTATGTAAATTTGTATTTAAGAAAATATTCAGGTAATAATATTAAATGTAATTTTGTATTTTTTGAGGTAAAGTTGTAATTTAAGAAAATTCTTAGGTAAATATTTTTTTTTTGAGGGAATTAGGTAAATATTTATAATTAGCAAGTTTGAGGTTATCTATTAAGGAAAGTGTGAATTTTAAGAAAATTTTGAGGTGATAATATTAAGGTAATTTTGTATTTTAAGAAAATTTTGAGATAATAATGTTTAGGTAAATTTGTATTTTTAATAATAATATAATATTAGGGTAGAGATAAATTTGATTTAAGGAATTGGAATTTGGTAGAGAAACTTGAACAAGTAGGCCCTTTTGTTGCCTTAAGCTACTAGAAATATCTGTTGAGAATTGGGCCGGCGGCCGATTTTTTGTGGCTTTTACACCAATTTACATTAGGATGGATGATTTTCATCTTACGTAGGGTTGGCATCTCATTAAAATTAATTAGAAAAAACCAAATCAGTCTGAACGATTTAATAATAAAAATCTTAACCAACTAATTTTTTAATCTCATTTTTAATTTTCCGGTTAAATTGTTTAATATTTTTTGTTGTAAAAAATTGATCAATTTTCATAAAATAATCAATTTTTATAAATTAAAATAAGCTAATTAATTTGTATTTAATAGTATATTTTGTAATTAAACTTTAAATTTTTCAATAAATAAGAATATTTTTTTTCAATCATTTTTTTAAATTCTTTAATTATTTTTATAATAATTTAATATTTATTAAACATTTTAAACTTTAAATTTTTTATTTTATCGATTTCATTCCTAGTCAGATTTTTACACCAGAAGAAAAAGACTACTTTGTTCTATTAAGGAACAACTTACGTCTTGGTTTGGTCTTCCATTTGGTCATGTACAAACGCAAAAACAAATGACAGTGTAACTTATTATTCTTACTTAATAAATCGAAAGAAGGAAACAGGGACAAAGGACGATCACCTAATTATTAGCCGTAAGAAGATGTAACAACAAAATCAACGTACGTAAGTTGCTAAGACCATTGTTGTTTTCCACAACAAAATACAATATACACCCTAACGTCAGCATCTTTTGTCTTATAGGATGTCACGACGAAGTAATGTTTCACTTAGTTTAATGGCTGTTAGGATGTTTCAATCTTGTTATACTTAATCTGGTCCACATATTTGTGTGAACCATACATAAATATGTGTAGATGAGATTTAATAAAATAAGTAGGAATTGGTTAATCGGAACAGAAAATCTAACATCGTAATTTACATGTGGGCACAACAAATTCTAAAAATAATTGGTTATGACCAGAGAGAGACTTTTGTTGTTTCTTAATTATAAATGAATTTGTTAAATAATTTATTTAAAATACATAATTTATGAATTATTATGTATATCTAATAATTTGTCAAAGTGAATTGTATTACTTTCTTGTGATAACTCTAATTTTTAACTCGTTTAGTGTCCATTTGGATGAGCTTTTAGGAGATCAATAAATACTTTTCTTCATCACAAAAGCCTTTTTTAAGAAAAATGAGTGTTTGGTTGTAAAATAAAAAGTATTTTTTTTAATAAATATGACTTTTTTGGCAACCAAAATACAGTTTTTTAATAAGCTCAAATTTGAAACTTCTTTAAAAAGCCTCTTGAATGACTTTTTCAGGTAGACTTTTCAGATCAATTAATGAGTCTATTTTTTAGTCTCTTTACCCTTATGTTTTACACATTATTCTCATAATACCCACAAACTCATCTTCGCGTTTATCTTACAAGCTCGTCTTCTCTAATCTCTTGCATAGTTGTTTTATTATGTATTTAACTATTTATTCAACTTGAATATTTATTTTGGGATTTATATAATATTATTTGGCTTTTTATATGTTTTAATATTTAGTTTTATTTATGTTATAATTCATATAAAAGATTTGGTTAGATATATTTTCATTTATGTTTCATATGGTTTAAAATTATACAATAATTAATATATTGTATTTTGCATGTTGTTTAATAAACTTTAAATAATATTTATATGCATAAATAATTTTTAT
>JANZXV010000006.1:28581224-28600340 GCA_027576455.1 Erythroxylum roigii
CCTAATTGACCATTGAAACTGTATTGATTGTAATGTATTGAAAACAATATTTTATCGACTTTTAAATTTATTTGGCCTGCATCGGAAACGGACTTCCGCACATGTTAGTGTTTTCAAAAAAAAAATTTATACTGAATTTGGTCTGAGTGTTTTAACGTGCCACCCTCGCGGGTCACGGGCTCAGATATCACCCACAATGTCGGGTTCGGGTCCTACGGGAGTGGGGTGTTACAAAACTATAAGGCAAAGAACAAAGGCATCAAAACAATATCAGAAGGACCAACATTAATACGAAAGTCAATCTTCTCCAATGGAAAAACATATTTGAAAATTTCAGAATCTCTAGATTCACAAATAGAATGATCATTCAAACATATAAATCTATTTGGTGCAGTATTTTGAGCATAACCGATAAAAACATAATAAAAATTTTAGGTCCAATAGTGGTTTTTCTAAAGTTTAGTAAGCATACTTTAGCTAAACAGCCCCACACTTCTAAAAGTTTCAAGTTAGGACCAAAACTTTCCCACATTTCATAAGGTTTTTTATCTAACTTTTTATGAGGCGCCCTATTAAGAATATAACATGCAGATAAAACAACGTCCCCCATATATTGTCATACATACCAGAACTTAATAATATAACATTCACTATTTATTTAAGGGTTATATTTTTCCTTTTTGCTATGTCATTTTGTTGAGGTGTATAATATGCACTAGTCTCATAAATAATGTCATTCATTTCATAAAATTCTTTGAGAAAATTAGTTCCATATTCTCCACCTCTATGATACCTTAACCTTTTAATTTTCTTATCCAATTAATTTTTTACTTCTGCTTTATATTTTAAAAACATTTTTATAGCCTCATCTTTTGACTTTAACAAATATATTATAGTGTATCTAGAAAAGTCATCAACAAAGGTAAGGTAATATAGTATCTTTTACCACTCTTATTAGTGGTATTTTTAAAATCAACCAAATCAAAAAGTTTTAATTAAGGTAATTTAGTACTCTAAGTAATGACAAGTTTAAAAGGTTTTTATGCATATTTTGCTTCAACATAAAAAGAAAACTTTGAACAATGTTCACCATCCACAATACAAATTAACAACATATTTTTAAGATTTTTAATTGAGGCAAAATTTATGTGTCCTATCTTACCATGCCATGTATCAAAAGATTTAGTACTATAAGTAAAAACAGAAGGATAAGCATTAGGAACAACAAAAACAATGTTCAAAATAAACAGTCCATTAGCCAAATACTCCTTCCCTACAAATCCCCATTTTTGGTAATTATTACCTTATCAGCCTCAAAAACTACTTTTAGGCCACTCTATTAATCAAACTACCAGAAACTAAATTCCTATGCAGGGAAGGAACATGCAAAACATTATTAAAAGCCAATGCTTTTCCATATGTAAATTTAAGGAAAAGCTTTCCTTTACCAAGCACTCCATCAGTAGTAGTGTTACCCACCTATGTAGACACATTCTCCATTTGTAGCCTCTTCAAAGCCATGAAACAACTATTTGTTAAAGCATAAATGTCTTGTACCTCCAATGTTCAACACCCAATCAATTTTGTTTTACACCAGATTTGATTCCACGGCCATAATAATAATGATTGCCTCTTTCTTAACAAGATTTTATTGTAGTGTAAGTTGAGTTACAGAATTATGGTTCCCATTTTGTTGGTTCTTCCTCTTGAAGCATTAGTAGCCCTATGGCCTGACTTGTCACAGACATAGTAGGTGATCAGCTTCTTTTAGATTTTGCCATAGCTTTTCTTGAACTTTTTTTTATTGACCACCATCTTTTTGCATTTTCTTTCCTTTCCCCTTAAATCTATCTTTAGAAGCACCAACAGATTTAACAAGATTAACATTAATTGAAACATAAGAGGAAGACATTTGCTTATCTTTTAATCTGTTGGCCTCCTCAGTTTTCATGTGACTAATTAGCTCCTACGAGGTAATGTCCCTCTTCTTATGCTTCAGGTGATTTCTATAATCACTCCAAGAAGGTGGGAAAATTTCCAACAACATATTAGCCTATAGGGTTGCACACATCTGCGTGACTTCCCAAGTACATCAGCCTCTAGATTTTTGTACTCATGCACCTGATCTAGGACTAATTTGTTATCCACCATTAGAAACAACAGCCACTTGCGAACCACACATTTCTTCTTTCCTACATCATCATCACCATACCTCTTTTCTAGAGTATCCCAAATAACCTTAACGATTTTTGTTTAACAAAAAAGTTAAACAGTTTGGTAATCATATGGTTCAACAAGTGTCCCCTAACAGTGATATTGTTCTTTTCAAATTTCGTTCCTAGACTCATCAACAGATGATTTGGCTCTTTTTATAAGGGGTCCAGGATAAGAGTTGCAGGAGTTTCAGTAGTTGCATGTTCAAGTGGTAGGTGATATAAGGGTCACCTTGGGATTCGAACTTTCACAGAAATTGATCACCAATACCCTTTGCACGACAGTTTCACTTAGGTTTGCTTAAGCAAGACTTCAGCCTTCAACGACTCTTGAAGTATTTTCCTCGCACACTCGAAAAAACGATACCACGAAAGCAATAAGAAAATAAAAGCAACAAGGAATCAAGAGAGATACGGTAAAACCAACCTTTATATTATTTTCCCTCAAAAGAATACAAGAAATGCTCTTTCTGACTGAATGAGGAGAGCAAAGCTCGAATGAGCCATATATAGACACTCTAACTTGGAAGCCAAGTTACATTCAGAATCCCGCTTAAACTGAACTGTCTAAGATCGTGCTAAAATCACGTCTATCTCTATCATATCACGTGGACCAATTGGATGACATCCCCATCCAAATAGGACTCTAACTGATAAGATAGAATCTACAGGATAACAAAAATATAAAATTTAAATTCAAATAGGAAATTAACATCCTTATCCTCGAAAATCTCTACTATATTCAGATGTTAAGTCCCATTGCAACTCTAACTCCTAATTGTCGCCACATCATCTAAGATCCCCCCACGATCTCTATTCGCTGATGATGCAGTGTGATCTTTGCCGAAACCCACATAGTATATTGACCTGATCCAATGCTTCTCACAACAAGTCCGCTAGTTCTGGTCCATTCATTCTAACACGGGCCAAGTCCTTAGTATGGGTCGAGTCAATTTCCACAAGGTTCACGAGTCTACCAAAATTTACACCAAGCTCGATCTTACTTGCCCATGTTTGTCTTAGTGTTTTCGCATGTTTCCCTCATGCGTATAATCCAACTAACTTTTCTCCTAAGGCGCATCGTGAAGGTCACTAAAAAGTGCTCCGAAATTTAAAGGTCTAACAACAGCCCATTAAACAGAATGTAATGAACTTCTAATTGTTTTAAAAAATATTTGAAGTTTCTAGGACCAATGCCTACAATTAACACCATATAAAGTTCAAGCTTTGAAAGATTAGCTAGTGCCTTAGTAATAGAATTAGCCATTGAAGCAAGGCGTACGGAAAAACATAATAAAGATTGCTTTCAAAATGTTAAAGATATATAAAAATCCATCCAAAAAAAACTTATAAGCAATAATAGCTGTCGTGAACGAGACACTGCCCTGAAAGCGAATCCTCACACAACTAAGGTGAAATCAATAGGACCGTTCGCTCCCTAAGGTTAAGACATTTAGCCTTTAACGCGTACACTCACAAGCCATTTCCAGCAAGTTTTAACTTTCAACCTACTCTTTAAAGTAGTTTAGTTCGCTGACTGTGCTCTTAGCCTCCTCCTACGTTTTCCATAACATTTTTATTCTTTTCCAAGATAGCTACACTTAACCTTTTTTCCTGTTTTTGGCCCATATAACAGGAATGTTCTATAGAGGGAAAAAAAAGTTATTGACTTAAGTAACTATAGAAAAGGAGACTAAGACTAACGACTGCTAGTTAATGGAAAAGGGCTCTCCGACGATAATGCATCGAGCAATAGCCTCTTCCAAGTCATTGTAGTTGGAAAGTAACAGACCCCTTTCTCTACAATTGGAAACGTGTATCACAAGTCAGAGAAAATCCATGGGTGTAAAAGTCTTGAGGAAGTTTCAAATTTGTGCAGAGTGGGGACGCGTGTGGGGGATAGGCGGCACTTAATTCCAGTGCCTGATTCATGCACGCCGAGCTTTTCTTTCACGATCTAACTTTGTCTTCCTCAACCTCAAGTCCATAGACCAATCCTGAACTTTGAATATGTGCTTACTACTTGTAGTTGGTCTTCATTACACTAAACCTTTAAAATGTTTATGATAGTGTTTGAAAAGATAATACCTTTGAAGTGCAGTAGTCACCATGAGGGTACTGCAGGTTTATAATGAAAGTAACCTAATACTAACTACGTGTTACGAAAACAGCAATTACATGTAACTACTACTCATTAGCAGACCACAGCAATAATTCCGAAGCAAGCATCGGGACTTTTCAATATTATCAGTACAATCGTGACATTCAGCTGGGGTCGGTTTGGTATGTGCTGGTGCTTCTTTTGCTCATTCAACTACATTAATTTAATACTCAGACTCGGAATTTATTAGTGATTTGGGAAGATAATGTGGAATTTTCACATCCAACACGTGTGGTCGATTAGGAATCCACTTTCCTGGAAAATATTATCATTGTGGTATCTTTCTACTAAAATTTTGATACCATTCCGAACCCTTGGTTAGAAGGTTACGGGAACAACTGAAACTATTCAAGTACGTGACATTATCTAAATTTATATGATCTAATCGCGAGAAATACTACCATCATCTTCTAGGTTTCTGCCGTTGAATTCAAACTGAAGTCTGTGTCAAAAGTTCAAAGCAAGGACTGGATATGGCTTTTGCGCCCTTGGAATATACCAAGCCCGAAAATTCCAAAGCATATGTTTGATGCGAAGACTAGTTCAACATTTGACGGCTTTGCATGCTTTGCTTTGCTGCTTCTGGAGGATCCCCCGGAAGAAGACGGGATGTTTCTCAAGAGATATTTTGTCTGACAAGACTTATCCTATCCGCTGTTTTCCTTTATGATATTAATGAGTTTAATAGAACTGTCCTGCCTCGGTCAATGGGAGAAGAACTGAAGCAAGACAAGTGAGATACATGTCAAAAAGTAGAGGTACAGAGGCATTCAAAGTGTGGAACAGTGATTGGTTCGGTGGTTGCTATCGTTGTTCTGGTCTGAAGTAAGGAAATGTGGTCACGTATATTCCCACAAATGCCTATCCATAACATATATGATATATTCCACATGCCACGCGTCAGCTTTTACATATGCCTTTTCTTTTATAGATAATTATTATAAATTAATAGAATATAAGAAATGTTAAATAATTATATATATATATATATATATTCCCAATCGGGCCGACCCAAACTCAGCCCGAAGTCAATAAATCAAGCCTACAAGTTTAGATTTTTTGAAAAGTGGGTTTCGAGTTGGACGTGGGTTTAGGCTGCCTAGGCCCGATCTGATCGAGGCTTAACCTTTACGAGTAAAACAACTCATTTTGCATTTTTAATTTTTTAAACAATCTCAAGTTGGCTTTGCCAAGGTTGAGTTGAGCTCACGCTCAAGCCGGATTGCTTTGAACTCTAGCCCCAATTGAATTTGCGCTCCAACCTGCTACCTGTAAAGGATTGGGTTGGGCCGGGCCGAACTTGATTCGTTGCCATCAATGTAAGCAGATGGGTACATGCAAAGCGATTGGAAGTATGGAAGCACCTTCATGGGTGTGGTGTTGACCCCACAACCCATGAAGTGGGCAAAGGCAAGGTTGACCTTCTCTACTATAATCCTTTAACTGTAGACAAATCAGGAGTCCTGCTGTGGGAAGAAATTCCAATCTCAGCTCCGCACGGACAATGATTTCGGATAGAGAAAATTAGTAAAATGACTTTTTGAGTTTCATGTGACACAATAATGTATCTACAAGACTACAAGTAGGAGTAGAGTGTTGTTCTTACACGCCAACTCCCAACGACGAGGAACGTTGAGACCAAACACATGGTCCAAACTCCCGTCCTCTCCAAAAGACTCGTTTTATAGTCATCTGCCTGAACGTGTGCAATTACTGTATTACTGTATGTGAGTAGTGAAGTTCAGATCTTCTGTTTAATATCATGGCATTTTATTTTATCTCATAGATTTCACTTATTTATTTATATAAATTTTGCATGAGCTTAATATAAATAAATACAAAATTTGTATAAATAAATAGGTAAAATTTATAAAATAGAATAAAATACTGTAATATTAAACATAAAATTTGTTTCCAGTATGTACCCATCTCTCCAACTCCTTGCAAAACGTGGAAATTCAGTGTCTTGTCATTTCTTGTCAGTACTCTTTCCATTTTAGTTTGGTTATGTCTTCAGTCACGTGACAATTTCTTAGTCCCCCTTCACTCAAAATCTTCCCATATCTGTAAAAGATTCATGCACCCGTGAATTTGTAACAATGGTATCGCATTTTTCTTACCATTTTGAATGAAGACAAAACAAAGTATAATACTTCATGTTAATTATGTAAATCTTAGGTTAATTTGATCAAGTAAACTAGTGGAGGTGCACAAGTTTATCAGATAACTACCGTCTTCTAACAATTCTCCAAGGTTGTCGTCATCCCACGATTTGGTGGGAAGCCCAACTTCATTTGCACATAGATTGAAGGACAGCTCGTGGGCAGGTTGATCTTCTGTTTAATATTATGATGGCTTATTGTATCCAATAAATCTCAACTATTTATTTATGTGAGTCTCGTATAAGTCCCGCAAAATAAATGCCTGAGATTTTATGAGACAGAATAAGACAGAGTAATAATAGACAGAAAATCTGGACTCGGTGTTTGGGCTATGCATAACCCCAAGTGTGACAAGGGGCTTATTTAGTAAAGAGCTGATAAAATCTATTTTAAACTGTTTGATATTAATTAATTGTTTGACCCATGTTAAAAAATTATGTATTTATTTAATGATTATGATCTTGAGTTCATCTTTGATAGACTTTACATTAAAGAGGTTATGATCTTGAGTTCATCTTTGATAGACTTTACATTAAAGAGGTTAAATTTACTTCTTGTCATATTTAACTAACAATTGAATTTATTTAAATTTAATAATTTTAAGTTTTTTTTTGCGACTCATTTTTAAGCTTATTGTTAATATTTTAAATACAGACAAGAGGTTAAATGATAAGAGAAGAGATTTTTGTTATTAAAACAATTAGTTAATTAATTAATCAGTCAATTTTTATAAATTAATATAATCAAATTGATTTTTATTTAACAGTCTTCTTTTTAATTGAACTTAAAACCTTTTAATTAGTAAGAATAATCTTTTTCAAAATCCTCAATTTTATTCTATCTTTGATTAGATTTATAATAGTTTAATATCGGTCAAAATTTTAAACCTTAAATTTTTTGTATTTGGTTTAATTTCGGTCCGGTCTACTTTAAAACGGGCACTCACTCTAACTATTTTTTTGTGAAGACTTGAATACTATGAAAAACAATCCATCACATCTATGTTAAATTAAATTCAATGTGGACTATTAGTTAGGTTAAGCCCAGCGGTAGTGAAGTTGCGACACATTTCTTCATGAAGCCCAATAAGCGACGACACGACACTGTACTTGGTCGTTTCAACGCAAGCTAGTGCCACTGCAAAATGCTTCGCTGTCTTTCAATTAGATCCGTCTCTGCTTCTTCTGCTCTGCTCTGCTCTGCAATCAGGATGGTACAAAGCTACCATCGAGGAATCGCAATTCACATACAGACCCTAGATATCGAATGCTACTTTTAATGAATCCTTTTGGTTTAATACCCCAAATGCAAAGCAGTGAAGCAAAATCACGGCGATTCTCAAGCGCTCTACTGGGCAATACCTCTCTTAATGTTCAACAGTATGGAAAACATTGAATCATGAAAAGACTGTAATTTGTATGACTAGATTAGCATTCTCATGAACAATATGTTTATTAATTGATATATATGATAAGGCTTCAGGTTGGGGAATATATGAACTTGGAGTGGAACCTATATACAGAGTTTAGAAGACTACTAAACAATTCTGAAACTGGAAAACGGGGTTAGCTAGCCAAAATACCAGGTTCTGTTACTTTGGAACAGAGCTCGCGATTTTGAGCATGACACACAAAATTCCTCATCTGGATTTTGGGACTCCCACATTCTTGACGCTATGACTTAGCAATTCATTTGCTTGTCGTTTAACAGAGCAAGAAGGTCATAGTCATCAAGGGCCAAGTCTCCTATAAGTAGAAGAGCAGTGTTTCCTTCTTCGTCAATAGCTTGTGGATCAGCTCCTCTGGAATTGATTGGTAAAATGGTGAGTGATCTTCACAAACTTTTCGAAAGAAATACAATCAACAAGAAGGTAATTTAGATGCCTAGATGGAGAAAGATTTACACAATAGATCATATCAGCAAGAGAAAAGTTTTAACAGAACAAAGAGACAGCACCTCATAAGGAGCCATTTTGCCATTCCGGATCTTCTGCTGATAATACAATAGTGCAATGGAGTCCGACCTTTCGAATCACAGGCATTTATATTTGCACCATATTGGAGTAGTAGCTCTACCATGCCAATATCTGCAGTTAAGCAGGCTAGGTGAAGCAGAGAACATCCATCAAAATTTTCGTTTGTGGCTATATTTTCAATTCTATTTGCTGACTTTGCACATTCCTCTGGGCGCTTATTGGTGAAAGAGTTACCTGGAAAACAACAAAGCTCAATATCCAGATTCTTTGTGTTCTTGATACAGCATTCAGCACGAGTTAATCGGTGTACCTAAAGATGCTGACCCACGAATGCCATTGACATCAGGAGCAGAGCAGATAATATGGCGGTAAACCGCTTTCATGTCATTAGAGTGGATGCTTTCTTGCAACTGTTGTGCCACAGAAAAGGGATGCAGATTGTCTTTCGTTTTGCGGACAAAAATTTTCTCTGCGTACTGCATTGCAAGGGAAAATTTATGATGCAAGCTTGAAACAGGTCTAAAATTTAGAGAGAATCAAGGAATGATGAAACCACAGCAGCCCAACCGCGGCATGCCTGGCAAACGGATGTCGCTACACGGTCCGCCACATGCCTGTGCTCACGCAAGGCGGAAACGGTCATCGTGACGATTGAACTCCACTGGCATGTGGTGAACGAAGGAAAGGCAATGATTAGTGAAATACCTTGGCATGAATGAACTGTTCCTTGACTGCAATAGGATCATCATGATCAGGTTTTCTTATTCTGAATTGTCTCTGTCTATCTGACTTCGGAAAACTGCATCATTAAGACTTGAAACATATTAGCATTGGCCAATTACACGAAACATATTAGCATTAACGTGTTATGAATAACGTACCCTGCAGCCATTTCATTAGAAGAAGATAAGCTGGATTGCAGCATTTCTTCCCAAATTGAGTTGATATAAATATTTCCCAGTGATTGAAACAAATTTAGAACAGATGGCTCCCAAACTTTGACATCAAGCGTTAGTGATCTTACCTGAAATGGAAGGAACAGATGTTTATTTTCAGGCCATTGTTAAGAAACAATGAAGTGAACGTGCTCCTAATATGTGGTAACCCAAGTAGTTTTAACCACAAAAAAAATGAAATTACCTTTGAGATATGTACACCAAGATTACGATGAACACCAGAACATTCAATGCAAATCAGAACACCAAGGTTCAAAGATGCCCAGTCTGGTCCAGGTGCTCCACAATCAGCACATTTGTCATTTCCAGGTACTCTTCTCAGTAAATCAATCGGCTTTTCGCTTTTCACTAAATGTTCTTGTTGTTGCAAGTTTTTGGATGAATAAGTTCCCGTGGCAAGAGTTTTGGTTATGAACTCTTCTGTCTCCTTCTGATCCATGTCAATACAATTTACTATTGAGCTACTCTCACTGAGAGAGCTAGAATCACCACTTTCCTTGGCACTGGCAGGAAGAAGCTGAAAAATGATTCTGAATTATCCTAACCAATTTATTGGAAGTATCTAAAATACTAAGAAATGAAGACCTTGGAGAATTACTTTTTCAGGATTCTGAAAACTCAATAACGAAGCAATGACTCCATTTATCTTCTCAATCCAGTCCATTTGGTCCACTGCATTCTCTGCCTGTGTTTCAAGCAAATACAGATGAGAACTGTTGAAACGCCATTCCACTCTTGTTCTAAACTGTATCAGAAATCAACATTACTGTCATAAAAGCACCTGCAAAGTGTAGGCTTTCACTGGTGAAATTATTCTAAAGCAGAACCTTAGATCTGTATGATCTGCATCAACCTTAATTGTAGATGTTAATAGGTTTACAGTATGACTTGCAACAGATTTTTCATCATGCACACCACCATGGTGATGAGAAGATAGCAATCGACTAAGCAACCCGGGACCATTTTCAGTGCAAACAGTCCTTTGCAGCGAAGATTGACTACCTCCAGCCTGAAACGAGGCTGTCAAGGTTAAGCGATCTGTAGAAAGAAAAAAACAGCATAAGCTATGTCCAGCTGGTGGCTTACACATGTCCAATTGAATGGTTTTCTATAGTAGTACAACATCCCTCGACTGTCAAGAACAAAGAACCTTCTTTTCCAATCAGCTCTCAGATTTGATGAACGTTTGGAGAGATATCCTTGTCTGATGGTTTGAACCTGCACAATTGTGTTCAAGCTAGTTTGCATAAGATGATTGCTATACGCATACACAAACCCATCAAAGATTTAACCACATAGAGCTATACCTTCCCGGTTGTAGCAGATTGCATAACTTCCTCTATCACTTTTTGTGAGCTCCTAGGGAAAGGACGGGTGCTATCAGCTCGAGGAGAATAATTGCTGCCACCCTGTAAAGACTGCTTACTTGCCCGGTCAATCTGCCTTTTGTACTCTTGCATCCTTTCGTTAAGAGATTCTTGCTCATAGTTAGAGCATTCTCTAGATTGCTGTGCATAAGCCAGGACCTGTAATCAGAGAAGTTACAAGCTTTAATGTTCCCCTTCAGAGGTCCACAAGGATCAATTTCCTCATCAGAGTGCAGTAGGAAGGTGGCGTTGTAAGTTTAAGGAGGGAAAATGACCTGGTTAATGAAAGGCTCCATCTGATGTAATAGTTCATAACCCTGAAAAGATCATGAATTTGGGTTCAGGACTAAGTACCATCAAGCATCAAACAAGTTATCATCACATGATCATAGGGAAGACCTGCTTGAAGAATCGAAGATGAGCATCCATTGTCCCACTGACAGCTTCTAAGAATTCATATCTCTTCTTGGCCTCAACAACAGAAAGCACACTAACCTGGATACAGAAATCAACCCCCACATAAACTTCGAGTAATGAACTGAAAATTTATGTGGACTGCTTAACTTTATCTGAATGACTTACCAAATTGAAGCGTGCTTGTTCAAAGGTGGATCTTGCACTGTGCAGTTCCTGGAATATCTCTAAAGAAATCAAAATCCACTTGATGGGTAACTATATCATTGGAGAGTTTGTTGAAGTTAGAAGTAGGGTGCTATGGGAAATACCTCTTCTATGGCGGCAGCTATATCTATCCTCGTGCTTTTTGTCAAGGATAGAAACTTATCTCGTGCCTGCAGTACAACTTGACATTGGCATTAAGTGCCATGACCAAACGTTCACTAGAAACAACTCTAAGATCTTTAAACAACATTCCACGACATGCTCATTCGTAACCACAAACTCCAAAACTAATAACTAGTAGCTGCAGCCTTGCTTGGTAACGGCATATCGTCTTACCTTCACAAGAATGAGGAAACTACATGGTCAAAGATGACTTGTGCATGTAACTATTCATTTTCTTTTTTATAGTTTATACACAACCCAGTTAGATAGGTCTTCTTCTTAATCAACAGATGATGCAGTAAGCAACAGCAAATGTGATACCCACCTGATCATGAGCCAAGGAAGCTTTATCAAAACGCTTTCGTGCTTCCTACAGTAATATGAGATCACTTAGAGCTAAGAGTCAGGACTTTTTAAAAACACAATGTAAACAAGAGCGGAGTAAATGTCCAAGGCCGAAAGTTCGCATGAAGCACTTGGTCTCTGTCAATTAAAATCTTTAAGAACTTTCTCTATGGTTTCATATTCATAGTTTTCATTATAGTCACTTAAAGAATGACACAGCAGTTTATGTTCAGATAAGTGATTGAATCACCATTTCAGCTAATCTATATACCTTGTTCTTAAAAGGCATTCTACCTGATAAATTTGCAATTGGCTAAGAGATTCTATACCTTAATGTCTTGAAGCTCAACATTGACAATGTGCTGCAACCTATCATTTAGCATGTGCTCTACCTGAGAAACTCAATTAATGAAGTTAATGGCGGACTCCATGCTTTGTGCAGCACTCAGATTTACTTGATGATACAAATTCGCTACCTGTGACCGAAGAACCTCCTTGTATGTTCCGATTTCTCTCAGAGCAATTGTAAATTTGTGCATAACAGGACCTGAGATAAAAGAATCAGAACATTATCGTAATAGTTCAATATCTTTGCTTCATTATTAACAGAAAACTCTTGCAATAAGCAAAAACCAGAGAATCGGCCTCAACTGAAAAAGGTATTCCTGATTAACGTTAACTAGATCAAACAAACCCCAACCTAGTACTCAATCAATGTCAACCCCAGCAGAAAGTAAGAACATAATTACATAAAAGTTTTCATTGAGCAAACGCATACCTCCTAATGCAACACAAATAGGGTCATTATGCCCTCCTCCGAAATTCTCAAGAGCAGAGGCAAAAGCAATATCACCATCGTACCCCACACCAAGCCCTTCTCTGTAAATTAATGTAAAAGAACATAGAACATGGTAATTGTCCATAAATTCCTTAAGAACAACAAATGTTAAGAGTCCATATGACAAGACTCACGTGTACTTTCGACATCCTTTGTAGAACTTCATGCATCTTCCTCGCAATAACTCAGCATTTTCTTCCAAACATTGCATCTGGTTCACCACCAACTCATCATGAACACGTTATCCACATTCATGCATATATACATATATATACGTGCATGGATACATATATTAACTTCAAAAGGAGAAGCAAGCATACACCTGCTGCCGAAACATCGGCGAGTCGTCGAGTTTCGAGAAATGCATGTTCAATTCTCCTCCGGCAAGAACTTCGTTAATGTTGGTCGTTCTTAAAACTTTTCAAAAGGTTTTCGTTTCTGGTCTTCTTCTTTCTTCTTTATGTTATATTTCTAAATAGTCATCAGAAGAGAAAATGAGAATGTTTTGTCTGCGACTTTTCATGGATGAATATAGACCCCAAACCCACTTTTAGTTTGGTTTGGTTTCGTTAGATTAGAACGTGAGTATGTCGTGAATCTGTGATTAAGCTACCGCCAGTTACATTCACGTTTACTAGGTCAAATATTCATGCTTAGGTTAAAAATTTTAAAAAACCAAAAATTTAAAATATAATTTAAAGAAATTTTTTAACTGATTAAAAAATTAAAGTTTAATAAAAATTAAATCACTAAATAAAATTAATTAATTTATTTTAATTTATAAAATGACGGATTGATTAATAACTAATTAAATTTTAACAACAAAAGTTATCAAGTATGAAGTTATCAAGAGCACAGGTGAGTTGGTAAGGGACTCTCTTGGCTTAAGTGAGATTGCGGGTTTGAATCACCCTCGTGTATGCAGTCGTTTAAAATTTGGGGCCAGAATTTTAGCTTTGTACTTCATATACATCTTTTGTATCTGTTCCGCAACAAAATCGACTTTTCTGTTAGTAGCACTCTTTTGTTAACTAATTCCATCCAGCTTGGAATCAATCCTTCTCAGAATTCACAATCTCATCAGATATATGGCTCTTCATCTTCAGAGTTCTCAACTCTTCAGCCAACATATCCATCTCCTTCGTATCAACGGTATCCAGAAGAAGCTGACTATTCAAAGATACTACTACGTGCAACAATGACAACTTCTGAGAGGTTAGAAGGCTGAGTAGTGATTGGAGGAAAAGCTTTTTTAACTAAAGCAGTAAGAGGAAGACTAGCCATTCTACAAAATTGAGTAGAACTAGAGGCTCCAAACTGAAACAGTGTGGTCTCAGATCTACAACAGCAGGGCAGTACAATTTGTTCTAACTTTACATGGAAGGAAAGTCGTGCAAATTATATAATTTCCATAGTTTGTATTTTTGATAAAATTTTCCATTTTCACATTCCAATCAATATTTTCTCTTTGGAATTAAAAAAAATCTTTAAATAACAATTGTCAATAATATGATAAATAATAAAAAATATTATTTATTTATTTATTTAATAATAATTACTGAATAGTAATCATATATTTGAATTTTGCAGAATAGTATTATACATTCTACAATTAAAACTATCAAACTAAACTATGCCACCACATTAATTTGTTACTTTGTCGCCTTCTTCATGACACACGCCTGACCCCTCTTCGTCACAAAGATCCGGCCTTTTATGCTCCAATTCTTAGGTTTTATAGGAAAAAGAAAAGATAATGGAGAAGAGGCTCGTCGTCTTTCCACTAACATTATGGGTTCTTCGTTTCTCAGACCTTCTCTAACTTAAAGCCATGGATGGTATTAGTGTAGGGCAATATTAGAGTGAGTTTCAAGATTGCTGGTTCTTTCTGAGTGTTGGAGTCGACAGAACTAACAAAGTTCAGTATTTCACAACATTCCGAGACTTAAAAGCCAAAGTGTTTCAAATCGGGGCAGTATACAATTCCAGAAGAAGGAATTTCGACAAATATGCACGAGGTAAAACAATGGCTTTAATCAGGGAATGAAGCCATTGTTATTCGGTTCTCATGTGCTTGCCTGTGCTTGCATCGTTTTGCCCTGGATGACTACTCAGTTGTAAAAGCTTGAATCTTTATGGTTAAAGACAAAAAGCTTCAACTCTAAGCTGTAAAACTACAGTCTCCCACTTTTGGAGGGAGCTAATGTCATTATACTAAAGCAACTTGTGCACCAGAAGCAAAATCAGTCTTCATCGATCTCATTTAGAATCAAAGTGTATGAGGAAGGTGCGAATTTCCATTGGAGAAAGCTCAACAACTAGTGTTTCTGGGTTCACAGGGCCTCCTCTTACCACCTTTAGCTCTTCTTCAGAAGCGCCTTCTACTTTCCAAACCAGTCTCTTCTTCTCCATTTCTACTCTTCCTTGGTTGGCGGACAAACTAGTCTCTGTTATCTTGTTTATCTGATAATTCGTATAAGATTGAAATATTATTAGACTTTTGGGGCATCAGTAAGCCTTAAAGATGTCATTTTTATGCGAAAATTTTGTCTTACATTCTTAGAAGAAAAGACCCTTTTTAGCTCTACTCTTGCCATAGTCGACAGATTCTTGTCTTCCCCAATCTTGTATTTGATGCGCCAAAAGAGAGAAATACTTAGAAATTGAAATGGGGACAAAAAACAGAACGTGAATTGTAGAAAACAGAAGAGAACTGCTTGGTGCAACCTCGTATAAGTGTGCCAACCGAAGTAGAACTTTTCCATCCTCCAATTTCTGTAATTTTAGTAATGAGTGAGATATTGAACTCTTAAGTGGGATTGTCCTGTACAATTTCTTAAGATACGCCTTCAAGATGCTAATAATGAGCAGGAGTCTCAGTTGCAGTTTCGATGAAGAGAATGATTTGTCAACCATTAGCACAGTTAATTACTTGGAGATTTTCTACAATGGAAGAGACGATTACACACCTGAAGAGTTACAATTGCCACATTGTCAGGTAAAACATAAGAAGGATCCATCCCAGAAAAGGTTGTGACATGAGACTTCGTCCAACTATCTGCATCCTGAAATACAACATAGACCATGAGACCACTTGAGTACGGTTTAGCCGTATTGCCAACAGAAATGTCTCAGTGCCTGCAGTTTCACCTGCTCCGCGAAGGCTAAGAGGAATGGAGAATATATCTCTTGGCCAAATGATCGGCGCCACTTGGCTCCTTCGCCGACAGGATCTATTCTGAGGTAATAGCTCCCCACAATCTGTAAACACAATTAAAATTGATTTGAACTCGATGCTTAAAAGTGAAGTCTGAGGTGAACTGAGTCCTTGCTTACTGTCAATCCTGTGCACCCATTGTGAACACAAACTGTTTCATTCAACGCCCCTACTACACCTCTTGAATCATCTTCGACTAACCTCCTTTGTGAAAGGAGACGACTGGTTAATATATCAAAGGTATGACAGACAATGCTCGCTAATTTACTTGCAGGATTAGGTTTTAGGAAGAAGAACCTGTGGACCATGATTTCTAATTGTCCATCAACAATACTTGATCCTCCTACAGCTCGATCAACCAGGATCGATACCTCTGAAACGTTGTCCTTCATGTACATTCCAAGATTAATCTGGATTAAAGAGAATACCATAAGATGACTGAAACAATTATCAGTTATATATGTGAAACCGAAACTTTGAATTGTAAGTTTAGAGGGTGATATCATTACCCTACTGTATGATATTCTAAATTCTAGTACAATTAACTATTTAGCTCTTATCATTCTTCTGTTGTGAAAAATTGGGACTTGGATAGAGCTTTGTCGAAGCTAAAATAAAACTAAAAATATTAAAAATAAAATAGACATATAGATTTTACGTGAAAAATTCCTAAATTAAGGTAAAAATCACGAACAAGAATGGAAAAATTTTACTACTAAAAAATTGAAGAATTACAAGGAAAAAAAACTAGATAGACAAAAATACACATAATATTTTTGTCTCTCTCTTTTTTTCTCTCTCTTACCTCACGTCTCTCTTTTTCTGCTTGTTGTGTGTTTCTTCATGCTACTCCTGCCTTATTATAAGCAGGAGTGCCTTATGTGAATGGCTGACAAAATAGTCAGTCATTTTGTCCTTACTAGGCATGGTAGGCACCGACTGTCTTATGTCTTATATGAATGACTAACAAAATAGTCAAACATTGTGTCCTTACTAGGCATGGGTAGCTACCAGACACAATTGTTGACAATTCTTCCATTTGAAGATTTGATTGAACATAAAACGGCAAGGTAGAAAAGAATGGTATAAAGATATGATTGATAATGTTGCTTACGTTTCTGTCAGGCAACATGAGGATCGACACCACATAAACTTATCAACGTTGATTGCTTTTGTCATAAAATCTGCCAAGTTGTCCATTGTATGAATTTTCTGCATGTCCACCGTTCCTTCTTCTACTTTCTCACGAACGAAGTGATACTAAACTCAAACATGTTTTGTCTTTGAATGAAATGCTGGATTCCTTGCAAGATGCAAAGCACTTTGGTTA
Source organism: Erythroxylum roigii (assembly GCA_027576455.1). NCBI lineage: Eukaryota > Viridiplantae > Streptophyta > Magnoliopsida > Malpighiales > Erythroxylaceae > Erythroxylum > Erythroxylum roigii. The sequence goes on from JANZXV010000006.1 coordinate 28,598,572, forward strand.
TCACAAAACAGAGTAATGTTCTCTTGTTTGCATTCAAGTTCTTCCAACATCAACTTCAACCATACTACTTCTTTACTAGCTTGTGTAACTGCTACATATTTTGCTTCTATTGTTGACGTAGTCACAACTGACTGCAGTTTTGTAACCCAGCTCACAGCTCCTCTAGCTAGTATAAACACATATCCTGTAGTGGATTTACTTTTATCAAGATTACCTGCATAATCAACATCAATATATCCTCTAACAGTAAAATCTGATCCTCCATAACATAATGCAACATTCAAGGTTCTCTTGATATATCTAAGAAACCTCTTCATAGTATCCCAATACTCTCGACTAGGATTCACCATGTATCGACTAACTACTCCTACTGCATATGCAATGTCTAGTCTTATACAAATCATAGCGAACATTAAGCTTCCCATTACTGATGCATATGGTACTCGAGACATCTCCATCATTTCTTCTTCATTGCTAGGACTCATACTTGAGAATAACTTGAAATTAACAGGAAGAGGGGTAGAAATTGACTTACAATCTTGCATATTGAAACGTCGCAAGATCTTCTTTAAATGATTCTTTTGGGAAAGCCAAATCTTCATATTATTTTTGTTTCAGTGAATTTGCATCCCTAGAATCTTGTTTGTTGGTCTTTAGTCCTTCATTTCAAATTCTCTAGCCAACCGTACATTCAATCATTTGATCCGATTATTGTTGGAGCCTGCGACTAACATGTCATCCATGTATAATAGCAAAACTATAAAATCATATTTATCAAACCTCTTAAAATATGCATAAGGGTCCGCATTCAATCTGCTATATCCAAGGCTCATGATGAAGGAATCAAATCTCTTATACCAACACCTTGGTGTATGCTTTAGACCATACAGAGATTTGTTCAAACTGCAAACCAAATTCTCTTTTCCTTATTTTTTAAAACCTTCCGGCTGGAGCATATAAATTTCTTCTTCAAGATCTCCATGAAGAAATGTAGTTTTCACATCTAACTGTTCAAGATGCAAGGCAAATGTAGCACACATCGCTAGGACAACTCGAACTGTAGTGAGTCGAACTATAGGATAAAATATTTCATTGAAGTCAATTCCTTCCTTCTGAGTATATACTTTCACCACCAATCTAGCACAATATTCCTCTACTTGATCGTCAACACTCCGCTTGATCTTGTAAACCCATTTATTACCAATAAGATTTCTTTCTTGTGGTAGTGATATCAGCTCACATGTCTTATTCTTATGCAGAACTTCAGTTTCTTCCTGCATTACTATCATCCAATGAGATGCATCTAAACTATTCATTGCTTCTTGAAGAGTTGATGACTTTCCGTCCTCAGTTAAAAGACAGTATGCAATATTGCCCTCCATAATATAATCTAAATATCAGCTCGGTGCTCTTCTTGTGTGAATTGATCTCCGAGTATCTGAAACATCAGATTCGACTAGTTCTTGCTCCTCGTGCTCCCGTGCAGCTTCAGAAGAATCATTTTGATCAAATTCCTTGTCCACCTGTACTGTTGTAGTCTCTGAATTCTCTTTTGAAGTACTAACATCTTCTGTTTGCTCTTGATCATTATCTTCCAATAAAATAACATCTCTGCTGATAATAATCTTGTAGGCAGTGTGATCCTACAGACGATACCCTTTTACTCTTTTAGCATATCCCAAGAAAATACATCTTCTGGCTTTTGGATCCAACTTCGTAGTTTCCTAGACATTGACAATCACATAGGTAAGACTTCCAAATATATCGAG